>CM054059.1:270124917-270530112 GCA_028641055.1 Alopecurus myosuroides | reverse complement strand
CGACATGTGTAGCAATTCCTGTGACACATAGCTTCTCTGTAGAGTTTTGGTCTCGTTCCGACAGTTTCATAAGTCTTTTGGATTCTTTGATATGCATACTTGCTTATGACTAGCATGGACACGAGGAGGAGTAGTACCGATGTTTCCGGCCCGCGTGCCGATGATTTCGGTCTATCTACCATTATGTGTTAGGGTCGGCATGGTAACCCCGAAGCCCTTTTGGGCCCATGACTAATAGAGCATAACAATTATGTATGCCTCTGGGTCCGGGGTCGTGACAGTAGAGGAGTTTGGGGTGACCAGGGGAAGTAGAAGGGAAGCTAAGAATACCTAATGGTGGAACGATGATGTCCAGAAAGTTATTAGGGAGAAGAAGGACTATTTCACATGCCTATATCTCGACAGGAGTCCACCTAACATGGAGAATTACGAGGTGGCAAAAAATTCTGCAAATCGAGCGGTGAGTGAAGAAATGGATCGGGCCTATGAGGATCTCTACCAATGTTCAAACACGAAATAAGGCGACATCTATAAGATGGCCAAGATCCGAGAGAGAAGGACAAGGGATATCAACCAAGTCAATTGCATCAAGTACGGACATGATCTGATTCTTGTGAAGGATGAAGAGATCAAGCGTAGATGGCGGGAGTACTTTGAAAAACTTTACAATGGAGAGGACGAGAGCACTACTATTGAGCTAGACGAATCCTTTGATGATACCAACATGCGCTTTGTGCGACATATTCAGGAATATAAGGTTAGGGAGGCGTTAAAGAGGATGAAAGGAGGCAAGTCGATGAGTCCTGATAGTATCCCCGTTGAGGCGTGGAGCCTTGGAGACATAGCGATAGTATGGCTAACTAAACTTTTCAATCTCATTATTTGGTCAAACAAGATGCCCTAAAAATGGAGGCATATTATTTTAGTACCAATCTTCAAGAACAAGGGGGATGTTCAAAGTTATACTAATTACCGTGGAATCAAACTAATGAGCCATACTATGAAGCTATGGGAGAAAGTCATTGAGCACCGCTTCAGAAGATTGACAAGCGTGACCAAAAACCAATTTGGTTTCATGCCTGGGAGGTCTACCATGGAAGTCATCTTCTTGGTACGACAGTTGACGGAGAGATACAGGAAGCAAAAGAAATACCTTCATATGGTGTTCATTGATTTGGATAAGCCTTATGATAAAATACCACGTAATATCATGTGGTGGGCCTTGGAGAAACACAAAGTCCCAATAACATATATTACCCTCATTAAGGATATGTACGATAATATTGTGACAAGTGTTCGAACAAGTGATGGCGACACCGATGACTTTCTAATTAAAATAGGACTACATCAAGGATCAGATTTGAGCCCTTATCTTATTGATTTGGTGATGGATGAGGTCACAAGGGATATACAAAGAGATATCCCATGGTGTATGCCCTTTGCAGATTATGTGGTGCTAGTCGATGATAGTCGAATGAGGGGTTAATAGAAAGTTAGACTTGTGGAGGCGGACTCTAGAATCGAAAGGTTTTAGGCTTAGTAGAGCTAAAACTAAGTATATGAGGTGCAGCAGTGCTACTAGGCACGAGAAGGGAGAGGTTAGTCTTGATGGGCTAACGGTACCAGAGAGAAACATGTTTCGTTATTTGGGGTATATACTGCAAAAGGATAGTGATATCGATGAAGATGTGGGCCGCTGAATCAAGACTGATTGGATGAGGTGACGTCAAGGTTCTAGCGTCCACTGCGATAACATAGTGCCACAAAATTTAAAAGACATGTTATTTTTTTAGTTATCCAACCTACAATGTTGTATGGCGCGGAATGTTAGCCAACCAAGAGACGACATATCCGACAGTTAGATGCAGCAGATATGCACATGCTGAGATGTACGTGGCCACACAAGAAAGGACCAGGTCTGGAATATGAGAGAGAGTTGGGATAGCACCAATCTAAGTTAGCGTTCCAGACCAATGACTTGGTTTTGGTTTTGAAATCTTATGGGTTTCAATTCTATCCTACCAAACTTATTCGGAACCGAAAGGCTTGGCCGTTGTTGTTGTCTGTTGTTGCCGACGTCTGTCTTAATGCTGCTTCGTCGCACAATAGTCAATTACGTAGCACACCGCAAAGCCTGCAATACACAAATTGGCAAATATAAGGAGCAGAAGGTGCATCGGTTTGATGAGAATCTTTGCCTCATCGCACCGTGAGATACGGCCGCGTGGGCGGCCAGAACTGCCGTGCAGCTGCTCTTTTGCTTCTTCCCTAATCTTCTCTCGCTATGTTTGACAGGATCAGTACCCTAAAAATCAGCAACATACCGCGCACAATGTACACGCACTGGACAAGGCTGTTCAACTACATTCGCGCTTCTCTGGTCAAGCACATAATCGTCTTCTGTGCGGCACGCACGCATGCCCCATGGATTTATCTTGTAAACAATATGAAAGATTCCTTCGGGTGGCTTGGATACAAAGAAAGATAGCTAGCGCGAGCCAGCTAGAGCACACAAAATAGCCATAGCCGCCATGCGAGCGTTCAAAGAAATCGACAGCTAATCAGAGTAAAAATAAACAGATTGACACGAAACCTACTCTCCCCTGTTCTGTATAAATAATCATGCACGCCGAAATCTCAATACAACCAAGATTTGCAGAAAACATTACACACGCACGTACGCAAATGGCGAACACAAGGATGAGTATTCACATGTCCTACCTCACCATCTTGTTCCTCCTTGCATTACTGGCTCCACCGTGCACGCCCGTCCCGGACACCGACGACGGCCAGCGTGCGCGAGCCAAGGCCATCGTCTCGGACATTCTGTCGGCGCACAACGCGGCGCGGCGGGCGGTCGGGGTGGCGCCCCTGTCGTGGAGCCCGGAGATCGCGGAGCTCGCCAAGCGCTACGCCCGCTCCCGCCGCGCGGACTGCGTGCCGGGGCGCTCGTCGATGTTCAACTTCGGCGAGAACGCGGTCGTGGGCAAGGGGCGTCACTGGAACGCCGCGGCGCTGGTGGCGAAGTGGGTGGACGAGGGGCGGCGGTATGACTACGCCACGAACTCGTGCGATACGGCGGAGGGCATGTCCGGGTGCGCGAGGTACACGCAGGTGGTGTGGCGCGACACGACGCAGCTCGGCTGCGGCAAGATCGTGTGCGACACCGGCGACACGCTGCTCGTCTGCGACTACTTCCCGCCGGGCAACTACGGCACCGGTCCGCCATACTGATCGCGCCGCCGTTGATTGATCACGCCGTGCATGCATGCATGCATGCAAGTTAATCCATTGCTTCCCACTACGTACTACGTGGTGTGCATCAAAGTTCATTACTGTACCATCGATTATGCATCGTACGTTTGTTTCCTTGTGATTCTCAAATTGTATTGTTCAAGAATAAATTTGTTCACATTTTCACCGTTGACCCAGTGTACGCAGTGTCCTTCTCGAAAACACTCGCGAAGTCGCGATGCTGGTTTCGACGCAAGAATTTCCCTTCATCCTGTACCGATTTAGTGTGGTTACAAACTTTAAAGTCGGTTCGTAAAAAATGAGAACCACAAGCTATGTCTTCAAGAAAATATATAAGCTCAAAACTCACATATATTCATGCCGAGATATAGCTCAACGATGAACGCTTCATATATATTAACCCTCCAATTAATTATGTCCAAACTGACGCTGCATCGATCTAAAGCACAAAACGCTTATGCGACCCTGCACAATTAATTAACCACACTCCTATATAATCACCAAACCAAACCCGGAAACACGGCACAGTTCAACATGTCTCCTTTCGCCTGCATCGCCACCTTGTCCCTTTCACTGGCTTCGCTATTATCGCCGGCTGCAGCAATCAGCATCCCCGGCCACAGCCATGGCGGCGCCGTCGAGGCACCCGTCGTGCCCTCCTGGACGCAGTTCCTGCAGGCGCAGAACGACGCCCGGGCCGCGGTCGGCGTGCCGCCGCTGACGTGGAACTGGACGATTGAGCTGGACGCCCTGAATTACGCGAACGAGCTCCACGTGCCCTGCAGCCTCTCGCCGATAGCGTGGCGCACCGACGGGATCTACGGGCGGAACCTCTACTGGGCCAGCGGGCACCACACCGCGGCGCACGCGGCGGCCGCGTGGGTGGACGAGCGGCGGTGGTACGACCGCCGCGCCAACGCCTGCGCGCAGGGCAAGACGTGCGGGGACTACACGCAGGTGGTGTGGAACACCACGACGCATGTCGGCTGCGCCCGCCGCACCTGCCGGAACAGCCTCGACACCGTTGCTGTCTGCGAGTACTTCCCTCCCGGAAACTATGTCGGCGTGCCGCCCTACTGATCGGTTCTTTACGAAAACCTAACGTCCGGAAACATGTCCAAAATCCAAATAACGCCCGATGCGCAACATAGTTGATATATATGAACCTTATCCTGCACCAAGATCACTCCCTTTTTCACTGAAACTTCAGCAGAATTACATATAGTTTTCCATGGTTTCCGTGGGTGACAACTTGAATGCGCACGAACGTTGCGTAGCCAAATTATGCATCGTACAATTTCCTATCTTTTTCTCAGTCACAGATAGAGAGACTTTCGCCCTAGTTGCTCAATCCGTTGTCAGAAAATCGTATTCGCCTTTCCACCGATACTGGATAAAGACAGTAGGGCAAGACCTTCAAGTTCCTCTCGAAGACGATTAAGAGAGAGAGAGCTTTTTTTTCTTGGATACGAGTGCAAAGTTCTCAGTGACACCCAAATTTAGGATAAAATGAAAAATTAAATAACTTGTGAAGAATGGCTCACCAGCTAGAAATGCACATATTTATGATTATTGCAAAATAGAACTAAAAGTCCAAAGAAGACGTGCAAAGAAAGAAATGTCAAAACGGCAAACGCAATTCAAGAGATCGATCCTTCAGAACAACACCTCAAACAAGTGATATAAATTCATCTACATGGATTATGCCCAACCGCTAGTTTTGAGACAATGGCTATCTATCTCCTTCGCTCCCAAACCTCGAAATTCTTTGGTCCGTAGAATTTATATCGTTGACACAGCTCTGCTCTCCTCTTCAAGTCCCAAAGCACATGTATTTGCGAGGAAAAAACAATTTGGATACGCTTCCAACGTCAGAGGATCTTCCAGTGGAGTGCCTAGTTTAGGGCGTGGAGTTGTACGGGTTTGTCCTAGTTCCTTGCCTGTGGACTGTAAGAAAGTCGATTCTAGTTGATTAATGGAGCTGGATCTTGTTTTTGCCATCTGGAATGCGCGTGGATTGAACTCGTCTGCCCGTCGGGATGCCATTTTCCAGGTGTTGTCCCCCTTGGGAGCCAAAGTGGTCTGTCTTCAGGAAACCAAAATGGAGGTGGTAACACAGGTTGTGGTCCGGGAATGTCTGGGACCGGCCTTCGATGAGTTTTTCTTTCTGCCTGCCAATGGTACCTGGGGGGCATCCTCCTGGCGTGGCAATCGGCTTTTGTCAAGATCTCAAACCCCCATCTGTCAAGGAATGCCCTCACAACGAGTGTCTCGATTGAGGGAGAGCAGGACTGGTGGTTTACAGGGGTTTATGGGCCCCAAACCGTGGAGGAGAAGTGTGAGTTCTTAAGAGAGCTAGCCGATATTCGAGATTTGCATGCCGGCCCGTGGGTGGTTGCCGGTGACTTTCATCTCATCACTAGCCCGGAGGATAAGAACCAGGGCACCGTGCATAGACCGATGATGGGCCGTTTTCGCCGTGCCCTTGCAGCGCTTGAACTCAAGGAGGTGTATCTCAACGGCAGAAGATACACATGGTCAAACGAGCGACAGCAACCGACCTTGGAGAGGCTTGATAGGGTCTTCTCGACCGTGGATTGGGACAATAACTACCCTGATACCTTCCTTACTGCAGGATCATCGGGCCCCTCGGACCACTGCCCCTTGATTCTCAGCCTGGCCCCAGACCTGCACTTGGGGCGTAGATTCCACTTCCAATCCTTCTGGACAAAGGTGGACGGCTTCATGGAAGTTGTTCAAGAGGCGTGGACTTCAGTACAGCATGAGGCCAACCCGTTTAAGCTGCTGGATAACAAGTTAAGAGCAACAGCAAAAAAGCTTGCCAGCTGGAGCAGTAAAGTGATAGGGAACATCAAGCTACAGATTCTCCTGGCTAATGAGGTGATCCTACGGTTGGATACGGCGATGGATTCGAGGCCCCTCTCGCCGGAAGAAAGGGCCTTGAGAAAGCTGCTAAAAGGAAAGCTTCTGGGTCTCGCCTCTCTGGAGAGATCATTAGCTAGACAAAGATCTCGGATCTCGTGGCTTCGCGAAGGGGATGCATGTACGAAATTGTTCCACTCTCAAGCCAGTCATCGGAGGAGGAAGAACTTCATTGGACACCTCACTATGGACGGGGAGAGATTATCTAGCCATCAAGAAAAAGCGGAAGCCCTAGATGAGTTTTATGATAACATCTTAGGCGTGGAGGTTGAGCGGGATTTCTCAGTGGATCTTGATTTCTTGCAGGTCCCCGCGATCGAGCTACACCATCTTGATGCATGCTTCACCGAGGAAGAAGTTTGGAACGCTATCAGGAGTATGCCGCTAGACAAATGCCCTGGGCCCGACGGTTTCTCCAATAGGTTTTTTGTGGCATGTTGGAGCATCATTAAGACAGACGTCATGAGTGCATTCAGATCCTTGGATCGTAGGGACCTGCGTGGGTTCGGAGCGGTGAACCTAGCGTACATCACGCTTCTCCCAAAGAAAGCAGGCGCTGAGGAACCCAAAGATTTCCGCCCTATCAGTCTCATCCATGGCTTTGCCAAGCTAGTGGCGAAGGTCTTAGCCTGCCGGATTGCCCCAGTGTTGCCTCAGCTGGTGGGTGTTCACCAGAGTGCCTTTGTGCGTGGACGCTGTATCCACGATAACTTCATGACGGTCAAGGAAACAGCGCGGAAGCTGCATAGCTCGGTCACCCCAGCGGTGCTCCTCAAGCTTGACATCACCAAGGCTTTTGACACAGTTAGCTGGCCCTTCTTGCTGGATATATTGAGGAAACTAGGATTCCGTGACACCCTGATCTCCATCATATGTGCTCTCCTTTCGTTAGCTTCCACGAGTGTGCTGCTCAACGGCTGGCCCGGTTCCAAGATCTGGAACAGGCGTGGTTTGAGGCAGGGGGGCCCGCTTTCCCCTCAGCTCTTTATTCTGGTGATGGAAGTACTACATCTGATGATAGAAAGTGCGACGACATGTGGCTTGTTGACGCATCTTGCACGGTCAGGCTTGAGCCATAGAACCTCCATTTATGCGGACGATGTGGTTACTTTCCTGAGGCCAACTGTGCGAGACTTCAAGGCCTTTGCGGAAATCCTTGAGATCTTCGGAGAAGCCTCAGGGCTTAGGGCTAACCTGGAAAAGTGCTCGGCTCACTTGACCAGGTGTGGAGAGCAGGAGGCAGCTTTGGTGGCACAAGAGCTGCAATGCCCCATCTTACCCTTTTCGATGCGCTACCTCGGGCTGCCACTATCCCTCAAAAAGTTGTCGGCAGCTCAGCTGCAGTACGTCGTGGACAGTGTTGCGGGCCACCTGCCAGGATGGAGAGCAAGCTTGTTGAACAAGGGTGGGAGGCTGGAACTGGTCAAAACTACTCTTTCGGCAGTCTCTATCTTTTCGATGATGTCCCTGGATCTGCCAACAAAAACTCTCGTGGACATCGATAAGATCCTTCGAGGATTCCTTTGGAAAGGTAGGAAGGAGGTTCATGGTGGACATTGCCTCGTGGCATGGGAACGAGTTTGCATGCCCAAACACTTGGGAGGCCTAGGCATCCCGAATCTCAGAGTTCTAAACCAGGCTCTGCGGGCCAGGTGGTTGTGGCTTCGCCGGGTTGGCGACTCGAAGCCGTGGAAGGAGTTTAACATCCAGGTGCCCAAAGCCGTGATGCAACTGTTCGAAGCTAGAACAACCTCCCTAGTTGGTAATGGAGCAACCACCTTGTTCTGGACTGATAGGTGGTTGCCAGAGGGTAGAGTGAAATATGTGGCTCCTCACCTGTGGAAGAGGATCCCGAAGCGTGCTCTGCTAGGCCGTAAGGTGAGAGAAGGCGTGGCAGGGGGTTGGTTACAGGATATACCCCTAGATCTCGATGAGAGAGAGATGCGGGAGCTCCTTCGCCTAGCCGACCTCCTTTCGGACGTAACCCTCGAGGAGGGTGTGGATGACGAGCTCCGCTGGCTCTGGGAGGCGGATAACAAATTCTCGGCTCGTTCTGCTTATCGGGCCATGTTTGAGGGGTCGGTAGGGCTGGCCGGCACGGAGCAGGTGTGGCGTTCGCGCGCACCTAATAAATGTAAGTGTTTCATGTGGCTGGCGTTGAGGAATAGGTGCTGGACAGCTGACAGGCTGGGCCGCAGAGGGCTCCCGCACCCCGCGGCATGCCCCTTGTGTGATCAGCAGGGGGAAGACATAGATCATCTCTTGCTAGGTTGCGTCGTGGCACGACAGGTATGGTCGACCTTGCTTCACAAGTGGGGGATGGACTTATGGATCCCGAACCAACAAGACAAGGTGTCTATTTGGCTGTCGGGTAGGACAGCGAGAGTTGTGGACAGGAAAGACCTATGGACTGCTATAACCCTTACATGTTGGTGCATGTGGAGGCACAGAAACGAGGTGGTTTTCGAGGGCCAGCAGCCTTCGGTGGAGAGGGTACTCAGTATGATTGAGGCTGAGGCAGGTATGTGGTGCGCCGCCGGACTTTTTAGGGGTAGTCTATGCCAAGTGGATAAGTGGAGATGCCGCGAGTAGTCCTCTATGTAATCTTGTTGCGTTTCCTGACGCATGTGTCAAACGCGTTGTAATCGGCCTCTTGGCCTCTCTCTTCTATGAAATCGATGCGTCTTTCCAAGACGTATCCTTAAAGAAAAAATTGGGGGTAATCAAAGAACTGGCTCAAGCAAAGTGTTGATCCCTATTACGACTTACGATACTTCATCAATCTTGTTACATTTTTAAGGTTTGGGACGCATGGACCTTTCAACTCGCCCGGGAGCATCCAAACTTCCAAAGTATTGGGTTGAACATAGATTTTAGAGCCGAAACTCATGGAGAAGGTGAGATCTTTGTGACCATAGGATATGTGTTCAAGCATATCCATCTGAGACGTGGAATCCTTGTAATGATCTAAAATCCATGAACATATCTTTACATCCATGCTTCTTTAGCTGATTCTTGTACTTGGCATTCATAACTTTGTTACTTTGGTTTGGTAGCTTGTTATTTTGATTTTTTGGTTGCTTAGTTCTTAGAGGGTGACCATCTAAAATTCTATTAGAGAGCCTTTGATTTCATAAACATTTTGAAAAAAATAATTTGTACTATCGATTTGTAATTATTTATTCACCCAACTAGTTAGAACATCTACTATGATAACATGTCTTCTATTAGATTTTTTTATTTTGTATGTACCAATCTTATCATAAGTATTTCCCTTGTACTGAGCATTATTCTATCATATAGTGCTCTATATCTTATTTCATTTTTTAAACATTTAAAAGCATAATGCATACGAATTCGATTACCGGATTTACGTTGGATTGGGATATGGAATGATAGCGGATCAGAACCACACATATTACATATAACCATGCATAGATAAATTCTCAACAAAAACTATGTGATTAAAGGCCCAAATGATATACGAAACTACAAGATGCACATGAAGGAAAAAAATGTTTTCAATAAAAATATGGAAAATGCAAAGTAGGAACTAATATTTCAATCAACATATTGTAAACTAAAATTATACATAAAAATGAACACAGTAAAATTTAAGAAAACATAAAACACTAGAAGGTAATAAAAATCCAAATTAAATACTAACAAGCGTCAGGGTTATCTCACGAACAAAGCTGGCAACAACATCCTCTAATGTACCACGAACTATAGCAGAGGGACGTTGTTGGTTGTGGTCCGCTCGATGCGCATCGGACAAAGTTCGCGTAAACGACTTCCTGCTGGATATTGCGCTCGGTTGGAAACAGGGTAAGAACATCTCTAAGACTCTAATAGACCCCTTATAAACGTCAAACCTGTAAAATTTGAACTTTATGGTTTTGGACCAATTTTTTGTCCAGAACAGACCTCGTGAAAGTTCGCAGACTTGTAAAAGTTTTACAGGTCACTGAAAACACGAGTCTCCAACCTTTATGTCTAATGTTTGGAGGGCAATATTGATACGTCCCAAACGTATCTATAACTTTTTATTGTTACATGCTTGTTTTATATCATTGCTACATGTTTCTACTATAGTTTTATATCATTTCTAGGCATTTTTATGGACTAACTTATTGGCAAGATGCACAGCGCCAGTTTCTGTTTTTTGCCTGTTTTTTGTTTCAGAAAAGTTGTCCTACAAATATTCGCGAAAAGTTCTGAAAATCCACGGAAGAAAGTTTTCACCCGGAACAAAAATGGAGCCCGAAGGAGAGCCCCGGGGTGGCCCACAACCATCAGGTGACAGGGGGCGCGGGTCCACCCTCAGGTGCGCCCTCTGGTCGCCTTATAGGGGGTACCTCCTGGCACCTCCCTTCGTCTACAAGTTACCTTCTAACCTAATTCCTTCGGAGCGGTAATTATTTTCCACGAAACCCATCCAGATCCTCTGTCACCTCGAAAGTCCAATCTAGGGCTTCTAGAGCACTGCTCCGGCACCCTGTCGGAAGGAGAAATCATCACCGTGTTGGAGCTATGCCCTAGAGACAATAATATTCGGTTATTATTCTATCTCCAAGTTCAGAATTAAGTTTATGTCATCATGCTACAACCGCTATAGCACTTGAAAAGTGAGTTTTCAAAGAAAAATCTTTGTGTGGGTGTGAAGACACTAACAAACAAGAGTTCCTAATCTTGTCTCTAAGATAAGCTTATGGTTTGTGAAATGATCATGTTTTCCTGATCATGGACTTGGTTAAAAGTTTAGAAAAATATAAGAGTTTATTGTTAGGGTAACAATAGTACTGAACTGACACAAGTATATGATCTTGCTAAAAGGTACTGAGAAAATTGTAATGTATTTAGCAAAGTACATATGAAGTTATCATTGACTATAATAATTACTATACTATGAGAATATCTAGTGACCGCATGATCAAAAGTTATCCTTTGGATGTCATCAACCGTCTTACCATAATGGGGATCATAATGATGATGTCTGTGTATAATCTAGAAAGTGTAATGGAATTGAGATCGTTCAAGACTAGTATATAACTCCTCTAGACGGTAGAGAAATACATACTCTAGGCCCTCTTAGTATCACCGATGTCAACTAATCGTCTGGCTAGACAAAGTGTGATTTATCACAAGGACATATGGATGTGAAAAGAGAACGATATCGGTAACGAGTTCTATATGTGTTATAATCAAAGAGTATGATCAGACTAGATCATATAGAGTCGCCTCGTGATATCGTTGGTATCATAAAGTTAAGGAAACGAGTGCAATGAGTAATTTGTAAGGTTCCCTCGATCTCCGTGAACACACGGGAACCATCATGGGAGTCCACGATCCCCCTGTTGGTTATTGTTCGTTAAGTTCCCGAACATGGTTGTGTGTTATCGAGCCATTACGACCATACGCTTGAGCCCTTCCAACCTTTAATTTACACGATAAAGATGTTGTTATTAGTTTTATGAATTTTTGACGTCGATACGATGTCACAGAAACAAGTCTGGTGTCAATCGGAGAAGTTTCGGGGAAGTTACTATAAGGGAGAAACGATGTCGGTGTTAGGAAGAATTTATATGAGATAACAAAGGACATGAGATATCCCAGGAGGTTATAAATATGTTTCTAACATCATTAGATAACGTCGATGATTTTATCTAATGGGTTCATAGGGTTCCGGAAGAGTTCCGAGCAAACCGATAAGGGGGGTGCCGGAGGGGGCAGATTCGCCCTCATGGCCGTATCACTTGGTGGGGCTCGAAGATGGGCCCCAGGGCCTCTAAACATGGCTCTTAGAACCTTTTAGGGTTTTTCCTAAATTTATTTGAAGGGAAAAGTAAAATAACAATTAAAAAAAAGGAAGAGGCGAAGTTGGACTCCCACTTGGGAGTCTAGTCCGACTTGGGCTAGGAGTGCTGGTCTACGCTGCAGAACTCAAAAATATGCCCTACGTAGTCCGCCAAAATCACTGTGCAGATAGCAAGGTATGCCCATCTAAGCGAGGATCAGAAAACGACTCACCGAGCAGCGGATTCGATGTAGTCGTAGAAGAGTTCTGAAAAATCATAGATCCTCACAACTAGGCCTAGTTGTAAGGATGTCACTAAGTCTTCCCTTCTTAGGATCGCACGTGTAATACCTCTTATGGTGTGCACGGCGTACGCTTGTGTCAACCTGCCAGCGCTCCAGCGTCCAGGACTCAGCACCAATGAAGAGAGACAGCCTTCCGGCATTGCTAGTTGGTACCTCTAATCAACCGTGATTAGAGCTATTATGAAACTGGAAGTTCTCAACACATGAGAGAGAAAACAATTAGAGATAGGTCTAATCGGGAGAGCATAACTCAAAAATCTGATTAGAAGAGGCTCTAATCTAATTAGAGATGTTTCTAATTAGAGGCTCTAATTCAACTATAGTTTCTCTAATTAGACATCTAATTAGAGGCTCTAATTCTAGATGTCCTCTAATTAGATCTCTAATTCTATGAGAGGGAGAAGGCCAAAAGGGTCAATTGATATGTTCTCCAAAGAGGAGGAAGTGTGGATTATATTGTGGGAGCTAGGGGGGCACCTGCCAAAGGAGAGCGGGTCAGTTTCCCTCTCCTAGCTTGGCCGCACAACTTTGAACGAATAGTATGGGAAACTAGAGGGGGTGAATAGGTGCTACTTCCAAATTTTAATACTTTTTCGATTTAGGCTTGACACAAAGGTAAATTATCGAGATATGCAACTATGATGAATTTACATATATGACAAGGGCTACACTAATAAAGATACAAACACAGAGTAAAGGTAAAGGAAAGAAGGAACCGATAGAGGAAGCACGCGGAGACAAGGATGCACTCATGAGTTCCTCCTTTTTAGGGGAGTACGTCTCGTTAGAGGGTTGTGAGTTTTGTCATGAAGGCCTACTCAACACCACAAAAGCCTCACCCTATTATCCAATAAACTTCTCCACAAAGGCCTAGTTCACTTCCACTGTGGAATCCTTCAAGGCGAAATCCGTAGCCTTTACAATGTTCTTGAGGCACGCACACCCACAACTGAATTGGGGGCTCTCAAGAACACCATGAATCTGCTACAAACAACAAGTGAGTAACAATGAAGTCTAGGTTTTGCACAAGGAAACCCTAGACACGAATCCCTAAAGTGAATGAGGGAGAAATGAAGAACGGCTTGGTGAAGATGTAGATCGGGGCCTTCTCCTTCAATCCTTCAAAGATCAATGAGTTTGGTGGAGGGATTGGGAGATCTCTTGAGTAGGTGAGCTCAATTAATGGAGGAATTTAATGTTGGGCGAGCCGCCTTCAGATTGAAGAAGGAGAGGGGTATTTATATCCCCTCTCAAAATGTGGCCGTTTTAGGGGCGGAATATCCGGCCCTCGGGCCAAATAATCCGACCCAAAATCCGGGGGACATCTGCATGCCCCGCACCAAAGTCCTTAGCCAATTTCGCCAGGCCAAGATTCTAGGGGCGGAATATCCAGCCTCTAGAACAGAAATATCCGGCCCACCTCTGCAAGCCCCGCGCCAAAGTCCTTAACAAAATTTCTTCACCGAGTTTCTGGGGGCGGAATATCCGACCCCCGGAATAACCGGCCCCTGGAAGCTGAAACTTCTGGCCAAGTATCCGGGACATCTCTACATGCCCCGCGCTCTGGTCCTTAGCCGAATTTCAGCCTTGGTTCCAAGGGGCCGAATATTCCGCCCTTGAGGGGGCGGATTATCTAGCCCCCGGAATATCTAGCCTTTCGAGGCCAAATATTCCTGCTAGACCAGAGGGAGAAACGTCGAGCTTTTCTTCGAATTTTTGGTGCTTGGTGCTTGTAGAGTTTATCAAGACAGCCTGCACCACTTGGAACATCATTAAAATCACTAGTGTTGTTAAGTAACACTCAAATCTTTAAGGGATAAGAAATGCACTTTCAGTCTCCCCAGTTTTGGTGTTAATGACAACACATGGATTTGCGATGAAATCATACTCAAAACCAAGAAACAGAGAAGCTCCCCCTAAGTGTGTGTATAGCAGAATTTCACAAGCACCAAAATGCACAACAAAGGGTTCATTTCTAGAAGATAATGCAAACATGATATGAGGCATAGAAATAAGAGATAGTTGAGATCAAACCTTGCATAGAAGATGATGGTAGATAGATATCACTCACATTCTCATCATCACATAGTTCTCAACATAGAAGATAATAGATCATCCATATGTGTCTCACACACAATAGAAATAAAAACTCTACCAAAAGCAAATAGTTAAAGAAAATAAAAATAAATGGACACAAGCTCTAAACAAATTATAAGAGCACGTGCTTGTGTTCGACCCATGCAAATCCCACATATACGCCTAATAGAACTATGTATCCCCCTTTGGCATCGAAACGCCAAAAAGGAAGAAGAGCGATCCTACACGTCCCGAGCTAGTCACTCCAAGTCCCGCGGGTCCTCTGAAGCATCATCCTCACTCTACGACTCCTCATCATCACCACCATCATCCTCGGGGTCATCAATAGAGAGAACGCTCCAAGTCAGGCCAAGGATACTGAGACGAGTCCCATCAAGAGTAAGAGCTAGGCTGAGAAGCAACAGGAGGGGTACCGGAGGCACCACAAACATGGTGAAGAATCTTCTTTTGAGTCCCTGGTATCATGTCATCCCTACGAGGCATTGTACTGCTCTTTGCGAATATACACCTTAATGTAGAGGATAGTACGCTGAAACCAACTGAGCTCCTTCACCTCAAAGGAAAACGAGGGAGTAGAAGGCATGCGGCCCCTGGTAGTGCCGCTACTCCTACGAGTGTTGTTGCTCTTATGAGCATCTGCCATGAGAGTGTCAACTGAAGCAGCTGGAGTGGAGTGGTCTTCTTCTTCATGTAGAACCTCTTGAACTTGTGATCCACACGGTTCCCACTCAGATCATAGTTATTCATCATGTCCTCGATGAGCAGCATGATGTAAGTACCATATGGGATAGTCAAACGGGAAACCATGGCATCATGCATCTCGTGGAAGATATAATCCATCACATCAAGAGTGAAAAGCTCCTCGGGATCTTCAGAAATAGTAATCTCATCAGCAAGCAGAAGAAGGTTCACAAGAGTTCCATGAATAACATTGTTGTTTCCACCACTCGGGTCAATGTTCTCACGAAAGATCCTCACAAGAAGATCATAGAGAGGCAGGAGACCCACATTCGCACCAATCACACCATCAGGGCCATATAGATTAGCAAACTCGTTCTTGCTAGTCCTATCAGGAGAGTAGAGGCAAATACGAGACTCGCCTCGAAAAGGATAGCCAAGAACCCTCCCAAAGTCATGGAAGGTAGCCTCACCTTTCGAGCCAGACATCCACTTCATGGTCCTAGCATCATCACCCTTTAGAACCAGAGTAGCATAGAACTGCTTCAGAAGAGTGACATTATAGTTGCATTGGAGGTCCATGAGGTGGTGAAGTCCCATCTTCTTAGTAATCTCCACAGCCTCAGCAAATTCCTTCTTTCCACGAAGAAGATCCATATTGATGGGGTGCATAGGAAGCACAAGATGATCAAAAGTACGATAGATGTCATCATATACATGCTTCTGCTTCATGCACAAGAAATTCCCATTCTGAACACCTTCTTCTTTATCTTCATTTAAAAAACAGTCAACCTGCCTCATAGGTGAGCAATCAGTTCCATACATATATTCCTTATAGTTGACCCTCTTGTCTTTCCCTTTCTTCTTGGGATCAACGGGTACCTTGACCTTCCTCATGTCCTCACGGTTGCGCTGACGGATCACACGCTCATTAACAAGAGTACCATCCTCATCGGGACGAAGAGCATACTTGCGAACCCGCTTCGGAGGAGCATTTATCGGAGAGTCGCCTATGAAAGAGAATAATAGGTGGAAAGAAAAAATATAAGTACACACAAGATGAAAATGGAAATCATACATACATTAGAGATGGTACACATGTGTCGATACTACTTAGGCCAAGGAGGAATCAGAGCAAGAAATTAAATTTTCAACTACTGTCAATGGGGGGCGGATATTCCGGCCACGGGGGGCGGATTGATACGTCTCAAACGTATCTATAATTTTTTATGATCCATGCTGTTATTATATCAATTTTACATGTTTTGTTTACACTTTATAGCATTTTTATGCATTTTCTAGTACTAACCTATTAACAAGATGCCACAGTGCTAGTTCCTGTTTTCTGTTGTTTTTCTCTTTTAGAAAATCTAGTCGCAAAATATTCTCGGAATTGGACGAAAATTGGCGTACGCAAATATTACAACAGAAGACTCTAGAAGCCCGAAGGGGAGGAGCAGCCGACCCAGGAGGCGGCCACGCCATACTAGGGCGCGACCCACCCCTCCTGACGCCCTCCTGTGGCTTGGGCCCCTCGGGTGGCCACCGATGCTGCCCTTTCGTCTATATATTCCTTATGCCCCGAAAAATCTAAAGACCTGATCGATATTCCACGAAACATCCAGACGCTGCCGACGTCGTCAACCCTAGTTCGGGAGGGTTTTGAAGCTCTTCCCGGCACCCTGCCGGAGAGGGGAATCATCACCGGAGGGATCTACACCGCCATGCCTGCCTCCGGAGTGATGCGTGAGTAGTTCATCCTTGGACTACGAGTCCATAGCAGTAGCTAGATGTTAGTCTCTCCACTTTGTGCTATCATGTTTAGATCTTGTGAGCTGCCCTACATGATCAAGATCGTGGTTATGTAATGATACATGTTGTGTTTGCTGGGATCTGATAAATATTGATAGTATGAGCAAGTTGTTTATTTATCCATATGCATATGTTGTTTATATCTTGCATGCTCTCCATAGCTAGTAGATTCTTTGGCCAAGTAGATGCTTGTGACTCCAAGAGGGAGTATTTATGCTCAATAGTGGGTTCATGCCTCCAGAAATTAGCTTTCGAGTGACTGGAACGTGCACAGTTGTGGATGTGCGTTGCCACTAGGGATAAAATAATGATGCTTAGTCTACGTGTCTTTTGCGTTGTTTACATTAAACACAATACTTCATGCAATAATCTGTTGTTTGCAACTTAATACTGGAAGTGATGCGAATGCTGACCCGAAGGTGGATTATTTAGGCATAGATGCGATAGATAGCAAGTCTATGTACTTTGTTGTAAAGCCCTGTTAAATCTCATAGTTAACATCTTGTCATATATTGCATTGTCATGCCTTCATTATTTGTCAATTGGCCAACTGTAATTTATTTACTCAACATGCTAGAAATATTTATGGAGAGACACCACTAGTGAACTGTGGGCCCCGGCCCATTTTCCTCATATTGTTAAACCAACTACTGCAAGCATACTGTTCTCTACTGTTTCCTGCAATCATCACTGTTTTCTGCACCATACGTTTAATCCCTTAGTTTTCAGCAAGACCGGAGAGATTAACAACCTCTCTGTTTCATTGGGCAATGTAGTGTGTTTGTTTGTGTGCAGTTTCACATCAGTTGCGCCGCTGACAACCTTCTGAAGAACCTCCGTTTCCTCCTAGATTCGATAACCTTGGTTAATTTCAAGGAAAAACTTGTCGTTGTTCTAGATCAAACTCTGCGCATGGAGTAACCTAACGAACAACACGCCCCCAAGGCATTAAGATTTCTGGCGCCGTTGCCGGGGATACTGGAATCTCCATATAGTGGAGTCTCACACTTCCAACCACTTTATTTTGTTTTGTCTTATTTGTTTTATTTTTGTTTTACTTTGTTTGCTCTAAAACCCAAAAAATACAAAAAAATCCTACATTTTATTTATTTCGGTTTGTTAGTTTCTATCTTGTTTTTAAAATTGTTAAAATAAGTAATCCTGAGAACACTAAGTTGTGTGACTTCACTAGCACCAACAACGATGATTTCATATGTACACCTATTGCTCCTCCTGCTACCACAACAGAGTTCTATGAAATTAAAGCTGCAGGGTTAAATCTTTTTATTAAAGAGCAATTTTCTGATGTTCCTACCGATTATGCTGCTGCTCACCTTAATAATTTTGTTGAGCTATGTGATATGCAAAAGTATAAAGAAGTGGAGGGTGATGTTATTAAACTGAAATTATTTCCTTTCTCTTTGAGAGGAAAAGCTAAAGAATGGTTGCTATCTTTGGCTAGAAATAGTATTGATTCTTGGACTAAGTGTAAAGACGATTTCATTGAAAAATATTATCCTCCTGCTAAAATCATATCTTTGAGAAGTGGTATAATAAATTTTAAGCAATTTGATAATGAGCATGCTGCCCAAGCTTTGGAAAGAATGAAATCATTGGTTAAAAATTGTCCCACTCATGGATTGACTATTTGGATGATCATCTAAACCTTGTATGTAGGATTAAATTTTTCTTCAAGAAACATACTGGATTCAGCTGCTGGACTGACCTTTATGTTCATCACTTTGGTTGTTGCAACAAAACTTCTTGATGATATGATTGTAAACTATTCTGAATTTGGCGCCTCTAGCTTACGCGCGCGCGAACGATCGGAATCGGTCGATCGGTTCATCCGACCAGGTCTACTTGCTGAAAACGGAAAGTACTGGTACAGGTTACGTGCTTATTCCTTTTTTAGGAAACAATGGTTTGGCTGCATGTGAACCTTTCCCCGGAAGCTGTACGCGTTCGCTTCTATTCCCTTTGCATGAAAAGTTGTACGGGCTTCGCTTCTATTCCTTACGTGACCTCATTTGCTTTTTATTAATCTTCTTTTGTGCGCCCACACTTGGTGCCAAAAAAAAAAGGAAAAAAACAAACATGGTACTTTGGTGCGAAAAAATCATTTGCAAAATTGAAAAGTTTAGCAATTTATTTGGAAAAAGCTATTCCCTTTCTTAGGCTTAAAAAAGATTTATGTTTCTTTTAATTTTTGGGCATCATACTAAATAAAATTCCCTTTTTGGGCTAGTAATTTTTTGGGATAAAAATATAAACGGGTGGGAGATGGAAAACCACTTCCAACTAGTGTAAAAATAAAATACTGGACAAAAGTGAAAACATTACGATATTAGTGTAGCTCTAAAATAGTTTTTCATTCATCACTGTTGGTTAACATTCTCAACTTGTTTTAAAAAAATGTTGGTACGTTTTGTTCATCATTCATCACACTTGATAACATTCTTAAAAAAATAGTTTTAAAAGGTTGGTGATTTTCATTCATCACCCTTGGTTTTTCAAAGGTCTCAGCTAGTGTTTAAAAGGTTTGTAATTTTCATTCACCACCCTTGGTAACATTCTCGGCTACTTTTTTAGAAAAGGTTGGTAATTTTTATTCACCATCCTTGGTAACATTCTCAGCTAGTTTTTCAAAAAACGTTGGTAATTTTCATTCATCACCCTTGGTAAAAACATTGTTGAAAATATATAGGTTTTTAAAAGGTTGGTAATTTCATTCATCACCCCTTGATAAAATTGTCAACTAGTTTTCAAAAGTTGGTAATTTTCATTCAGCGGCCTTGGTAAAATTCTCAACTAGTTCTTCAAAAAAGGTTGGTAATTTTCATTCATCACCCTTGGTAAAATTGTTGAAAAAATATATGTAATTTTCATTCACCATCCTTGGTAACTTTCTCAGCTAGTTTTTTCAGAAAAGGTTGGTAATTTTCATTCACCACCCTTGGTAACATTCTCAACCAATTTTTCAAAAAACGGTGGGTAATTTTCATTCATCACTGTTGGTAAAGATTGTTGAAAAATATGTAGGTTTTTAAAAGGTGGTAAATTTCATTCATCACCCTTGATAACATTGTTGAAAAATATATAGGTTTTTAAAAGGTTGGTAATTTCATTCATCGCGCTTTGATAACAATGTCAACTAGATTTTCAAAAGTTGGTAATTTTCATTCACCACCCTTGGTAAAATTCTCAACTAGTTTTTCAAAAAAGGTTGTTAATCTTCATTTATCACCCTTGGTAAAATTGTTGAAAACAATATAGGTAATTTTCATTCACCACCCTTGGTAACATTCTCAGCTAAGTTTTCCAGAAATGGTTCGTAATTTTCATTCATCACCCTTGGTAACATTCTCAGCTAGTTTTTAAAAAATGGTTGGTAATTTTCATTCATCGCCGTTGATGAAATTGTTGAAAAATATATAGATTTTTAAAAGGTTGGTAATTTTCATTCATCGCCCTTGATAACATTGTTGAAAAATATATATGTTTTTAAAAGGTTGGTAATTTCATTCATCACCCTTTGATAACATTGCCAACTAGTTTTTCAAAAGTTGGTAATTTTCATTCTTCATCCTTGGTAAAATTCTCTACTAGTTTTTCAAAAAAGGTTGGTAATTTTTGTTTATCACCCTTGGTAAAATTGTTGAAAACAATATAGCTGATTTTCATTCACAACCCTTGGTATTATTCTCGACTAGTTTTTCTGAAAAGGTTGGTAATTTCATTAACCACCGTTGGTAAACATTGTTGAAAAATATATAGGTTTTTAAAAGATGGTAATTTTCATTCATTGCCCTTAATAACAATGCTGAAAAATATATAGGATTTTAAAAGATTGGTAATTTCATTCACCACCCTTGCTAATATTCTCCACTATTATTTCAAAAAAGGTTAGTAATTTTTATTCATCACCGTTGGTAACATTCTAAACTAGTTTTCTAGGGGTTGTTAATTTTCATTCATCACGCTTGATAACATTCTTGAAAAAAATATAGGTTTTTAAAATATTGGTAATTTTCATATTGCGGCGCGGGCAGCCGAGCCGCCTCGTGCGTCATCTCGTAGGTCCCGAGTGAGAGGCTGTAGCCGGCGGTGCCGATCTCTGTGTAGAAGGTGAACGATGGCCGCGCGCACGCCATGGTTGTCGGAGGTGCTACACGGGCTATGACGGCGCAATCGTACAAAGATATCCCGACATCAGATGTGGGGCACCGCGATAGCGGAGTGTTGCTGGATCAGGGTTTCCTGGCGGTTGTAGGGCGCGGACGCGTGTCTTCTTATAGCGCATTCGGGAGATCGGGTCCGAAAGATATCATGCATTGCTGCTTTTGCCCGCGCTTGGTAAAAAAAATTATACGTGCTTTTATTCTGCACATGCTGGAGCGTTGCGCCCACCCTCCCCTGTGCCAAATCGGCGGCTTTTACAGTGTGGCCGTTTTCGCGCGACAATTCATCTTTTTAGGTCATAGTTTAAGTTCCATTTTTCACCTTTTCAAAATCTTAACCATAAAAGCTAGTTAAACCAAGAGAGAAGAAAATAGAAAAGTTGTGTGTAGTGCATGTGCATGGCCTGACAAATTTGCTGCATGCATGGCTGCCAACCAAAACAATTCGTGATTAGGCAGAGAAATTAGCGTGGGGCAAAGCGAACAGAAATAGTACACGTAAATGCAAGCATTTGTGATATAGGAAGAGAGAGAGGAAAAGGGAACAGGAGGACTGGGTCATACCAAAAAAGACCGAACAGGGAAGGAGTGTCGCACGCCAAGGCCAAGCGAGCGAGCCCTCGCGCGCTCGACAGAGAGAGAATTCGTTCTGAATTGCACACCGTCTAGGATATTCCTACCATGCATAAAAACGGTGTGCGTAGGTTTTACCACATGATCTGCTACCGAATTTAAGCCGATGGTTGCAATCCACGGACATATTTTGCTAGTTGCCAATAAATCGATAACCATATTTAAAAGTTCTCATATGCTGCTAAAAAATCAGATTATTCTACATAATGGTATATCAATAATACCATGTCCTATCAACGATACTCGGATTAGGAACAGATTGTGGTCAGGAATAGAAATTCTTGTCATTTTCTAGATCGCCCGAGTTAGAAATGATTTCGGTCGGATGTTATTCTAACCAGTTTCACCCTTTAGATGTCAGTAGTAATGGAAGCCATTGCTCAAAGATGAACGCTTCAAAATTGGTTCTCCGGAGTCCAAAATTAACACTTTGCCCAGCAAACTAACATCCAAACGCTCCTGCAAGTTAATTACGTGACCTGAAATATTAATTGTCCTAACACTCCTTCAGTCCTATATAATCACGGCAATTTCTCTGTGAGCATCACTGAACCGAACTCAAAAGTGACAGGTGCGGCAGATAACCATGTCTCCTCTCGCCGGCGTCGCCATCTTGTCGGTCGCACTTGCCTCGGTATCGCCGGCTGCAGCCATCAAAGACACCCGCGACAACAACGGCGACGCTGTCACTGTCCCTAGTCGCGTGCCGGCGGTGACGCAGTTCCTGCAGGTGCACAACGACGCGCGCCGCGCGGTCGGCGTGGCGGCGCTGGCGTGGAACGCGACGCTGGAGCTAGACGCCAAGCGGTACGCGGACAGGCTCGGTGTTGACTGCAAGCTCTCGCCATTGAAGTGGGACAACGACAGGTTCTACGGGCGTAACACCTACCGGGGCAGCGGGTACCAGGACGGAGCGGCCGTGGCGGGCGCGTGGGTGTACGAGCGGCGGTGGTACGACCACCGCGCTGACGCGTGCGCGCCCGGGAAGGTGTGCGGGTCGTACAGGCAGGTGGTGTGGAACACCACGACGCAGCTTGGCTGCGCCCGCCGCACCTGCCGGAGCAGCCGCGACACCGTCGGTGTCTGCAGGTACTTCCCTCCGGGGAACTACGTCGGCGTGCCGCCCTACTGATCGGATCGATCTATATGTGCGGAGGCTACGTCATGCAATTGAGACGTCCGAATAATGTGTGATTTGCGAGAAGCCGTTCGGCTCTCGTCATAGTTTTTTGGTCAGTATCCAGCACGAACTCCTCGACTCTGTTCGTTCTCCCATGCGATGGCACGATCTGCTCTGCTCGATCCAGTTCTCCATCCACTATATCCTGGTTCTCCTGAATCTCTCTGCCTGAATGCCTGATGGTACAAGGTCATCCTCCCAATGATCTATTTCTTCACCACACGCAGATCTTATGGGGATAGGCACGAGAGACTGCCATCAACTCGTTTTTCCGATTCTTCCAAAACTATAAGCTCAATTGCACAGATCGCTTACAAAAATTATTTGGTTCAAATGGCCATGGCATCAACGAGTACCAAAAGAAGAGAGTGAAACGTTACACTTACTACATTATAACGCTTATTAAGCAGACTTGGATCAAAATACGCTCGCTTACCGAAATCTTGATTCATTTTATGTCATCCTCTACCGACCAAATATGCTGCCAACTTTCGCATGTCATTTTTTTTTAACGGAAAAAAGGGCTGAAAGACCCAAAGCTTGGTTGATACCGGTGGGTTACGATTACTACATTATCTTTAATTTTTTTATTTTCCTCCAGCTGTGGATCAAGCCTCAAGACATGAATGAGGCGAGACGGATCGTGGACGAGCTCAAGAAGGTCCACCGTTCCACTCGCTACCCAGCAGGACCTAGTTCTAGTAGCTAGCCGCTATATCTTTCCTTTAGTGAAGCGTATGACTCAGCTTGTTTGTCTCACTTCGGTTATTTCCTTGCCGAAGTTGTATGTCCAGCATTTGTAATATGTTGTTGAACTGTCGAGTTTTGTTAATTCAAAGCTGGGTTTTAAGCCTTTTATCTAAAAAAAACTATTACTACATTAGACCTCGAAAAGATAAGAAACTAAGAACAAGCCCTTATAATTTGCAAAAAGGACCTTACAGGAGACACTAAAACGTGATTTGGTCCCTCTCCACCGAAGACGCTGCCAGACCTCGCCGCCATAGTCATCTAAGCCACCACCACAGTTGATGAAGGCCGATGTAGTATGACGCGCCGCACAAGTCGAAATTCCTTCCAAACGGAGAACTCCGGAGCAGAGAGCTCTCTGTTACAAATTCGAGGTGCAAAACCGATCTAGCGAGGCCAAGCAATCACAGCAAACATGATGACGACACCGAGATTTGTTAACGCAGTTCGGCGAACTTGCCTACATCTGTGGAGCATGACTATGGGCGCACCTCCCCATTAATACCGATGCACCGGCCGCCTTGGTCGCCGGCACAAGTCGCCCGCTTCCCTTGCGCGCCTGCTGCTATCAAATCGTCATGGTTACATTGTGTGGCACCCTCCACATTATATGGGAGGCCTAGGCTACAAGAGTTCGACTCTAACACTACTCATAACATATCCACACATATTACAACTTCAAGTCCAAGCGTAACCTAACACGTACACAATATTCGACACAAATACAACAAACTCCAACTTGGCGAATATACTCCGCCACCTTGAGCGTAACCTAACACGTACACAATATTCGACACAAATACAACAAACTCCAACTTGGCGAATATACTCCGCCACCTTGAATTCGTCAACGTGTCAAACCTCCATGTACTCCGGACTTGAGTTCTTTTCCATGAGCTCCACCGCTACTCCCAGACTCCTCGTGACTCCACCTGCAATTGTACTCCTTTCTTTCCGTTCAATGCCATCACATACCGACCACTAGTCTACGTGAAACCACTTTCAACTTGGAGAAATTTCACCGTTGCTTTTTAGTCACCTTGAATCAAATCACGGTCGTCTCATCTTTTCGTGGATATTCTTCTACATGTCCCGTAGCTATAGCACTTCGCCTCCTTCTGCATCTTGTCAACCCGCACTTTGACATCTGCGAACATCACAGAATATACGGTCATGTACTCTCCAAGCTTCCGATATTATAGACTTTCCGACACTTTCTCAGATTCCCCATGGTTGACCCATGTCTATCACCTGACGTCAATCTCCATAGACCTAGTCACCAACTTTAATCTGGTACTCGCCAACACTGCTTCTGAATCCCTGCACACATGTCAAACCTCATGTCCGACCGCTCGTGCCCTGGTCCGTCGTTGTGTCCTGTGCTTACCGCACACCTCGCCGCTATTACCGCGTCGAGCATCCGCAATCTTGGCCAAGATCTCAAGAGTCGCCAACTCACACCATCTTATGCCCCACTGCAGATAACCATCAGTCATAAAGGACCGATGCCGAGTTCCACTTATCTCTCGAACCCTGACGTCCAGTCCGACCAACGTGCTTCTGGACTTCCCGCTGACTAAGCTTCGACTCTCAGATATCTTACGCCGTAGCCCCTCCATCAGCCGATGTGGAATCGTTAGAGCCCTGCTGCACCTTCAACATGCCTTCATGGTAGATGATCAGTCCACCCCGCGCCCGTTGAGTCCAGACACTCCATATGCATGTCGTCTTGAATCAATCATGCGCCGCCGCATGTCGAAGCATGCATATCCATGCGCTGCGTGTTGCCACGCCACAGAAATCGGACACCATCAGCTGTCACGCTCCTACGTCGTCGTTGCCGATCTTCACCGTATTCTATCCGTTAGACTGACCAGTCCAACCAAGTCGAACGTATCCGACTGCAACCATGCTCCACCTCGCGTCGTATCAGCCAAGCACCAATGTGCATTGCTCGACGTCTTGTCGTTGCATGATCCCTCACACGCCGCACTTCGGGCTACTCGGAACCTTATGCGCGCGTCATCCTCACCGCATCAGTCCATCTTGATCAACTTGACATATACTGGCAATCCCTATCAATCTTCTCGTGAACTTGCGACTCCGCATCATCTGTATCCACCGAAGCCATCTCGTACACCACCGGCGTACCTGAGCAAGAAAATCCCAAAACAATCCGTATATTCCCTGATACCTTCTGCGTGCCTTTAGCAAAGGATTGCAAGCTTTTGAATGCATGCGCCATCCTCATCACACGTGGGCTCCAAGCTCCTGGACAATTTTCTTCTTTTTCCTTAATTCAACTCAACGATGGCAGGCATGTGTTATACATCTGATGCTCCTCTTTTTTCTTTAAATCTCACGTGTCTCAGCAACCTGACGTCTCCTTATGTATGCATCAACTCAGTCTGGCCATGCACAACTCCCGCACGAGACCATATGCCTTGGGCGCACGCCCGCACGTAGCTCGCTGCTGACCTAGCGCCCGGGCCTCTAGGCTTCCGATCTGCTGCATCACGTAAGGCTGCCGCCGCCTCGCAAACTAATCCCGCTAGACCGATCGGTACCAGGACTCATAATGTGCCGCAACTGCTGATCCGATCCAATCTGCTAAGATTCAACCGCACACCTTGTGGATTTCTTCTTAACACGGCGATCTTCGACGGCCGCCGAATAATTCTGCGAATTCGCGATCTTCGCGTGCACCATAATCATCCGCGATTAGCCTTCGTCGTTCTTCCTCTAGATCAACAAACCGCGACCTTCGAACCTTTGCTCTAATACCACTTGCTACAAATTCGAGGTGCAAAACCGATCTACCGAGGCCAAGCAATCACAGCAAATATGATGACGACACCGAGATTTGTTAAGTTCGGCGAACTTGCCTACATCCGCGGGGTATTAATATGGGCGCACCTCCCATTGATACCGCTGCACCGGCCGTCTTGGTCGCCGGCACAAGCCGTCGGCTTCCCTTGCGTGCTTGCTGCTATCAAGTCGTCATGGTTACATTGTGTGACACCCCCGACATTATATGGGAGGCCTAGGCTACAAGAGTTCGACTCTAACACTGCTCGTAACCTATCCACACATATTACAACATCAAGTCCAAACGTAACCTAACACGTACACAATATTCGACACAAATACAACACTCTCGGGAGCGGAGTGGCCCCCTGGGCCTTAGGTAGCGGCGGCACACCTCGTTGTTACTAGAACATCCACACCAGAAGATTCGATGAACTCAACACCTGGAGCCAGGGGAAGTCATGTATCAAGCTTTCCGCAGAGTCGCTGCCGCGGACAAGATTAGATCAAGGTGCCCGCTCTCCTTCTCCACATCTCCATGATGCCAAAAAGGAGAGGTAGGAACCTCCGGATCCGCCTATGCAGGCAGCAGATCCACCAACAAGATTTTTTTATTGAAGGGGACGACAAGGAGTCGACATCCATCGCTCTGGGATCTGACCTCTGGAGCTCCGAAAGCAGAAGCATCCACCTCGCACACCACCAGGAGAAGCTCAAACACTCCTGCAGCAATGCCCCAGCACCAACTCTAGATCTGTCGGCAACATCACCTCCCCATCCTCTCCCCTAGCCTCCACGGCCGGCTAGAGGGGAAGACACAGCACCACACTTGGCGATCCAGTGATGGCAAGAACTGCTATTATTGAGGAAACGACTTTCGGCCACCACACCACCACCACCAAACTTCCACCTTGGAAGCTCGTTGGAGGATGTCAATACCGGCCAGCCCATTCTTGGCAACAGAAACGGCCTGGAGAAGCCCATAATCTCTCCATACACCACAAAGGACCAAACAACTAACCCTAAACCTACATCTAAGGTGAGAGCGGATAGATCTACTCTGTACAAGGTATCTCGGCTACCATCTCCAGCATCTTCAGCTCTACTCCATCTGGAGAGAGGGCTGAGTGGCATCGCACGAAAAGAGACGACTCACAAAAACTGGGTGGAAGAAAGGAGAGGGGAAAGGGGAAAGACCCCCATGTCATTTTTAGGGCGACTTTCCATGTCATTGAGAGCAATTCTAGCAGATCCCGTAAAAGTGACCAAACATAACTAAATGCAGTTTTGGTTGAAAAATTCGCACATAACAGATACTGGAAAATAGCTTGACCCGGATTTATTTCCAGCTTCCCTGATATTATCACCTTCGTTTCCCATACATCTAGTTTTTGGAGTCGATATACAGGGCCCACATCTGATTTACCGAAGCCGGTCAACGCTCCAGTGCCGACGACTCCCTAGCTCGATCCCACGACAAGGAGACTCGATTCCGACGTGAACCTTTGATTCCCAATGAGGATGTTTGATTTCGACATATTTTGTGCGAAATTGTGGCATGTGCTCGCAACACCGTGGAGATCCTCCATGACCAAGTTCCCCATGGGAGCACCTCCATAGGAGGAGGCGGATCGAGGCGGGGGAGGCCATCGCTAGGGGAGCACGGTGAGGGCTGGAGCTGGACGGGGTGTTGTGCTCGCGGCCTCATGGAAGGAACTCCATGGAGAACCTCCATGGCTGAACTCTTCCATGGGAGCACCTCCACAGGAGTAGGCGGTTCGGGGCGGGGATGCTAGTGCTAAGAAGGTCAAGCGAGGAGCTGAGTCGTGCGGCGACGGCGATGGGAGACGTAGCGGTTTCTCTGGCGCTGTTCAGTTTGTACGTGACTCGTTAGGGGGAGGGGAAGATGGAGAACATAAAAACAAAGTTTTACGGTATGTTTTTAGGATATCTATTTTGTTCGGGTCTTTGCGGTATCGTAAAATCGTTTCTGCCTGACCTAATAATGGATTTTCTAGATCGCTGGAGTTGCTCTAGGAAATGACAAAAACCACCAGATTTGTGGCCAAGTTGTCAAACAACCACCATTTTCAGAGGAAATGACAATGAGCACTACACATTGGGCATATGTGTGACACATGGCATTAATTCGACACTTTACTCGGCCTAAGCCATTTTCTGACAGTTCGAACCCACCCGGCGGGGAAAACAGAAAAATAAGAGAAAAGTCAACGCTCGTTGGTGTATTTCTTCACCGAGCAGTACATGGAGAGAGTCCACGCCCACTGCCGTCTATCGCTACCATGGCGGTCGTCCATTCCAACCTCCGAATCCTTGTCAAACAGCTCCATCTCTTTCTGATTCTTATCCTCGTCGAAGAAATTGGTCTCTCGTGGCTCAAGTAGTCGGCTCCATGTCGTTCTACAGCGCCTCCGGCTGAGCGCAGTCGCCGTCAATCTCCACCATCGTCCCGTCCCAATCATCACCACCGGGTCTTAGAGGTTTGAGACATCGAGATGAAGCTTCTAGACCTATACCTCAGGCCTGCGAACCTCCAAGCTGGTTTCCTCCCGTTGTCCATCTCCGGTCGCTTGGGTGGTGGACAAGGCACGTTTGGTTCCTTTGTGCAGGTGCGAGCACGAGGGTGCAATGGGCAGTTGGGTGAGGAGTGTGTACTGTTGGAGGTGCGGTAAGGCAACAAAAGCAGCAGTTCATAGTTGGGACATGCACGTGTGTAAAAACCAACGGTCGTGGCAGACGGGACGGAAACGTTGGTGACATTGACCAAGAACGAGCGGTGCTCGGACGTGTGCGTGGGTGCATTATGATGCACGGGTAGGTGAGTGTGTTTGCGGGCATGCTGGTGAGTGTGCAGAAGGTCAACAAGGGTAAAAAAACGTGAGCACGAGCTCGAGTATACGGAGGCCATGGCGGAGCGGGGGACCAGGAAGAAAACGACAACGAGAGAGAGAGGGAGGAACGGGAGCGAACCTCACCCTAAGGTTGGTGGCGAAGGCTTTCCTCTCGGGAAAGATCGATGTGGACGAAACTTGGCGCAGATGCACAACAAACGAATGAGAAACGAAGAAGTATGTGTCGGTGTGTGCTGGCTCTTGTGCTCGAGTTCGTCCGTGTAGAGGAAGAAGATGTCGGCGTTGTTCATGTCCTTCGGGGAGGAGGTTCCGCGTAACAAAGCAATGCTGAAGGACAAGGCAGTGGGGCTCGGTGTTGTTTCCAGCCGTTGAGACGATGTGCGGGCATGGTGAGAACGATCTGCAAGCGCAACTACGAGACATAGCTAGACAGAGAGAGGCGGTGCTGAATGGGAGCACCGGCGGCGGAGTGGGTGAGAGATGAACACCATCACACGCTCCATGTTTCCCGGCGGCGAGAGGTCTATATTACCTCCAGAACGGTCAGGCTGCCACGTCCCTTTGGTGCACGTGAGGTTCTCATGCTCACGAGAGGGTGTGAGACGGGACATTGAGCGGCCAATGTTGACTTCTTATTTATTTTTCTTCGATTTTTACCTAGTGGACCCGATAGGTGGGTCCGAGTTGTCAGAAAATGGTGTAGACCAAGTAAATTGCGGAATTAGTAGTACTACTAGAAGCGTTAGGCGTGCTTGGTGCGCCACGTTTTATTTCTAGGTATGTCTAGATACTCCGGCTGAATGGCTTTTAGTGGACTATGCATCTAATTCTTTTTTCCTGGGAAAGTCATTGCATCATATCAGAAAATATCACAATCAATTGAATAACCATGCTACATGGCGGCTGAAAACATTTTTTTTTAGGAAAATCCTTCATGGCGCACTTTATTTCACAATGAACACTAATATATCGTTCATTACATCAAATAGGACCATAGTCCAAAGAAATAGAAAATCATTTGAATCAGAACACCATCTAGCTAAATTATGCACAACGACATTAGCTTCCCGAAAACAATGATGGACAAAAACCCCACCAATTCTTCTAACCATATGAAAGAAGTCCACCAAGATAGGTGTGTATGGTCTCCATACCTCAATAACACACCGATAGCATGTACCAATTATAGCGTATAAGACTCGATAATAACTAGAGAACACCCAATTTGTTCAATTGGTTGGACACTATTGCATCTGTCGTTGTTGCGTTAAGAAGGTTATTGAGAGTCCAACTTGCACCAATGATCATATACCCTCTATAATTTCGAAGGATCTCACCTGCAGCTTCAGATCCATTCGGGAAAAAGCAAGCATAAATATTCAGTATTCGGAGACGGACGGTTCCACCTCACATCCTTCGGTTCGGCATTAGACTGAGCTCCTTCAAAATTTACTTCCAGAGCTTGTATCGAAAAAGCAGTGTGTGTCGATGGTGCCTCACTGTCACCATTGAAAAATTCTCGACGTTGCCACCATATATACCAAGCTCCCACCAGGATCATCTCCTTCAGTCCAACATGTATTAGACCCCTAGGCCTTGAACATGGTTTCATAAATTTTCCTCAAGAACCACTCAACCTGATCTATCTACTAGCAAAGCCATTTCAATTACTCCTGAGAATTACTCCTGAGACTGAGAGAGTACCATACCTCCTCTGGTCATTATGTACAAACCGGGCACTGTCCCGAGACTGGAATATGTCAATTTTCCAGAATTGCAAAACTTGGAATAGCTCCATGTAGCACCTCTGTTTTACGACAACTGAATACATAAAACACACCAATTGACAAAATTAAGCGAGGGTATAAAACTTCTGCCACAATTTTTGTACGAAAGTAAAACCGCGTTTACCATTACCGATTTATACTAGATGCAGTGTGATCCTAGGGATAAACACATATTTCTTTGAGTTCTTCCTTTTGTTTTATTATCATAGTGCGGACCCATTTTCTTATCACGGTGCGGACCCATTTTCACTAACACATTTATGAATATTCTTCTGTCTCGTGGCACGGCCGACAACGTTTAATCAAGCCAAATTAATATACATTCACAAAAGGAGGGATATGTATCTATAGAGTTGAATAAGAAAAGCATAACGATTTATGAACACATATAACTTAATTATGCCTTCCTCTTTTCCATGAACATCTGCAAAAAAAAAAAAACAATACTATAGTATTCCGGTGAAGAAAAGGAAAACCTGAAGGAAAGCTTAGGCGTCATTGACAGATGGTTTCTATAGGTAATCTTAATATAGAAGGTTGTGACACCTATAAAAGCTAAAGATAATATTTCAGATTTTGTTTGTGGTCTATAATGCCCCTTAAAAAGCATTTTGTGATAACATTAGTAAAGCCACAAGAACTATTTCAGTACATTAGTAAAGCCACAAAATAGGAAATAAAAATTCGAGTCTCGTATGCTTCCACTCGATTGTCATTTCAGTACAAATAACTATTTTTGCTCCAACCATTTGGAATTATTTGTGCATGTTGACTGATGTAAATTTAAACCAAAAATAGTATTATTGGCTCATCAATAACCCATGCAAAAATCACTATTTAAAATATGGAAAGAAAATTATAACCTGCAAATCTCACTCTAAATGACAATTAATCTAGACCAGAAGCTACATCTCGGAAGCCAATCCCAAAACCAAAAAAAAACTTGAATTTATGCTCACTCTAACCTACAAAGGAAAAGCTAAGACGAAATTCATCTCACGTCATTAGTACTCATCGTCTGTTGGCCCTACATGACTGCACACGTTGTGCATGAACTTGGATGAGATGTGGCGCCACGCTGCGAGATAAGCTTGCAGCTTAGCATCGGCTCATGCTAGCATTCAACGACGGAGGGACATGTTCTTGGCACTCACCCACAACGGTACTTGCGTCACCTCGTGATTTCCCCCGATAGAACACTACACCGGCAACCAACACGGAAAAAAGACAAGGGCCCAACTCACAGTCTGCTCAAACGAAACAAAGTTTGTTTAAGTGTTAAGACAAGGAAGATAAGGCATGAAAACAATGTTAAGGTGGTTCAAAGATACAACAATGCAAATCGAGCTTCTTGCAAAGCAACTTCCTCAGTTAAATGTTCCGGGGCCCAAACATTTTAATCACTCACAAACTATGTGCTTGGGCAATTAACAATGATTAAAAACAAAATTGTCTATAGAAATTGATGGGACATCAGTCAACATGTCGATTAAAATGACTTATTTGCCAGACATGGAAGTTATCCAGAGCAAGAAAAATATTCCCATGATGTATCCAAGTCGCTTAAATCACACATTTTGGCATATTTGTTTGCATTGAAAATTAATATTAGAAAAATCCATATAAATCTCTGCTTATATCAAAACAAAATGTAGTGTTGTAGAAGCTTACAGGGTATCCAAGTGTTGAAAATTAGTTCTTTTGGCACTCTTGAGATCTTCAACTGCATTCATTCGCAAGACACGCTGCTTATCTTCAAATATAATCACCTTCTATGGCTGTAAGAGAACTAAGTTAGGCGTGAAAAAGCATCTAGGAAAAGGTAAAATAGATCGTCTAGAATAGTGATACGTCATAAACGTATCCCTAATTTCTGATGTTCTATGTTGTTTTCATGTTATTTCCCACATGTTTCCTATACACTTTATGTCATTTTTATCGATTTTCCGGACTAACCTATTGACAAGATGCCACAGAGCTAGTTCAATGTTTTCCACTGTTTTTAGTTTCAGAAAAGTTGTTCTGGAAATATTCTCAGAATTGGAAAATTCGAAGCCCGGAAGTCTTAGAATTCCCGAAGGTTCCACGGAGTCCCGGAGAGACCCGGAGAGGGGCCTCAGGGGGCCCACACCATAGGGCGGCGCGCCCCCTGGCTGCGCCGTGGAGTGGTGTGGGGCCCCCAGGCCTCTACCTCCTTTGTCCTTTCACCTATTTAATCCCCCCGAGGCATAAACCCTAGATATATTCCACTTCTCCCCAAAAACACCCTGAGGCCGCCGTCATCTTCATCCCGATATCGGGAGGGTTCTGGAGCTCTCCCCGGCACCCTTGTCGGGAGGGAAATTCATCGCCGGAGGGGTCTACACCACCATGCCCTCCTCCGTAGGGATGCGTGAGTAGTTCATCCCTGGACTACGGGTCCATAGAAGTAGCTAGATGGTTGTTCTCTCCACTTTGTACCTCATGTTTAGATCTTGTGAGCTGCTAACATGATCAAGATCATCTTTATGTAATGCTACATGTTGTGTTTGCTGGGATCTGATGAATGTTGAATGCTATGTCTTCTGATTACCAATCTATCATGTTATCTTCATGCATATGTTATTTATGATCTTGCATGCTGTCCGTTCTTAGTAGATGCTCTGGCCAAGTAGATGATAGTAACTCCAAGAGGGAGTATTTATGCTCGATAGTGGGTTCATGTCTCCTTTGCATCTGTGCTCGAGTGACAGAAACGTGACGGATGGAGCATGTGCTGTTGCCATTAGGGAGAAAACAACAATGCTTTGTCTAAGGATGATGTTATTGTTTACATTACACACTTTTCTTATTGCAATTATCTGTTTCTTGCAACTTAATACCCAAAGTTTGTTCGGATGATATTCGAGGGTGGATTATTAGTCATAGATGCAGTTGGATGACGGTTTATGTATTTTGTTGTAATGACCGCATGAATCACATAGTAATCTTTATGTCTTGCACATGCACTACGGTACAACCTTCATTTCTATCAATTGCGCAATTGTAATTTGTTCACCACGCATGTTATTTATCTTTCACGGAGAGACACCACTAGTGAACTGTGGACCCCGCTCCTTTTTCATCATACTGATAAACACCTACTGCTTCCATACTGTTCTCCTACTGTTTTCTACACCATACGTTTAACCTCTTTGTGTTCAGCAAACCGGTGAGATTGACAACATCACTGCTTCGTTGGAGCAAAGTGGTTTGATTGTGTTGTGTAGGTTCCATGTTACTTCTGAACCGGTAGTGTGCCCGCCATCTCAGCTGCTTCAACCTTCTGAAGTTACTCCTTCCTCCTACTGGTCGATTCAACCTTGGTTTCTTTCTGAGGGAAACTTGCTACTGTGCTCTTCATACCTTCCTCTTGGGGTCTCCCAACGAACATGTGTATCACGCGCATCAGATAGTATTGAGTTCAAATAACAACAAAGATGTATACCGTGCATATCCAAACATGTGAATAGTTGCGTGCTTGCATATTGAGTTCATTGATCATCAGACTAAGTTATATCCCCTTGGTTACCATTTTCAGAGTCAACAAAAATTAATTGAGGCTTGTGAGATTAGCTGGACCTTCTCATTTGATATCTTATTAATCTTCTTCAACTTCGATATCAACAGTTCAACAATATAGAATCACCGGTCATTATAAAATATGCACCGACATGAATTACCTCTTACTCATGGAAAAAATGTTACCATGGTGTCGACATCTCCCTTCTTTTACTTTACTTTCTGTTCCTGTAAATATAATGAAAATGTCGTGATGACTGTATTTATCATCCTAGGTCGAAGGAGCCAATAGAACCTAATTTAGATACATGGGACCGTACTTCAGAAAATGATGCAACACCAATATTTCCAACATGGGCATGTTGGTTGACTGGCGCGCATGCCATGTGCAACAACCAATATGAATCCTAGGTATTCTCATCCTCATTCCCCTGAATGGGGGAGATGATCAAAATGATGTAGACCGGAGTTAAGTGTTTAGATTGACATATGTAAGAAAGCATGCATTTGCTTCCGTGGCAATGTTTGGTGTCCATGTCTTCCTTATATTTTTCCACTCAGCGCCTTTGAAGAAAGAATGATGTGTTTAGAAAGCATAACCATCATATCCAGCACCTACCCGATCAAAATTCTACAGATTGTGAATTTCAAACAAGTCTACTTGTGAAACTTTAATATAGAGATCTAACTTTTCTAGATGTGGTGGGCACCATGCTGATTAATAGTGTGTATAGAAGGCAACTATAACCAGTTATTCCATGCGGTGATTAGAATTAGGATGTGACTTGTTTATTCTAGTGTCCTTTTTTATACCATGTTACTGGGACACAAAACCTACGATGTCTCTAACAATGTATAAATCATGCCCCAAAACAAAAACTGTACAAGAAAATAATTTGTATAAATTGTGTACCCCAATAATTGAAGCCTCGTTAAGCCCTCCCTGCACGCAAATAATACCAAGTAATCGATGAGAAAAATAATAATTCTGCAACTATTTAATGAGAATGAAATGTTCTACTTCAACTGGTTCTCCTACCCATATCTTCATGTTAGGCTCTTGTGTCTTATGTCGCGCTGAGCATGGTTAGTAAGTAAGACTCTTAGTGCAATTTTATCTTTTTACCCTCATTCTCTTGCCTGGTAAGGAAGGAAGATGCTGGTGTGAAGAACACTTGATTTCATATAAAGATGTTAGAGCATGCTTGTGACTAACATTGTTGATGTAACTTAGAGTTTGTTTATTCCACTGCCATCTGATGAGTTGCTAAAGATTAAACAAATGTATACAACCTATATGAACCAAATCACATAGTTTCTCTCCATTTTACAGAGGAGGAGAGCAAAACATCTTGTCCTCTCGAATCTCAAAACTATGCAGTATACCATAGTGCTTCTATTGCAACTTCTTCACTTCTAACTTAAAATGTTATGTATGTTTCATTTCTGAACCACTTCTCTTGTAGATGCAAGCAAACATAAAAAACCAAAAGGGTCGTCTAATGAATGTCAAGGGGTTCCTCTATTCGCGGTTGTAGGACTCTCGGGCCCTTTCAGTTTCTCTTGTATGCAAAGTTTGCTCAACCTATGCCCCCTCCCCCTATCATCATACTTCTAAAGAATGTTGGCTATCTTTTACATGATTCTGCCTATGCCAGCTTCAGTCATACTTAAACTAATTTTCTGAACAAGCAGTATATTTCTACTTTAACTAAACAAATTATGATTTCTTCGATCCATCAATAAAGGAGATGGCAGACCAAATTGCAATGGACCCCACATTCAACCAAATGGCTGAGCAGCTACAGAAATGTGCTCAGAGTACAAGAGAACAAGGCATGCCTCCATTGGACCCTCATCAATACCTTGAAACAATGCAAAAGGTCATGGAAAATCCTCAATTTATGACAATGTCTTAGCGTCTTAGGACTACTCTTATGCAGGTACCACCTACTTTGTCCAGGAGACTTCTCTGGTTTCCTTCTTTGTTGTTTATTTGGCTGTCAAGGTCTTAATTGTATCTACCTCGTTCATATCCACTTATCCAACCATTAGCACCCGGTCCGTGCTTGCCCATAGCAATTACTAGTAAATAAAATCAAAGGTGGGGAAGAAGAGAAGGAAGAGGAAGCCATAACTCTGACATGGGCGACCTGGAATGGGGAAGGACGTCGGCAACATCATATTGGGTAGAGAGGCGACCAGTAGAAGCTCAGGGAGGTACCCAGCCTAAAGATCCGACAATCGTGTAGGAGATCTGGTCGAGGGAGGTGAAAGTGCACAAAGGTCAACTGGAGGGGGGTGAATAGGTGACCTACAAATTTTAAGCCTTTTTCAATTTTAGTGGGGGCTTTGGAAATTTAATAACTTGGTTATCTAGATGTGCAACTAAGTAAACACCCTATGTGACAAATAACGAGTAGCAACAGAAGTAAATGCAACGCACAAGATAACCACAAGTGAAATACACAGAGACAAGGATATGTTTCCCGTAGTTCCTTCTTAAAAGAAGTACGTCTATGTTGGAGAGGTGGGGAGCCACCTAGGCGCTCCTCAATAGCACAGATGTGCACACCTTGTTCTCCTTGAGCTTCTCCGGTGAGGGAGATTCTCGTTTCCACTATGAGGTCGACTTGAAGGCGTTGACCAAACCTTTACAAGTGGTTGAGGATACTCCACAAGTGAGATGGAGGCTCTCAACAATCCGAAGCTTCTTGCTACAAGGTGGAAGCTACAAGCACTAGGGTTTCCCTTGGATGACAAAGCAACCAAGAGATTACAAGATCCCAAGAGGTATGGTGTGGGAATACAATTTTTGGCTTGGTAGAAAGGTAGATCTAGTCCTCCTCCATGAGATCCTTGAAGGGCATCGAGTTTAGTTGGAGGAGGAGGGAGATCGGTGCGTTTTGAGCTCTTCAACAATGGAGGAGAGAGAGGAATGGATGAACTAGCTATCTAGAGGAAGAAGACGGCTATTTATAGGCTCCTCCAATTTCTGACCGTTGCAGTGTGCCAGGGATGGAATATTCCGGTGTTAGTACCGGAAATTTCCGGTGCACCCTGGCCGGATATTTGAATAGTCCGAAGGGGGGCAAAAATTTGAATATTCCGGGGGCGGAAAATTCCGCCCAATATCCCGCCCCCATCTCTGTGCGCGGGCATCATCACCGCGCCGAAAAACTGCTAAGGACTAGGCCGGATATTTGAATAATCCGGGGCCGGAAAATTCCGGCCAATAATCCGCCCCCATCTCTGCGCACGGGCATCTGAGAAATCTCCAAAATCTGCTAAGGACCAGAGGGCCAGAAATTTGCCCCGGAATATTCCGGGCAAATATCCGCCCCAGCTTCTGTGCGCGGGCAATAGGAGAAGTACTTAGTCGTTTCGAAGTGGCCAGAGAGGCCGGAATATTCCGGTGCAAGGGCCGGATATTCCGCCCCATATGCACCGGAAATTCCGGGGTAGTAGATGAAAAATCCGGTGACAGTAGATATATTTTTCAGAACTCCTCTTTGAACTTTTGAGTACATTTATCAATAATCATCTGAGAGGCCAGCTGCATATACTCAAACAACATTGTTAGAGAGATGATACCCGCGTTGTTATCATCACCAAAATCATTAGAGAGATCATGAGCTTTCAATCTCCCCCTTTTTGGTGAGTGATGACAACACGGGTATTTGCATAGGGATTAACTAACAATACGATAGAAAGTAAAACATCACACATAGCATATATAGGAGACATGCCTCCTAATAATAATAATATCTCACACAACCAAATCCACGAATAACGAGCATGATGAGACAAAGTTCGAAAAGACGCACAAAACGACGAAAAAACGATAAAGAACGAAACCCACCCTAGCAAATCCCCGCGATCACTAGATCTTATCCCCCTTTGGCATCGGGATACCAAAAAGAGAAAAGAGAGAAGTACGTCCCATGGAGCAAACTCTAGGCCTGAGTATCTTCTTCTTCCTCCTCGCTGGCAGACGCAATGTCCTCATCATCATCCACTCCCAGATCCCAGTCGACGTCGCGGTTGTTCCAGTTCTTGTATGGAATCCTGTCAGGAAGAGGAGCTGGCACATTGGGAATGTTGAGGGCAGTCATGATGGTGCGCTGATTCTCCTGGATGTTGCGGCGCTCAACATAGGCATTGTAGTTCTCCTTGTGGATGCACACATTCATGCACATCACCTTCCCAATGGCACGAGCGAGCCATGAGCGCTTCTTGGTGCCTGGAGGAGGTGGACGCATGCGAGGATCACGGTGACCCTGACCCGTGGCGCCAACATCATGAGCAGCCTGCTCAGTGTGAGCGGCCTTCTTGTATAGCTTGACATCCGTGTGCTCATCACACTCCAATTCCAGATCCTCACGGAGTGCAGCAGGGTAGCGAGACTTGATGAGCTTCATGATTTATGGAGCATACGGGGGCACCTTGCGGTTGAAGAGGGCAAAGTGTATCTCGTTGAAGATGAAATCCATCACATCAATCTTGTGACGCTCAGTATCAGTCATGTCGCCCTCAGTGAAGGTCAGAAAGGCGTGATACATGAGTTTAACCAAGCCACCACGAATCGCATCATTATTGCCCGCGCTCGGGGAAATAGTCTCTCTGAACATACGCAGCAGGATGTCATAGATGGGGTAGAGACCCTTGGCAGAGCCAATAACACCAGTAGAACCATACAGCTCAGCAAGCCTGTTCTTCTCATACTCCATCCCGTGAACGTGCATGCGAGTACCCTGAGGAGTGTGAAGGCCAGCAAAAGGATATCCGAGCTCGACAGCAAAATCATGGAAGTTGGCGGTGAGCAAGTGAGGGCCAAACATCCAGGACATCCCAATATCCTCAGACTCATCGAAGACCAGAGTGGAGTAGAACTGCTGGATGAAAGTGATGTTGTAGGAGCATTGGGTCTCCATGAGGTGACGCAGACCCAGAAGTTCAGCCAGCTGGACAGAGTTGTTGAAGTATGCGGGAATGGCAGCCATGTGTGCAAAATTGATGAACTTCATGGGGCAAACGGGCTTGCTCATCACAGTGTACACCTACTTGAAGAGAGTCTCCTGCTCAACGTGCCAGAAGCAGGAGTCAATGGTTGGGTCTTGAGGACCCTCAGTGTACCAGGCCTTGGCCCGCCATGCCTTGAACTCAGAGGTAGACATGGTGGCCAAGTTGAGAGCTATCTTCCCCCGCTGCTTATTGGCCTTGCGAGCTGCCCTGGAGGCATCACGTTCACGTGCATATTCCTTCTCAGCATCCCTCTCACGACGGCGAGTCTCCGCCTCATCCACTAAAGTGCCCTCCTCATCTTCCCTCAGGTGCCGGTACCTCTTGCGCGAGCTAGTCACCTTGGGAGGCCTAGAGCTTGAACCATCTGCGAGAAAAGCAAGAGAAACCGCAAAGAAAGCAAACAGAAAACGATCAAAACGGTGGCTCACAACTTGTTGAAGTGGAATAACAGATCTCAGTTAGAGATTCAGGGCAGCCGGAAATTCCGGCCTCAGGTGAAATTTCCGGGGGGGGGGGGGGATGGCGAAAATTCCGGTCTTTGGGGGGGGGGAATTTCCGGCCTTCGAGATTTTCGCACCAGATCTGAATCTAGGGCCTGCCACGAATCTAAAACGACGACGAAGTGCAATGGGAGGAACACTAGGGGATATGTGATACTAGTATATGGATATTCCTCTCAAAAACGCATGGAATATGGAAGAACATGAGATCAAATCAACCGATAACCCTAGATTGCAGAGAAAACGAAGCACATACCGGGATCCATGGGAGAGGAAAGGATGTGCGGTCTCTTGATCCGCAAAGGGAAATCAGAGGACGAGGAGGGGAGGCAAGGGGGCCTCCCGGATGTCTCGGAGGCGGCGGCTGCGGTTTGGGGCAGAGTGGAGGCGAGGGGAGGGGAAACAGTCAAGAACTGCCCCTCCTGTTGCCTATATATAGCCCGCAGCCGCGCAGACCGGATTATTCCGGTATTAGGACCGGAATATTCCGGGGCCGGAATATCCACCCCAAATATCCGATGTGCCTTCTGCGAGCGGGCACGCTGGATATTTGGGGGAATTTTCTGGTCAATCTTGAGCCTCGGACATTTCTGGGGCTTAGGACACGGAATATTCCGGAACCCAGACATTTGCACCGGAAATTTCCGCCCCAAATTTCCGGGGTGCCTTCTGTGAGCGGGCACCTTGGAAATGGGTGAAAATTTCTGAGGCAAATGTCTGGAGGCCGGAAATTTCCGGGCCCTAGGCCGGAATTTCCGGGGTTCCCGTGCCTTCCGAGGTTTTTGTGGAAAAATGATACAAGAAGTAAGCCTCCAAAACAAAACATCAATCAAAGACGATGAATACACAAAAACACGAACGAAAAGCAAAACTCAATATAAAGAGAAATGGTGGTGGCAGAAGCCACCGTGTTTGAGTGTATACCAAGGAGCCGCGAAGATGTATCTTGGGCCCAAAAGTATGACTCACGTTTAAGCACAATAAGTCACAAAATGACTAGATATGCATGAAGTTTTGATTGCTTTGCGCATGATAGGTAGAGTGTTGGTTCATGAATTGAAATACGCTCCCCCCTATGTCCATGCCTACATCTATACTAGATAGCACATATAGTGAAGTTAATTATGCAAGGGTTCAATAGAAGTTAGATGCATCGGTAACATTTAGTTCATTCCTCAAACCCCGAAATCTTGGTTCATCAAGGGCCTTCGTGAAGATGTCCGCGAGTTGATCCTTGGTCGGCACATAGGAAAGATCGATATCACCCTTCTCAACACGATCCCGAATGAAATGATGTCGTATCTCAATGTGCTTCGTCTTGGAGTGAACAACGAGATTTTAGGTGATCTTGATGGCACTCTCATTGTCGCACAAGAGGGGAACATTGTCGAAGTCGATGCCATAATCTCTCAATGTTTGCCGCATCCATAGTAATTGAGCACAACAACTAGCCGCGGAGATGTATTCGGCCTCGGTGGTAGAGAGGGCAATGCAATTTTGCTTCTTGGAAGACCAACATACCAACGAGCGACCAAGAAATTGACAACCTCCGGATGTAGATTTCCTATCCGTCTTCTTGCCCGCATAGTCCGCATCCAAATACCCAATGAGCTGAAAGCTTGAACCCTTGGGATACCAAAGACCAAAGTTTGGGGTATGAACTAAATATCGAAAGATGCGCTTAACCTCTTCAAAATGACTTTGTCTCGGAGAGGCTTGAAACCTTGCACATTTACCTACGCTATACATGATATCGGGTCTAGATGCACAAAGGTAGAGCAAAGATCCAATCATGGAGCGGTATACCTTTTGATCTACCTCTTTACCGTTTGGGTCGGGTTTCAAGTCAATAGTCGTGGACATGGGAGTCTTCATAGGCTTGGCGTCATGCATGTTGAAACGCTTGAGCATATCTTGAGTATACTTGGCTTGCTTGATGAACGTGCCTTCGGGGTGTTGCTTGATCTCGAAGCCAAGAAAATACTCCAATTCGCCCATCATAGACATCTCGAATTTATCCGTCATAAGCTTGCAAAACTCATCATTGAATGCAACGTTAGTAGACCCAAAAATGATATAATCCACATAGAGTTGACATACGAACAAGTCACCTCCAACCTTTTTGGTAAAAAGGGTGGGATCGATTAAACCAACATTGAACCCACGATCTACCAAAAACTCTAAGGTGCTCGTACCACGCACGTGGAGCTTGTTTAAGTCCATAAAGTGCCTTATCGAGTTTGTAGACATAATCGGGGTGGTTGGGATCCTTGAAACCCGGAGGTTGCTTGACATAGACCAACTCGTGGATGGGACCATTTAAAAATGCACTTTTAACATCCATTTGTTGTAGTTTGAAGTTATGATGAGAAGCATATGCAAGCAAGATACGAATTGATTCAAGACGAGCTACATGAGCCAAAGTTTCACCGAAATCGATGCCTTCGACTTGAGAGAAACCTTGAGCTACAAATCTCGCCTTGTTGCGAATGACGATGTCATCCTTATCTTTCTTGTTCTTGAAGATCCGCTTGGTCCGATGACATTTTTGCAATCTTTGGGTCTTGCACCAATTTCCACACTTTGTTGCGCTCGAAGTTGTTGAGTTCATCGTGCATGGCTTCAAGCCAATCTTGATCTTCAAGAGCTTCATAGACCTTCTTGGGCTCAATATGAGAGACGAAAGCATGAGCCTTGCTAAAATCCGCCAATTGCCTCCTTATGACGACCCTTCCACGAACTTGTCCGAGAATCATGTCCTCCGTGTGATCGGCACGAGCAAGATTATCTAGCCTTCTCTTCGCCCTACGAGCTAGCATCTCCTCCAAAGTTTCCTTGGATAGCACTTGATCATCACCTTCATCATCGGAGTCTTGTCCACCTTGATTTTGTTCATCAACGGGAGGTGGTGATGACTCCCAAGTGCAGGAGATAAATTGTAGTACCTTTCGATAAGTATTTGAGTGTCGAACCCACGAGGAGCTGAAGGTAAGCTATCTATTCTCTAAAGCCCTATAACCCTCTTATATGGCTGTTTATGCAAAGAAATAAGTTTGACTAAAAGGAACTAACTAATTAAAAGCAAGTGACGTGGAGTGTGGTTTGTCTAGTAACTAGTGAAGCAAGTTTAAAATGCAAGTAATCCTAGAGCAAGTTTCTAAAGCAAGTTTCTAAGCAAGTTTCACAAGTAGCAAGCAGCAAATATCTCAAGTATCTCAAGGGAGCAAGTGTTCTAGCAATAGGTGTTTCGTTCGTGTGGTTGTCACAATTAGTGAAGCACATGTTTTAGTCTTAGTTGTTTCTTCTAGGAAGGAGCCATGAATAGGTATAGTCAAGTAAATGATCTACAACCCCTTATGATGGATCATGTGGCCAAGTAAATGACTGCACAAGATTGATTAAGACATAAAGTCCCACCATAGCCTTACGTTCTAAGGTCCCCTATATATATCCCCCAATAACTTAACTTTGTGGCTCGGTCTCAGGTTACTGTCACTCCCAAGTCACCACCACTCCATTATGCTACCGGTGATCACCTTACATGCATTCCCCAACATATGCGCGCACTCATATATTGTACATAAAGACAATCATAGAAGATAACAAACTTGTATGCAACCAATCAACGAACTATTTCACCATTGCCAAGAACAATTCACTACTCAAACATAGACGGGGAGACACAATACATCAAGGGAATATAGTATTGCATCATACATCGTGTTTGCCAAGAGATTACAGCGGAGAGATGGAGCTGATCTTGCTGTAGATGTTGATGATGAACACGCCGGAGGGGGGTGGAGCCCTCCGGGGGTGATCCCGACGGCGTTCCCCCCCCTCCGATCTTCTCCGGCGGCAGCCTTCTGTCTCTCTGTTTCGTGGTTTCGTCTCTCGGCGCCGCCTCCTTCTCGAAAAGGCCAGGGGACCCTTTATATAGTTGTTTTTAGGTCATGAGACACTTGGGAGAAGAAAGATCGACGGCATCGGAGCCACGAGGGCAAAAAGGGGGGCCCACACGTGGCCAAGGAATCTGTCCGCATGGAGGGTCCTCTTTTCCACCTGTTTGGACTTTTGGCCCTCCACTTTGGCCCATGGTCTTCGTCTCGAAAATTCTGAACCGTGCTCTTTGGCCTTGCCCTTTTTGGAGTCCCGAAGCTCCCGAAAAGTCTGAAACACTAAAAAGTACGTTTTCTGGAAAAACAGGGTTAGAACCAAAAGAAGGGGGATTGTTCAGAAAATCCCCCAAATCATTATAAAACATGAATATAAGTTGCTAATATGTAGGAAAAACAAGTAATAACATGCAAAGTTCGTCTATGCATTTTACATGCATCAACATCCCCAAGCTTAACCCATACTCGTCCTCGAGTATGAAGGTGATAAAACTAACATGGACTTTGCATTTTAAAACAATCATGGAATATCAAAGAAGATTATTCATGCTACATATAATCAAATGATTCATAATGTAGATGAGTAGCAACATACAATTCATGTTATAAGAAATATCAAATATGCAAGCAAAGATGCTTCATGAAAGTTCACAACGTGTATAATGAAATAAAAGCACTATGGACCAAATGCATACACAAAATGAAAAATAAAATCCTATATTGGTCAAAGAATAGCATAATGGAAAATAGAAAATATGGTGGACACTTTGGAGAAAATTGAGTAGAGGTAAAACATGATCAAGTCTTATTTAGCCTCTAAATTATTCAATTAAAATTACTAATTGAAATGTGGCGTCCATTGGTCTAAGACTCTCATTGCCCCTTTATCACTAGCATCTTAAATTGTGAATGTTGAAGTAATGTGATTGACAAGGTGTTGGTTGAATGCCTCATGCCCCGTGAGTGTGAAAAACTACTCCATGATTACTCAACTTAAGATTCCTAATAAGCTTTGTACAATCATAATAAGTATTAATGACATCATAGAGAACCGCAAAGAGGTACCTCTTGCCCCATGACATGGAAACAAGCCCATGTTACAATGACAAGATGAACAAACGGAGTAGACTCATCATCCTTTTTATTTTCATTCACTATTATGCATAGCTTCTTATTTTATTATAGGATGTGTTGTAGAGTCACTCAAGCTGTAAGTAAATTTCCACCATGATAAAGCATGGCTTGGGTTAGCGGCCCAATGCGTTTCTCTAGTCATATAGATACTTACTCATCAAAACTTACTATTCCTCTATTTCATTTCGGCATGGCAGGAGTCCAAAAACAAAAGTACATGATATCAACCAAATGTAAATTTTTTGTGTGCAATGTTGAAAGCTTTCCGGTGATACACGTTTATAGCTAGCTCCCAACCACACACTTGTCAAACGCAAAACTTGTGGCTCCCATTATTGGGTCATGTTTATTAGATGCGTAAAAAGTAAAGTGTGCCTTCAAAAGTTCGTGAGAGTCCTATCTCAAGTTCAACCCATGACAATTAATAAAGTGAATATCTTAATTTAGAACATAAATAACACAAATAACATGGTGAACATACTCGGAATAGCAATGAAGCTAATGGGAAGATATGGTGGACTCACTGGAAATACTTGGCTAAGGAGTGTTGGAAACAAGTTTTTACTTGTTGGAATTTTTAAATTTTTGGGCTGGCAAGAGGGAGATAGTTGACCAGCTACTATGCATGCATATGTCCATAGAACTACTCATTTCATGACAAACTAAATAAACCAGCAATTAACATCAGGACATGAATAAGAGATAGCTCAAGACAACATTATTGCAAATTTCTACACATAAAAAGCCTATAAATCATGCAAACATATGTAGCTCTTCAAATCAACCATGGCATCCCTATTCCAAATCATAATACTAGCATCCAATACATTCCAACCCCAAACTCCAGTAGCTCAATCTCATATAAAATGATGGTGGTGGTCTTATCAAAATAAAAATAAAAACAAAAACTAGACGCTTCAAGTCTCTACGATAAATGCTTTGCTTAGAAAAACAGAAAGTAGACGTGTGCTAACCAAAAGAGTGTAGCTCCAGTGGGGTGTTCATCACATCCCCAAGCTTATGGCTTTCACCATTCTTGGATGTCTTGAGGCGCAGCTCCTCTATTCCCTGTGAAAAAAAACTTCACAAAACATGTTTCTCCCATTCTTTTTCTGTGGGGTGAGATTAGCAAGGACAAACAAATCACATGCTTGCTGCGCAAAATTCCAAAACAAATGCTCCATAAGATAGAAAATAAGGTTCATAATGTTGTATATTCACTCTCTAGCTCAAAAAGATCAAGGAAATTCAAGTCCCAAACCCAAAGAGTGCATCCAACAAAAGAAGGCAAAATCTGTCCAGAAAAGCAATAGCAGCAAAACGAACATTTTCCCTAAGCTAGACTCATCAAAAAATTAATACAATTTTTGTGCTTACAGAGTACGAAAAGTTGCAGAACATACTAAAAAATTAGCTCAATCCAACTTACAGATAAAAAATGAAAAATCGTACGTGAGCAGAATCGTGCTGAAACAGAAATTCCAAGCACTAGGATAGCAACTTTTAAATTCAAATGGGTGAAACTTGACACTTTATTGAAAACTACAAAAACTAAACTAAATACTAAGTCTCTTGTTACAGCAAGAGGACACTAGGAAAAACCAACTAAGAACAACCGGGTTGCCTCCCGTAAAGCGCTTTATTGATAGCCGTATAGCTAGGCTTTTCTTACTTAACATCATGATGGTTGGAGTGAGGTGGCTCGGCATCCCCAAGCTTGGATTCTTGTACTTATTTGATACATGTAGGGTGATCCCAGGGGTACATCCCCAAGCTTGATTGGTTGTCCCTCTTGATCTTTGTTCATCTCACTGAACTCTTCCTCCTGAAAAATTCTTCTTACACAAATCTCGACATAAAACTTGATTAGAGGGGTTAGTGCCTCCATAAATAAAATCCACATAGGTACAGCAAAGACACATCATGAGTTGATTCTAAATATTAACTACTGTTACTACAGTTGTGCATTGCTCCTTGATCAAAAGAACCACACAAAACACAAGTAATGAGAGCAATGCAAAATAAATACATAATCTGCCAAAAACTGAACAGCCCGTAAAGAGTGAATTTTTAGAGGCACTTAAGTTTCTCAAATCAGAAAACTTAAAACTAATGAAATATGTAGTGATAACTAAATATTGCTGTCGTAAATTACCAGGTCAAAATTCCACTTCTGTGATATTAAACATTTTTCGCAGTGAAGTTCAGGAATCTGTTTTCTGGACAGCTAATTACTATTGTTTAATCCTATCTCTCATATAAGATTATTCTTGCCATTTATGATGAGAAATAAGACAGAAATGTGATGTTACAGTAGAGAACTAATATTTTTATTGTTTTTAGCTTTGGAAAAAGTTTTAATGATAGAGACTTTGCAATGGTTTCATTGGCATGAACAACACATGTGCAAGGTCGACCCCAACTTCTCCATTACTCATCCTTCTCATTTACTTTCCCAAATTTTTTATAAAATGAAACTCTTAAACTAAATGATAGATAACATTAGGTAAAGGTATTTTACATGTTGAAAAGACATAAATGTGTGCTCAAACCGAATAGAAAATTAAATCATAAGGAACACACCAAAAAAATATTAAACAATTTATTTTTAAGTCTAACCCCTTTCCTATGCATTGGCATTTTGTAATGAAACAAATAAAAGAATCACATAATAGCAAGCATAGAAAGGTATATCAAGTGCAACTTCAATACTTTTAGCATAAAGAGGGGAAACTTAATATTGTTGAAATATGTGTAACCATGTTTCCCTCTCTCATAATAATTTTCAGTAGCATCATGAATAGATTCAACAATATGAATATCACATAAAACATTCTTATCATGAGCCACATGCATAAAAGAATCACTACTCTCCACATAAGTAAAATCCTCATTAGTGATAGTGGGAGTTAAACATTCATAATTTTCATTGCAATCATCATATATAGGAGGCATAGTATCATCAAAGTGAATTTTCTCCTCCAAGCTTGGGGAACTAGAAATATCATTCTCATCAAAACCAACTTCCCCAAGTTTAAAACTTTCCATAGAATCAACAAGTATATCATTTTTATCCTCAATAGTAAGGGGACTAAAAATATCATATTCATCAAGACAAACTTCCCCAAGCTCAAGGTTTTCCTTAGCAATAAAGGTGTTCAAAGAATTAGTACTACCACAAATATGATTGTTGTGCAAATAATTTTTCAATTCCTCCTCAAACACTTCATGTCCTAATTCAAGGTAGATATTATACAGTTCTAAAATTTTTTGGTTGTTTTCCATTTTATAATTTTTTTGTGTTTTAGGTTTATATGTTAGTATGCAATGCAAACAAGAATAAAAGCTTAGCACAACGCTCCCCGGCAACGGCGCCAGAAAAGTGCTTGATGACTCCCAAGTGCAGGAGATCAATTGTAGTACCTTTCGATAAGTATTTGAGTGTCGAACCCACGAGGAGCTGAAGGTAAGCTATCTATTCTCTAAAGCCCTATAACCCTCTTATATGGCTGTTTATGCAAAGCAATAAGTTTGACTAAAAGGAACTAACTAATTAAAAACAAGTGGCGTGGAGTGTGGTTTGTCTAGTAACTAGTGAAGCAAGTTTAAAATGCAAGTAATCCTAGAGCAAGTTTCTAAAGCAAGTTTCTAAGCAAGTTTCACAAGTAGCAAGCAGCAAATATCTCAAGTATCTCAAGGGAGCAAGTGTTCTAGCAATAGGTGTTTCGTTCGTGTGGTTGTCACAATTAGTGAAGCACATGTTTTAGTCTTAGTTGTTTCTTCTAGGAAGGAGCCATGAATAGGTATAGTCAAGTAAATGATCTACAACCCCTTATGATGGATCATGTGGCCAAGTAAATGACTGCACAAGATTGATTAAGACATAAAGTCCCACCATAGCCTTACGTTCTAAGGTCCCCTATATATATCCCCCAATAACTTAACTTTGTGGCTCGGTCTCAGGTTACTGTCACTCCCAAGTCACCACCACTCCATTATGCTACCGGTGATCACCTTACATGCATTCCCCAACATATGCGTGCACTCATATATTGTACATAAAGACAATCATAGAAGATAACAAACTTGTATGCAACCAATCAACGAACTATTTCACCATTGCCAAGAACAATTCACTACTCAAACATAGACGGGGAGACACAATACATCAAGGGAATATAGTATTGCATCATACATCGTGTTTGCCAAGAGATTACAGTGGAGAGATGGAGCTGATCTTGCTATAGATGTTGATGATGAACACGCCGGAGGGGGTGGAGCTCTCCCGTGGTGATCCCGGCGGCGTTTCCCCCCTCCGATCTTCTCCGGCGGCAGCCTTCTGTCTCTCTGTTTCGTGGTTTCGTCTCTCGGCGCCGCCTCCTTCTCTAAAAGGCCAGGGGACCCTTTATATAGTCGTTTTTAGGTCACGAGACACTCGGGAGAAGAAAGATCGACGGCATCGGAGCCACGGGGGCAAAAAGGGGGCCCCACACGCGGCCAAGGAATCTGGCCGCGTGGAGGGTCCTATTTTCCACCTGGTTGGCCTTTTGGCCCTCTACTTTGGCCCATGGTCTTCGTCTCGAAAATTCTGAACCGTGCTCTTTGGCCTTGCCCTTTTTGGAGTCCCTAAGCTCCCGGAAAGTCTGAAACACTAAAAAGTACGTTTTCTGGAAAAACAGGGTTAGAACCAAAAGAAGGGGGGTTGTTCAGAAAATCTCCCAAATCATTATAAAACATGAATATAAGTTGCTAATATGTAGGAAAAACAATTAATAACATGCAAAGTTCATCTATGCATTTTACATGCATCAGGTGGATCCCTTATGTGTCGAGTTGTATCATCACCATGAGTATCTTGTTCTTGTCCTTCATTGTGAGCTTGGCATTCATCATGAGCTTGGCCTTGAGTGTTAGCTTGGCCTTGATTGATCGAATGATCTTGATCATTAGCTTGGCCTTGATTTGAAGCATGAGGGCTTGGTGAATATTGTTGGTTAGCTTGAGTATCAATGGGTGTAGTCAATGGATCCACTTGAGTGGAGCATAGTCCTTCTCCCTCCGTCATCCGGTAACCCTCAATGGGGATTATTTCACCAACCCCCATTCTTCTTATGACGATGGGAGGAATTGCATCTCCTACAACACCATGATCTATACGGCCCCCTTAGGACCCATTCTCCTCATCAAACACCACATCGATAGCTTCTTCAACTTGTCTGGTGGACTTGTTGTAGACTCTGTAGGCGTGAGAATTTGTGGCATAACCAACGAAGATGCCCTCATAAGATTTAGTCTCGAATTTCGACAAGCGTTTTCCTCTCTTACGAATGAAGCACTTGCACCCAAATACCTTGAAGTATGAAACATCCGGCTTCTTGCCCGTGAGAATCTCATAAGGGGTCTTTTTCAAGATCTTGCGGAGATACAATTAGTTGCTAGCGTGACAAACGGTGGAGACGGCCTCGGCCCAAAAGTTATACGGAGAAGAGAACTCCGCAATCATAGTCCGAGCCGCATCCATTATAGTCCGATTCTTTCTCTATGCCACACCATTTTGTTGAGGGGTATAGGGAGTGGAATATTGATGAGCAATTCCTTCCTCATAAGAAATCCCTCCACGGTGTAGTTCTTGAACTCGGAGCCATTGTCACTTCGGATACCCATGATGCTCGTATTATGTTGGTGTTCCACAAAAGTGACGAACTCGATGACTCGCTTTTGAGTCTCACTCTTCCTCTTGAAGAAGTACACCCAACAATAGCTTGAATATTCATCCACAATCACCAAGAAATACTTTTTGCCTCCAAGACTATCATATGATAGGGGACCAAATAGGTCCAAGTGAATGAGCTCGAGGATCCTTGAGGTGGTGATGTTGGTCTTGGTGGGGTGAGCTTCTCCATGTTTCTTTCCAAGAACGCAAGAGCTACACACACGATCTTTGGCAAACTTAGCATTCGTTAGTCCTAGAACATGATTGCCACTTTGAAGGTCATGCAACGTCCTCATATTGGTGTGGGATAACCGGCGATGCCATAGCCAACCCACATCAACTTTAGCCATTAGGCATGTCGCGGCACATGTGTCTCCTTTAGAGAAGTCCACTACAGACATGCCGTTCTCGACATGCCCAACAAATGCTACTTTAAGAGTCGTCTCCCAAGTGACAATCACATTCTCTTTATTAAAGAACGAGGTAAAACCACTTTTAGCAAGTTGAAGAACCGAGATGAGATTATAGCCAAGGGACTCAACAAGGAGGACATTCTCAATTGACAAGTCATTTGAGATCGCCACCTTGCCTCGTCCCAATACCTTTAGTTCGGAGTTATCACCAATAGTGACGCAATTGAGATGAGGTAATGGAGGATGAAGATCGCTCATTGCATCATTGCTTCCGGTCATATGTTGGGATGCACCACTATCCACCGTCCATTTGCTCGAACCGGAAGCACTTCCCTACAAAAGATTAGTGTCTTGATTTAGGTACCCATCGTTGAATGGGTCCTCTTTTGTTAGCGACAAGGGTCTTTGGAACCCAAATACTCCAATGATAATCATCACCATAATAAGTACCAACATATTTAGCATACACATTACCATCTCTAGATTTCATAAGAACATAAGATGGGTTGTATTTTCCGGAAAAGTCATTATGAGTGGTGCTCCCCCTAGAGGTGTCACCACCCACAATGGTGTTGGTCTCCTTTTCCTTGGTCACCTCTCCCTCTTTCACAAATCTTACTTCTTGTGAGGAAGAGGTGACTTTCTTCTTGTTCTTCTTCTTGGACTTCTTCTTTGACTTGGCTACATAGCCAAGTCCCTCCTTCCCATTCGTGACTTTTTGAGGGGCCACATCATTGAGATTCTTCTCACTTCCTACAAGATTGGTTGCACTACAAGAGATGATAGGCAATGTATTCATGCAAGTAGATGAGGATGACATAGCTTGCTTGTTTGATTGTTGAGCTAGGAGATTGTCATGAGACTTGGTTAGCTTGTCATGAATTTCTTTAAGAGACATGAACTCCTTCTTTAGTTTTTCATGACTAGTAACTAATTCCTCTTGAACAATTCCTAGCTTCAACTCTTCATGTTCAAGAGTTTTAATGATAGTAAGAGATTGTGCATTATCATTCCTAAGCTTAGAGACACTCATGGCAAAGTTTTCTTCAATACTAGATAATTTCTCCTCAAGAGAGGCATGAATGGAATGCTCATTCTCAAGAGCCTTTTCAAGCTCTTTGTCATTGCAAGTGTGACCTCCATGGCTTTATAAGGTCATGATAATTTCCTCCTTTTCATCTACAAGAGAGTTAGCCTCATCAAGTTGTCGTAAGAGGCCATTCAATTTCTCCTTAGTCTCACCTTTGAGGCTAGCTAGCCAAATGCCTAACTCTTTGGCCTCACTATCCTCCTCACAAACATTATCAACACAATCCAATAATGCAGGAGGGTTAGTGATAATGGTCTTAGAGTTAGGAGAGCATACCGAAGTGGCTTTTGCCATAAGACATGTAGGTCGGGTAGCCACAATCTCATTGGGGGATTCGAATAGAGAGATCGATGGAGATGACGCGGTGGCAACGGCGACGTGGGCCACTCGTACCACTTCATCTTCTCCTTCATCTCCGGAGATATAGGTTTATAGAACCGCCCCTTCTTGAACATAGAGGGCCCTTGGCACTCTTCTAGCGAATTTCTTGTTTTGTGGAGCCTTGGCCTTGTTTTTGCGAACAAGCTTGCCTTCATTTTCTTCTCTTGGCTCAAAGGGGAACTCCTTCATGAAATGGTTTCGCTACCACAGTTGTAGCATTTCCTCGGACGCTCCCCCTTCTTCTTGTAGTTCTTGTTTCGTGGAGGTCTTGGAGAGCCGGCCTTGTGAGCTTCCCATCTCTTCCAATATCCATGCATAGCGAGAGCGATGCACTTGTGAGCTCCCGTATAGGTGTCTTCATAGTCTTCCTCATCATCATCCTCTTCTTCACTTTCATCAACTCGAGCCATTGCCTTTGACTTCAAAGAGAGGTTGGGTGACTTTCCCATCCCTCTAGAGCGAGCTAGAGCATCATCCGCACTCTTGTGTGATAGAGAGATGACAATGAACTCACTAAGAACACCAATGGAGTTGAGAGTGTTGTAGTCCGCTCTTGTCCGGATGCTAGTGGAGAGATTCTTCTCAAAGGGTGTAATGGCCTTGACAAATTTCCTCTTTATCCACTCATCGGAGATCTCTTCCTTTCCAAAGTCTCTCAGTTGGTTGGCGAGAGTGACAACTCTTCTATAGAGCTCTTCGGGAGTCTCATCCTCTTGCATAACGAAGTTCTCGGAGTTGTCAATTGCCACATCATACTTGGAAGATTGGATGCTAGCATTTCCTTGAAACAAGGTGTCAAGTTTGTCCCAAGCTTCCTTGGCGGTCTTGCAACCACGAATGTGAGTGAGATGCTCCCTTGGGAGAGCCTTCTGGATGATAACGAGTGCAGTCTTGTTGAGTTGAGATTCCACATCCTCCCTTGGAGTCAAGTTGCTTGGGTCATGCGGATGAAACCCATGAATCACACTCCTCCACAATGCGATGCATGATCCGGAAATATGTGACTCCATTTCAAACTTTCAAGAAGAGAATTCATTAGTGTTAAGCATGGGAGGAAGTACAACATTAAGAATGTGTGGCATGGAAACAATTGGGTGAATGGAGTCATAATTTTGAGGAGGTGGAACTTGTGCGTGGACCCCGGAACCATTAGCCGTTTGAGACTTGGAGCCACCGGAACTCTCCTTTGCCTTGGCTTTAGCCTTTTGTGCAGCTTTAGCCTTAGCTTTGGCAATGTTCTCCTCGATTTGGGAATCGTCCGGAATCGTTTCCTCTTCCGAACTATCCTCATCGGAGACGTGGGGAGAGTTCGATGGCCCCTTAGGTTTACCCATCATGTTCTCCAACATATTCTTGATGGAGGAAACCTCCGAGTCTACACTAGAGCTAACCTTGGACAATTGGGTTTGGATAGTACAAACCGTTGTATTTAGGTTAGCTATAGTATCGGCCATTTTTTGTGACCTACAAATTTTAAGCCTTTCTCAATTTTAGTGGGGGCTTTGGAAATTTAATAACTTGGTTATCTAGATGTGCAACTAAGTAGACACCCTATGTGACAAATAACGAGTAGTAACGGAAATAAATGCAAGGCACAATATAACCACAAGTGAAAAACACGGAGACAAGGATATGTTTCCCGTAGTTCCTTCTTAAAAGAAGTACGTCTACGTTGGAGAGGTGGGGAGCCACCTAGGCGCTCCTCAATAGCACGGATGTGCACACCTTGTTCTCCTTGAGCTTCTCCGGTGAGGGAGATTCTCGTTTCCACTATGAGGTCGACTTGAAGGCGTTGACCAAACCTTTACAAGTGGTTGAGGCTACTCCACAAGTGATATGGAGGCTCTCAACAATCCGAAGCTTCTTGATACAAGGTGGAAGCTACAAGCACTAGGGTTTCCCTTGGATGACAAAGCAACCAAGAGATTACAAGATCCCAAGAGGTATGGTGTGGGAATACAATTTTTGTCTTGGTAGAAAGGTAGATCTAGTCCTCCTCCATGAGATCCTTGAAGGGCATCGAGTTTGGTAGGAGGAGGAGGGAGATCGGGGCGTTTTGAGCTCTTCAACAATGGAGGAGAGAGAGGAATGGATGAACTAGCTATCTAGAGGAAGAAGACATCTATTATAGGCTCCTCCAATTTCTGACCATTGCAGTGCGCCAGTGCCGGAATATTCCGGTGTTAGTACCAGAAATTTCCGATGCACCCTGGCCGGATATTTGAATAGTCCGGGGGGCGGAAATTTGAATATTCCGGGGGCGGAAAATTCCGCCCCCATCTCTGTGCGCGGGCATCATCACCGCGCAGAAAAACTGCTAAGGACCAGGCCGAATATTTGAATAATCCGGGAGGGGGGGTATTTGAATAATCCGGGGCCGGAAAATTCCGGCCAATAATCCGCCCCCATCTCTGTGCGCGGGCATCTGAGAAATCTCCAAAATCTGCTAAGGACCACAGGGCCGGAAATTTGCCCCGGAATATTCCGGGCAAATATCTGCCCCAGCTTCTGTGCGCGGTCAGTAGGAGAAGTACTTAGTCGTTTCAAAGTGGCCAGAGAGGCTGGAATATTCCGGTGCAAGGGCCGGATATTCCGCCCCATATGCACCGGAAATTCCGGGGTAGTAGATGAAAAATCTGGTGACATTAGATATATTTTTCAGAACTCCTCTTTGAACTTTTGAGTACATTTATCAATAATCACCTAAGAGGCCAGCTGCATATACTCAAAAAACATTGTTAGAGAGATGATACCCGCGTTGTTATCATCACCAAAATCATTAGAGGGATCATGAGCTTTCAGGAGGCTCAGAGATTCAACAAGGAAGGGTCATGGTCCCGTGAGCTCCATGGAACCGATGCCAAGCTCACAGATGACCATGAGGTTATGCGACACGTATGTGGGTGATTGGGGGCTAGAGGTGAGGGGAGGGAATGTGAGGAGGAGAGTCTGGCGGTGGAAGAGACAATACGACGGCGGAGAGGCGATTTTCTTCGAGTGATTTGATGGTTCGAGAGGGGCCAAAGCCACTGGCCACAGTAGACCACTCATCGAACCGACCGACCAACGGCGGATGGACCAGGTTTAAAAAAGCAGCGACTGACATGCGGGGTCGGGCCGAGGGTGCACCACAGGCCTCCAATTCCTCATGGGTGCGATTAGGGAAAGTGAACCCTTTCGTAACCTTCCGGGAGGGAAAGGAGAGCCTTGCATGCGCGCCAAGTGTCACCATGAGAGAATTTTGGTGGGTTTTCCCTTTCCCACCCGATGCAGGGGTGTGGACTCATTTATTTTGAGATTCGTTTTTTAAAAACGAAACATCTCCTGAACCGTATTTCGGAATTACGAACCGTTTTCATATTTGACATCCTCGCGTCGAGATCTTCAAAACTAGATACCATGTTGATAGGTTTCGAGAAACTTTTTTTCGAACTTTGTACTCCCTGCTCTATATATTTTATACTTTCGGTAGCGGGTGTGTGGGTGTACACCATGTACACCTAGTAGCAGCGATGCTCGGCTTCGTCTCGATATTTTTTTACGGCTCGGCTTCGTCTCGATAACCATTTATAAATATCTTGAAGGGGTACATAGGTCGTTGTGCACATTGGTCGAAGCATGCATCGGTCATAGTGCGTGCTACGGCTCGGTGTTGCCTCGTACTACGGCTCGGCTTCGCCTCGAACAAAACGCCTACGTCGCTTCATCTAAAAAGTACACACATGTTGTATATGAAAGTATAAAAAAGTTGTTACCGAAAGTATACAAACGCTCTTTCTGAAAGTATACATGTTGTATCTGAAAGTATAAAAAAGTTGTTATTGAAAGTATATAAACGTTGTTTATGAAAGTATATGCGGTGTACATCTGGCTGGGCGTACACCCGCGGTGTACATGAGCGTACGTCAGCACTGCACCTGGGTGTACATCCGCATGGGCGTACACCCACGGTGCACATGAGCGTACGTCAGCACTGCAGCTGGGTGTACACATGTCTGGACGTACACCTGCGGTGCACGGGTGTACGTCGGTGTGACGCCCCGAGATCGGGCACTATGCAGATTTCAGCATTCCCGCCAAATCCGCATAATAACCGATTCCAGGTTGCCATTTATGATAACATTACAATAGTTCACGAATAATCCACAATTACAACAGCAACAGATAGATACAAGATGACTCGGAAGAGCCAGAGATTACAACTGATACAATACAAAGATCCAAATAACAGCGGAAGAAACAATATATCGTCCGTCTACGGACAAGATCCAAATTGGACTAAGAGTCCTGAAGACAACCGAAGGCGTCCAATCCCTGCCCAGGCCAAGCCGGAGGGATTACCAAGCTAACGTCGTCAGACTTCAAACCTGTTGACTGCAAGTTGGAATTTGCAGCCACGAAAGAGATTCGTGGGTCAGTACGGTTAAGTACTGGCAAGGGGGATAAAGCCCATACTCACAAGTTACCGGCGTAGCCAGTCATCACAAGATACAAATACTTTAGGATCAACGGAAAGGAAGGGGTTATTGCAAATAATTGACAGCAGGCTGCACTAACCAACTACAGAGATTCTATTACTTCCAACTATCAGAAAGGAGATAAGATCGAGGATTGTAACCAACTGAAAGATAACGTCAAACAAACCCATCCTGGATCTCGCCCCTTATCCGAAGAAGCAATCCGAGGATAACTCACACCGTGGTATTAAAGATGAGTCAAGTTATTGTGTGAATAACCTATTACTAGTCAAGTTATTAATCCTTGGGTGAAACATAATTGATCATTATGTTGAAGTTGTCCTGAGTACTTGTTAGCCAGTACTTTCACCAGGTAATCCATAACCGCGGAAAAACACGGCTTCTCGAGAAGATTTACCCTGCAGGGGTGCACCAAAGTAACCACACTCATGAATATCCCGCCAGATGGAATGCCTCCCACCAAGCGGGGCACTCAACACAATCCAACCCTTCTTCGCATCAAGCCCAAAGCACCGCGTGCTGTGCGTGCGCGGCTAATCGAGCCCCACGAAGAAAAGGGGACCCTCATAGCACTGGAAGACCACGCCGCCCTAAATGCCGACTACGAAAGTTCCACCCGGGCGCCAAGGGCTCGCAAGATCATGCATGCAGCAAATGGAAAGCCCGAACTAGTACGGCGATTTGGACGAGATGCGAATCGAGTCAAACTGAGGGGGAGCCCATACTCCCCAAATGCGGGTAGTGCGCTCATCATGGATCAGTAGACAAGACCCTTTTCCTAATTAGGGGGTCGACACTAGCGGGCCTCAAAACCACCCTGGGCCTCCCGCCGGTGCCTTATCATCAAATTATTATTATTATTACCATTAGCAATTAACAGGTTTGATTGATTAACATCGAGCCCCCAGAACATAATGAAGTAATAACAGAAAGTAACGGGTAACAGACTCGGGCAAACAACCCTAAGCAAGATAGTAAGTCACAGGCTCAAGCAAAGGTTATAGGAGGGGAGGTGAGGCAATATCAGGGTTGAGGATTCATGTGATAGGTTCGTAACAGAAACAACTACTACTAAGGCTAGCAGAAAAGAATCAACGGAAAGAATCGGTAACAAGTGATGAAAGGCAGCCATATGGCATGCAAGTGAGTATACTTGCCTGAGATCCCGCAAGGTAGCAGAATTTGTCGTTGCTCACATCATCTCAACGTCCTACCCGGGAAGAAGCAACGAACTAAAAGAAACACCGGATGCAACAATTACTACTACGGCAAAAGATCCAGCATGAACCAGGTATGGATGCATGACAAGTTTAATAGATGCACCAAAGTAAACTAGGGATATGATACACAAGTTTAAATGGATTCCATATGCAAAGATTGCATATGGCAAACCCATGCCTTATAGTTGAATTAGTTGTTCTAACAATAAGCATCATGTGTAAGTGAGGTAGAAGGATGCATGCATGATGAAGAACACGAGAGATAACAATATTAAATGCAAGTGGAAGGATGGTTAACAAGTTTAGAAAACATTTATCAAATTTGGAAATTATTGTTACTTAATGGTGTTAAGCAAGTAGTGGTTGTTATCATCAAGTTAAAGTGTTCAAAACAAATAACAAAGTTGATATATGAAAAGGTTATCAAATTTTAGTTGGATTGCATGTTTCACATTTTGAAATTGGACTTTGGATTAATTAATTATGAATTAAACAACATTAAACAAGTTTTAATTGAATTTAAACAAGATTTAAATTGTTTAAGCAATTTTAATTATTCAAAACAGAAAACAAAATTTATATTTGATTAGCTTATTTAAAATGGTATTGAAAACATATTTTAGTTGCATGATTTGGACTTATGAGTAAATAGTTATTGAATTTAGCAAAATACCATTGAATGATTTAAATTTGAATTTGAATTGCAATTTGAAAGTTCAAAACAGAACACAAGTTGGATATTTGGATAGATTAGGAAATTTGGATCAGAATAGATATAAAGTTTGTGTTTATTGGATTTATAAAACAAAAGATATGGAATTTAGAAGTTATTATTCAAATCTGTTATTTAAAAAAAAAAGGAAATGGATTATTGGAAATTCGCAGAAATCCGTTTGTTACGCGATGGAAGCGTACACACACGCTGACAGAGGGGCCCGCGGTCTCACTGTGCCTGCGTGGCACAGAGAGAGGCTGATAGGGGGCCCTCCCTGTCAGCGAAGCGGCAAAAAGTGTTGGGATTTATCCCGCGATGCCAGGCCTCGAACCCCCGATCGAGTGCTAGTGTGTGCGCGCGCTGAACCAGTGGGATGGATGCAGGTTCTTGTCAGATAGGAGTACGGTGGAAGGATAACGTTCCAACATGTTATCTGAACCTTAACTGAACTCGAGCTCGCCTGAAGCACTGGCAGAGAAACCCGCCGGCGACGTGCACGGTGCCGTGTGGTTGTTGATGATGGATGGATGCGTGCAGGTGTGCTGGATGCAACGGAGGGAGAGGGTGGAGGATACAGTGAGCTCACCAACGGTAGTCGTCGAGCAGAGGCGCGACGGAGACGCTCTCGTCGGCGAGGTGACAGCTGCACGGTGGTCGAGGACGGCGGGGCTGATTCCGTGCTCCTCCGAGCGATCTCCAGTGTTCAACTCGTAGAGGAAGGAGTGGAGGCGTGGTTCCCGTGGACAGACAGGAAGAAGGAGGGTAGTAGCGCCGGGGTTCATCGCGGATTCAGATAACGGCGAGCCGGTGAGGTAGCTGCCGCGGGCGGAGACGTGGACGGCGGCGGGGTTCCTGCAGACCTCTGAGGGAGATGGAGTGTACAAAAGCGAGAGGCAGGCGAGGTGAGTTGGTTTCGCTGTGTAGCTGGGTAGGAGATGCTGCGAGGCGGCGGGGCTCACCGGGATTTCAGAGGATGACGCCGGCGGTTGCAGCGAGAAAAGATCGGTGGCAGCAGAGAAGAGGGACGGCGGCGGAATCGAGGGGAGAGAGGGCAGGGGGGTCTAGGGTTCGATCTGGCGGCGCTAGCTGTGCTCTAGGGGTACTTATAGGGCAGCACGGACGTCGAAGGCCGTCCGCGGCGCTCTGCCGGCGACGTGGCATCCGTGGATGCGACGCCGTACAGGGAAAGAAGAGAGAGACGCACTGCGAACCGTTTTCGGGCCGCGTTGCTGGGCTGCGCGCGCTGGAGAGAGTTTGGACGGGCTGGGCCAGGCGGTAGATTAGGTTTAACTGCTGCCCGGATGCTTTTGTTTATTTTCCTTCTTCTGTTTTTTTTTGTAGTTTTGCTTTTGGATAAAATAGATAGGTTTTTGAGTAGGTAAAAATTTGGAAAAATTTAGATAAGCTTCTTAGGTGAAAAGAAACCACTTGGCAGTTTTGGTTTTCAGAATTTCAAAGGTTTGCTTGCTGTTTCGAAATGGAACCAAAATAATTGAATTTTTGCCATATTAATTAATATTTAGAAAATAAGTTGTTTTCAATAGGGTTTCCCCTAGGGTTTAGAATGTTTTTAAGAATACCAAATTGTGTAGAACTTCATGGATCCAAAGGTTTGATGATTTGAATTTCTGAGTTAGCCACTAGGGTTTGTTAACAACAAGGAGCAATTTATTTAGCAGGCAATTTGTTTAAAACAATTTTCAAACTATTGAAGAACAAGGAGTGGTTTAGTTTGCAAGTTTGAAATTGGAAAATTTTTTAGCAAGGGTGAAAGTTTAAATTGTTTTGAAAATTTCAGTTTGATGCAAACATGGTGCAATGCAATGTAATGCAAATGATGCAAACAAAACAAACAGGTAACACCACAGGTGTTACAGACGACACCACTAACAAGGGATTGCGCCCTCGCAATCCACCTGCTAACCCGGGAGGGGAAAGAAGTTCGACTATCGATTATTCGTGCTTCCAGTTGATCTCCTCGACACCACTAACAAGGGATTCTTGCTGGGAGTGATGACGATGTTCTTCCACCAGGAATCTTCCGATGATCGGACATATTAGGTTAAAGGCTCAGAAAACGTCCACCCACGTAGGATCCTAAAACTTTGAAAGATGGACAAGGGGAAGACTCCAAAACAAATAAGATGGGAGGGGAAATAGAATAGGGGTAAGGAGAAAACAAGAATCCTATTGAGATGTTTCCAAAATAGTTTAGCAGAAATAGTTTTTGACACTCTAGAAACAACGACCGTTAGCGAGGTTATCCTACAGGCTTTGCGGACCCGTTGCTTCGATAACCATTCGTATCGAAACAATCTCGGGAATCGGAACCTGGCTCTGATACCATTTTGTGACGCCCCGAGATCGGGCACTATGCAGATTTCAGCATTCCCGCCAAATCCGCATAATAACCGATTCCAGGTTGCCATTTATGATAACATTACAATAGTTCACGAATAATCCACAATTACAACAGCAACAGATAGATACAAGATGACTCGGAAGAGCCAGAGATTACAACTGATACAATACAAAGATCCAAATAACAGCGGAAGAAACAATATATCGTCCGTCTACGGACAAGATCCAAATTGGACTAAGAGTCCTGAAGACAACCGAAGGCGTCCAATCCCTGCCCAGGCCAAGCCGGAGGGATTACCAAGCTAACGTCGTCAGACTTCAAACCTGTTGACTGCAAGTTGGAATTTGCAGCCACGAAAGAGATTCGTGGGTCAGTACGGTTAAGTACTGGCAAGGGGGATAAAGCCCATACTCACAAGTTACCGGCGTAGCCAGTCATCACAAGATACAAATACTTTAGGATCAACGGAAAGGAAGGGGTTATTGCAAATAATTGACAGCAGGCTGCACTAACCAACTACAGAGATTCTATTACTTCCAACTATCAGAAAGGAGATAAGATCGAGGATTGTAACCAACTGAAAGATAACGTCAAACAAACCCATCCTGGATCTCGCCCCTTATCCGAAGAAGCAATCCGAGGATAACTCACACCGTGGTATTAAAGATGAGTCAAGTTATTGTGTGAATAACCTATTACTAGTCAAGTTATTAATCCTTGGGTGAAACATAATTGATCATTATGTTGAAGTTGTCCTGAGTACTTGTTAGCCAGTACTTTCACCAGGTAATCCATAACCGCGGAAAAACACGGCTTCTCGAGAAGATTTACCCTGCAGGGGTGCACCAAAGTAACCACACTCATGAATATCCCGCCAGATGGAATGCCTCCCACCAAGCGGGGCACTCAACACAATCCAACCCTTCTTCGCATCAAGCCCAAAGCACCGCGTGCTGTGCGTGCGCGGCTAATCGAGCCCCACGAAGAAAAGGGGACCCTCATAGCACTGGAAGACCACGCCGCCCTAAATGCCGACTACGAAAGTTCCACCCGGGCGCCAAGGGCTCGCAAGATCATGCATGCAGCAAATGGAAAGCCCGAACTAGTACGGCGATTTGGACGAGATGCGAATCGAGTCAAACTGAGGGGGAGCCCATACTCCCCAAATGCGGGTAGTGCGCTCATCATGGATCAGTAGACAAGACCCTTTTCCTAATTAGGGGGTCGACACTAGCGGGCCTCAAAACCACCCTGGGCCTCCCGCCGGTGCCTTATCATCAAATTATTATTATTATTACCATTAGCAATTAACAGGTTTGATTGATTAACATCGAGCCCCCAGAACATAATGAAGTAATAACAGAAAGTAACGGGTAACAGACTCGGGCAAACAACCCTAAGCAAGATAGTAAGTCACAGGCTCAAGCAAAGGTTATAGGAGGGGAGGTGAGGCAATATCAGGGTTGAGGATTCATGTGATAGGTTCGTAACAGAAACAACTACTACTAAGGCTAGCAGAAAAGAATCAACGGAAAGAATCGGTAACAAGTGATGAAAGGCAGCCATATGGCATGCAAGTGAGTATACTTGCCTGAGATCCCGCAAGGTAGCAGAATTTGTCGTTGCTCACATCATCTCAACGTCCTACCCGGGAAGAAGCAACGAACTAAAAGAAACACCGGATGCAACAATTACTACTACGGCAAAAGATCCAGCATGAACCAGGTATGGATGCATGACAAGTTTAATAGATGCACCAAAGTAAACTAGGGATATGATACACAAGTTTAAATGGATTCCATATGCAAAGATTGCATATGGCAAACCCATGCCTTATAGTTGAATTAGTTGTTCTAACAATAAGCATCATGTGTAAGTGAGGTAGAAGGATGCATGCATGATGAAGAACACGAGAGATAACAATATTAAATGCAAGTGGAAGGATGGTTAACAAGTTTAGAAAACATTTATCAAATTTGGAAATTATTGTTACTTAATGGTGTTAAGCAAGTAGTGGTTGTTATCATCAAGTTAAAGTGTTCAAAACAAATAACAAAGTTGATATATGAAAAGGTTATCAAATTTTAGTTGGATTGCATGTTTCACATTTTGAAATTGGACTTTGGATTAATTAATTATGAATTAAACAACATTAAACAAGTTTTAATTGAATTTAAACAAGATTTAAATTGTTTAAGCAATTTTAATTATTCAAAACAGAAAACAAAATTTATATTTGATTAGCTTATTTAAAATGGTATTGAAAACATATTTTAGTTGCATGATTTGGACTTATGAGTAAATAGTTATTGAATTTAGCAAAATACCATTGAATGATTTAAATTTGAATTTGAATTGCAATTTGAAAGTTCAAAACAGAACACAAGTTGGATATTTGGATAGATTAGGAAATTTGGATCAGAATAGATATAAAGTTTGTGTTTATTGGATTTATAAAACAAAAGATATGGAATTTAGAAGTTATTATTCAAATCTGTTATTTAAAAAAAAAAGGAAATGGATTATTGGAAATTCGCAGAAATCCGTTTGTTACGCGATGGAAGCGTACACACACGCTGACAGAGGGGCCCGCGGTCTCACTGTGCCTGCGTGGCACAGAGAGAGGCTGATAGGGGGCCCTCCCTGTCAGCGAAGCGGCAAAAAGTGTTGGGATTTATCCCGCGATGCCAGGCCTCGAACCCCCGATCGAGTGCTAGTGTGTGCGCGCGCTGAACCAGTGGGATGGATGCAGGTTCTTGTCAGATAGGAGTACGGTGGAAGGATAACGTTCCAACATGTTATCTGAACCTTAACTGAACTCGAGCTCGCCTGAAGCACTGGCAGAGAAACCCGCCGGCGACGTGCACGGTGCCGTGTGGTTGTTGATGATGGATGGATGCGTGCAGGTGTGCTGGATGCAACGGAGGGAGAGGGTGGAGGATACAGTGAGCTCACCAACGGTAGTCGTCGAGCAGAGGCGCGACGGAGACGCTCTCGTCGGCGAGGTGACAGCTGCACGGTGGTCGAGGACGGCGGGGCTGATTCCGTGCTCCTCCGAGCGATCTCCAGTGTTCAACTCGTAGAGGAAGGAGTGGAGGCGTGGTTCCCGTGGACAGACAGGAAGAAGGAGGGTAGTAGCGCCGGGGTTCATCGCGGATTCAGATAACGGCGAGCCGGTGAGGTAGCTGCCGCGGGCGGAGACGTGGACGGCGGCGGGGTTCCTGCAGACCTCTGAGGGAGATGGAGTGTACAAAAGCGAGAGGCAGGCGAGGTGAGTTGGTTTCGCTGTGTAGCTGGGTAGGAGATGCTGCGAGGCGGCGGGGCTCACCGGGATTTCAGAGGATGACGCCGGCGGTTGCAGCGAGAAAAGATCGGTGGCAGCAGAGAAGAGGGACGGCGGCGGAATCGAGGGGAGAGAGGGCAGGGGGGTCTAGGGTTCGATCTGGCGGCGCTAGCTGTGCTCTAGGGGTACTTATAGGGCAGCACGGACGTCGAAGGCCGTCCGCGGCGCTCTGCCGGCGACGTGGCATCCGTGGATGCGACGCCGTACAGGGAAAGAAGAGAGAGACGCACTGCGAACCGTTTTCGGGCCGCGTTGCTGGGCTGCGCGCGCTGGAGAGAGTTTGGACGGGCTGGGCCAGGCGGTAGATTAGGTTTAACTGCTGCCCGGATGCTTTTGTTTATTTTCCTTCTTCTGTTTTTTTTTGTAGTTTTGCTTTTGGATAAAATAGATAGGTTTTTGAGTAGGTAAAAATTTGGAAAAATTTAGATAAGCTTCTTAGGTGAAAAGAAACCACTTGGCAGTTTTGGTTTTCAGAATTTCAAAGGTTTGCTTGCTGTTTCGAAATGGAACCAAAATAATTGAATTTTTGCCATATTAATTAATATTTAGAAAATAAGTTGTTTTCAATAGGGTTTCCCCTAGGGTTTAGAATGTTTTGAAGAATACCAAATTGTGTAGAACTTCATGGATCCAAAGGTTTGATGATTTGAATTTCTGAGTTAGCCACTAGGGTTTGTTAACAACAAGGAGCAATTTATTTAGCAGGCAATTTGTTTAAAACAATTTTCAAACTATTGAAGAACAAGGAGTGGTTTAGTTTGCAAGTTTGAAATTGGAAAATTTTTGAGCAAGGGTGAAAGTTTAAATTGTTTTGAAAATTTCAGTTTGATGCAAACATGGTGCAATGCAATGTAATGCAAATGATGCAAACAAAACAAACAGGTAACACCACAGGTGTTACAGTCGGCCATGCACCTGGGTGTACAACCGTCTGAGCGTACACCCATGATGCACGTGGATGTACGTCAGCACTGCACTTGGGACGTACTTTGGTCACTGCACCCGGGCGTACTTCTGTGTGTAACTGGGCGTACATCCGTGTTGATTCTAGGTGTAAAAAAAGTTTCTCGAAACCTATCAATATGGGATCTAGTTTTGAAGATCTCGATGCGATGATCTCGAATATGAAAACAGTTCGTAATTTCGAAATACGGTTCGCAAGATATTTCATTTTGAAAAAAGGAATCCCAAGATAAATACGTGCACACTCGTCTGCCCGTTGGTGCGTGGGAGGGAAAAAATCATACCAAAACTATGTCGTGCTGCCACTTGTCACGCATGCAAGTACCCTTGGGAGGTTAGGAGGAAGAATAAGATGACACTTGTCGTAAGGGGAGCCCTCGTGGGGTGACCTTTCGAAAGTTTTCCCTTTTCCTAGTGATCATGAAAGGATGTGTCACAAGTCTGCCCTAATGTGTGGTGCTCTTTGGGAATCACAAGAAAAAGGGAATCCTTAGGAAGGTCACCCGTGTGCGCTCCGCTTGCGACAAGTGTCGCTTTCTTCTTCCTCCCAGCCTCCCACGGGTGCTTGCATGCATTACAAATGGCAACACGAGAGAGTTTTGATGGAATTTTTTCCTTCCCACCCACAAACGAGTGGATGCTGAACACGCATTTATTTCGGAATCCGTTTTTTAAAATGAAATATCTCGAGAACCGTATTTCGGAATTACGAACCGTTTTTTATATTTGACATCCTCGCGTTGAGATCTTCAAAATTAGATCCCATGTTGATATGTTTCGAAAAACTTTTTTTTTACATCTAGAATCAACACGGATGTACGGCCAGGTCTAGTGACTGAAGTACGTCACAAGTGCAGTGCTGACGTAGATCCACGTGCACCACGCGTGTACGCGCATGCGGTTGTACACCCAGGTGCAGGGCCGACGTACACCCAGGCGGATGTACACCTAGGTGCAGTGCTGATGTACGTCCACGTGCATGTAACCCAGCGTGCGTACACTATCAGTAGCAGCGTGCGTACACCGCGCTTATAATTTCAGGTACAATATGTGTATACTTTCAGAAGCAACTTTTGTATACTTTCAGATACAACATGTGTGTACTTTTTAGGTGAAGCGTCGTTGGCGGTTTCTTCGAGGCGAATCCGAGCAGTAGCACGAGGCAACACCGAACCGTAGCACGTACTACGATCAATGCACGCTTCGACCAATATGCACAACGAACTATGTACCCTTCAAGATCTTTATAAATGGTTATCGAGGCGAAACTGAGTCGTAAAAAAATATCGAGGCAAAGCCGAGCATCGGTATGCTTTTAGATACAGTGTACATGTATTTTCAGCTATTATTTTAATTTTTTGTTTGTACGTCACTCTTATGCATATACTTCTCGTTTTTTACCTTTTTATTGTTGGTACAAACGAGAGATGAAAATGGTAAAAGAAAAAAAAGCAAACAGAGCCTCGAGCGTACACGGTCTCTCCACGTACGTCCACGCGTTGCCGCTCGCTCGCGTCCGCTTCCCTCGGTAGCGTGTACGTCGAGCGATTGGAGTCTTCAATTTCGTTTTTTGCTTCTCGCTCCCGTGCACTTACTCGTTGCCACACGCCCATCGCTCCAACCTCTCTCGTGCGTGGCCTCATCTTAGCTTCTAAAAGAGAACCCTTGGGATTCCCTATGTAGCGCTCTTTGCGAGCTGTATGATCGAACTCGCCCGTGCGCGGGTTGGCTGCCGGCTCGTTCCCTGCTTGCTCGCTCGCTCCTGGGCCGGCCCATTTATATATTTTTTTCCCTTTTTCAATTTCTATTGTTAGAAAAATTCATATAACTTAAAATTAATATCTTTCAAAATGGTGAACAAAATTTAAGTTTAAACCATTCTAAAACATGAAAAAAAAATGTTATTTATGAACAATTTTCAAATTTGAACTTTTTTCATTTGAACAATTTTTATCCGAACAAAAATTTGAATTTAGAAAATATAAATTTGATCATTTTAAGGTTTGAACAATTTTCGGTTTGAACTAAAAATAATTCGCAACAAAAAAAAATCGGTGAATAAAAATAAAACAGAAAATAAAACAATAAAAGGCTTAAAAAAGAAAGTTGGACACAGAAACTTATTGCAGCCCAGTGGCTGTGCACCTATCCCTCTATCCTACACATCCGAGTACCCAGGTTCGAATCTCCTTCTCACCTATATTTATTCATATTTTCGGTTAAGCAACGGATAAATTGGCCGGTCCGACGTGTGCAGCGAGTCCTATTACTACTAGCACAATGCCCGTGCTTTGCTACGGAATAGACGACAATTCCATTAATAGGTTTTGTCGTATGCCTAGGTTGTCGTGGCAGTGTCACACTCCTGAAAAGTTGCGAGCGGTGTGACGTAATCGGGTGCTTGTCGAGGTGTGCTTAAAGTAGTCGGTTGGTGTTTGATGACAATCGGTGCTTGTGTACAATTAGAAGTTGACTGATAGGCTTATGTTGAGTGTCAGGATGGTCTGGTGGTGCCGTTGGTAGTGCCGGGGATGGTTAGTGTTGCCCCGGGTATCCCATTGTTGTCTGAAGGGCAATGACGTACTTCCAAGAGGTAGCGAGGGGCACTACAAGACGGTCGTAGAAATCATGATGTGCCCAAAGATCTCGAGAATGAACAATGACCCCAATGAGAACTCCGACCGATGGTGCGGCGAGAGCCGCCGGGATACCCACGGACATGGGGTGGGGGACGTCTCCCGCTTCCTATGGGGTCCTATCGGGTACCTACCCGACTTGGAGCGGGTGGTGCCCCAGCGAGGCGAGAGGTGGTTTCGAACCTTAGACAACAACACATTTACACCACTTGGACTATGTGTGGCATGGCGACATGGATGGGGTTGGCGAGACTGCGGCGTGGTCGACGACCATCGAATGGGAAATCGGCCCACGACTGGCCGGCATATAAATAAGCTTCTCGTATATTTCCATGGTTTACCTCTCACTCATGGAGCTATACGGTAACCAACTGCTAGCGTCGTACTCACTTCATCACCTAGATAGGTTGGAACACGTAGGTAAGTAACAACACATGAGTCGGCTGGGTACGTGTGAGTAGCGTGTTGTTTGTTACTTTTCCCTGGCTGCTAGCGGGTGGAGATAGGGAGCAAGCGGTGGAGCGTGAATCAGATAGGAAATAGAGTACCACGACCTGCTCGACCCGGACCTGGTTAGCGAGGACGCAGTGCCGCTCCCGCCCCGTCCGCTAGTCGCTGAAGGTAGAGGATGGACTCATGAAGCGGTTCTTTTTTTTCAGCCTCCGCTAGCCATTGAAGGTAGAGGATGGACTGACGCACCGGGTTTTTTCAGCTACAGTCGATTGCTTTTGGTTTCTTACCGAGCGATTTATATCGTGAGTTCACCATATTATACTCGCGCGCGCTTCAATGGATATTTACTGGGCCGGCCCACACCAAACGATCACAATCGATCAGGCAAAGTCACGCTAGCGATGAATACTTGCTTAATTTTTGTGGATAATCCCTTAATAGTAGTACTAAAAATTGAATGGATAATTGGGTTAGTTGATGTGGATATTGTTTGTTAGTGCATGCATGCGATGTGTTAGTTAGTTCTGTGTGTATAATAGGAGAGAGAAGTGGAGTGGATATTGTTTGTTAATGCATGCATGTTAGTTAGTTCTCGTACGAGGAGACAGAAGTGGAGTGGCATTTGTCCCGTAATTTTTTAGATGTGTGACACCGCCTCACCGCCACTGTAACCTTTTTTTTGCAAGGTAATACGATCTCATTCATAAGATAAAAATCCGGTTACAAGACACGTAAACACCGACATTACAGTACTGAAAGGATAGAAAAATCTTGTGCAAAAAACCGTCGCCTGTCCCTTTCCTTGGGCACCACCGAAGCAACCACCAAGAGAGAGTAGACAGATCACCTCTTCACTTGAGCTCGACGCGGCTCCATCGCTGATCTGCAGCTTTACGGACCTCCAAAGTAGTTTGCCAAAAGCAAAACTATTGTCGTTGAACGAATCAGACCGGGGCAACGTGTCCCCGGACACGCCATCGAACTCCAGACCTGACATCCCCGCACGACTACAACGTCGGAGAAGGATACCAGAACTGTCAGCCTCCAACCACAAATCCAGCACAAGATGCACCATCTTCCAGCTATCAACTGCGCAGGCAACCGTCTGCGCGTACTCCCGGACGACCAATCCTCCCTGCTCCACCATGACGTCGGAGACAACGCCGCAGCAACGGGGACAGAGCAGAAGGAGAGAGACACCTGATGGGATCGCCGCCATCGCCTCGCCGACCCCATATATGAACTCTAAAGCCACCGATCTGAAGGATCGGCAAACACACGATGCCATCAACTTTGAGACGTCGCCATGAGGGACGACGTCGGTGTGGGAGTAGAGTTGGGGCAGATTTATTCGTCGCGACGCCGCTTCCACCACCCCAACGGCGCCCCACGATCTACGGAACCAAAACCTAACTACAGAGCGGAGGAACGAGGTCCCCCATCCCTCCTGCCGCCGGAGCAGCAGTCGGAGGGAGAGGGGACCAGCGCGTCGGCCGGTGAAGATCGGTGGTAGGCGGTCGTGCCCCTAGTCGCCGCTCCTGGCGGCTAGGTCACGGAAAAAGACGTGGCTAAGTCTAGCATAATAGTAAAGACTCGCTATAAGCGACAAGTAGTGTCCGTGGAACCCTGTTTTACGTTACGGAGTACCGTATTTTCTCGAGTTGCCCTTTAGTCCTGAATATGTTAGGCCTGTTTGGCCCATTTTGGTAGTCCAGCCCAATTCCCCTCTCGCCTGAACGCCGCAGCTAAACCCCTGTTTGGCATGAAGATTCCAAGCCGCCGGCGCCGGCCGCCTCCCCACTAGAAGATACCTCCGCCCCGCCGTCCCAAACCCCGCCTCTCACCTAACCGTTCCTCCTTGATGTCCTCGTCTCAGTCTCTCGTCCTCCTCCTCCCTTCCTCCCTTTCCCCGCCTCCGCTTCCTCGCATCGTCTCCCCGGTCCCGCCCTCCTTGCGCCCCACCACCGCTCGCCACCTCCCGCGCCTCGCCGCTAGGCTCTGCCTTCCACCACTCGCATCCTCCTCGTCCGGAGGATTCGGGGATGGAAGTTGCAGCGGTGGCAGTGGCGGCGGAGGAGGACGGGGATGGTGGTGGCAAGAGGGAAGAGGAGACTCTCCCGATGACCCCGGAGACGGGTGGCGGCGGTGGCTCCAGTCCCTTCAGCCCGAGATTTTCCTCCTCTTCCTGCTCCTCCAGTCCGACGTCTTCGTTTCCATTCCATCCGCGCTCGCCGATGCCCTCGGAGCGACCGGCGGCGATGGCGGGGGCGTCTGGGAGGTGAGGGGCAGCACGACGACGCTGCTAGTCCCGAACTCGGCTGGGACCTCGTACATCGTTGCGGGAGACGATAAGCGAAAGCAAGAAGAGGGGATGGAAAAGGTGGGGATTGGCCATGGTGAACTGACCGCGCTGCGAAGGCAACTTGAACTGTCATGGCGGCGGTGCACTGATTTTGCTCTTCAGATGCTGCTGCCTGATGGGTACCCGCATAGCGTGAGCAGCGACTACATGCAATACTCGCTGTGGCGCGGCGTGCAAGGTGTTGCCAGCCAGATCAGCGGGGTGCTCTCCACGCAGGTGTTGTTATGCGTCTGTTAATTATGTTCGATTCTCATTTCTGCCTGCTGAAATTTAGCATTTATACCGGCTCAACTATATTCCGCAGGCGTTGCTGTATGCAGTTGGTTTGGGGAAAGGAGCCATACCAACAGCTGCCGCGGTGAATTGGGTGCTGAAAGATGGGCTTGGCTACTTGAGCAAGATACTGTTGTCCAAATTCGGGCGGCATTTCGATGTTAACCCGAAGGGCTGGCGGCTGTTTGCAGATCTTCTGGAGAATGCAGCTTATGGGCTGGAGATTCTGACTCCGGTTTTTCCTCACCTGTTTGTTCCCATTGGTGCAGCAGCTGGAGCTGGACGATCAGCAGCTGCTCTGATACAGGTCAGGACTGTTACTTCTGTTTGTGGTATGAGTTGTTGGATTATCAGCATTACAATGTTCCAAGTCCTAACCTTTGCATACCACTGGCGGAACCCTCTATTTTGTTTGTACCATTCAACTTGGATCCTGAGTACAGAACTAAATTTAGTGACTGAATAAATTTTACAACCTAGATTCGTAACTTTTGTGACATATTAAGACCACACAAATATCTCCTGAGATCTTGTATGCACACATAAATAAACTCCTTACTTCACATGTTTAACGAGCATTTCCTCTGACAATTTATAAATAGTATTGCATATAATTTCCACAACAGTATGATTTGGTCTTGTATGCACACATAAATATCTCCTGAGATCTTGTATGCACACATAAATAAACTCCTTACTTCACATGTTTAACGAGCATTTCCTCTGACAATTTATAAATAGTATTGCATATAATTTCCACAACAGTATGATTTGGTCTTGAGAGTTTGAATTGAGATCCAACTCGTGGATCAAGTCAGTTGTCCTATATATAGAGGACTAGCGTGCAACCTTTGATCGATCAATCAATCAATAAACACAAGCCCTGTCGCTAGATTATAGAGGGCGATTGCCATATTACTGGTGTTTGGAACTGTATCCTACCCAATTTATTCCATTGTGGACCAGGGTCCATAACAAGTTCTATGTAAGAATTATGTTTTTACAGACACGATGTAATAACATCATCCTTTGTAACGGTCAAGACTGCTTAAATAGTTGGTATATCTTATGTCACACGCACTACTCAGATTCAGCCTGCATCCGTTCGCCGTAATTTCTTCTAGCATTTTATATGCGAGCCTTTCTTTCTTGGCTGATGAAGAAATCTACTCTATTTGGTTACCTACCCTATTCGTCGAATAGTCTGTGTCTTACGTGACCATTAGCCATTGAGGACAAAATTTGCTATTTTTTATCTACACATACCTAGTTACTTATTAACATTTCTAACAAATATGTGCCACCCTTACTGCCCATCAAATGATTGCATGATGGTGTATGTCCTTGGACAGTTGTCTGTCTTGTCAAATTGAGTGAAATAGATAAATATTACACATTGTTATATGCTATTACTACTACCATTCCTATTCATTTCTGCCTCAAACTTGGCGTTTCGAACAATTATGTTCCATCTATTAATAGTTCCTAATTGCATATAAAATTATTGTATGGTGGTGTATATGCTTGGAGCTTTTATCTACCTGGTCAAATTGAGTGAAAGAAATAAGAATTACTGAGTGGTGTACCACTCCCCACAAAAAAAGAGTGCTATATACTACTGTTCCGGTTCATATCTGTTCCCAAACTTTCTATATCACTTAATAATATGTGGACACTGTATGCATTGTTTCTCAGTAAGATGCAAATTTATTTCTAGATTTCTCCTTCAATAAACTTCTACCTCTTCAATGTACAGGCTGCCACAAGAAGTTGTTTCTATGCTGGTTTTGCCGTCCAGAGAAACTTTGCCGAGGTGAAGTCCATCTATCCTTATTTCTGAACAAAATTTTCTAAACATTTGTTTTCACATGTCTATAGAATTGTTTCTTGTACTCATGTATCAGTCTTTGGGACATGAGATTGTCGTATGTAAGCTGATGCCTCTCAGTGTCATGGACATTAGCCTTTATATAAGCTACTGTAGCACAGGGTGCCTCTTATCTCTTGGCTTGTTTCACTTTTGATCGATTATGTTGGTCTGGAAAGCATCTTTCAGAATGTGAGTTAGATTAATGATCTCATCTCAAGTTGTTTTATTTGCTTTGTCTAGATTTGATGTGAGATAATAGAGTTTTAGTCATTGGGGACAAATGAACCCTGTGGAAGTCTACACTCTGTAACTTACGAGATAAAGAAATAATAAACATTTAGTCTTTCTCTCCCCAATAGTCTTGTCCCTCACTATGGCCTATTTTCCCTAATCTGGTGTCTAGGACTCCTTCAAGCCATGCAAGTCCTGGCGTGTGATATATAATATTTACCCTGTCCATTCGCACCAATGATGGTACCTTAATATTTTTGTTCACTGTATTTATGCATCTAAAGTTGTAATAGAAGATGCTATTCTGAATCCTGCAAGAGATATGTTTTCTATGAACCTATCTCAGATATTTCTTACCTTTTATATATTCTTCATTTATGTTAGGGAACATATTGTATGATGTGAGACACATATTTCTGATTGTTTGGATGTTATACATATCAGCCCCACTTTGCAGTGGCATCAGTATAGCTGTATAGTACTATCATTCTTCTAGGATGCACTCCTGCCATTTTTAGTCTGCACAGATGACCTTTACCTCTTAAGTTATTTAAAGTTAGTCAATACTACATCTTTGTCTCACATTATATTTTTTTCTTGAGTGACTGAAATGAATTGAGTTATGTCTCAGGTCATTGCCAAGGGTGAAGCTCAGGGAATGGTTAGCAAGTTTCTTGGCATAATGCTTGGCATAGCATTAGCGAACCAAATTGGCTCATCAGTACCATTAGCTCTTATTTCATTTGCTGGTGTTACTGTAGTTCACATGTACTGCAACCTTAAGTCTTATCAATCAATTCAGCTGAGGACGCTGAATCCTTACCGTGCAAGTAATTTTGTTTTCTCCTCTGCTGTTGAAATACATTATGTCACGTTTATGTTTCATAGTCCTGAATCCTCATATGCCGACATCTTGTCTGTGTCTAAAAGTTAAAATGCTTAGCTAGATAGATCAGTATCTTTGCGATGTATAAAAATGTCAAGACTTGATTGAACTAAGCAAAAATCCACTTTCAGTTCAGTGTTCACTTGTTTTGGCAAAATATTGGAATCTATTTGGCAATTATATTGTGTTCATTTTTTTTTTTGCAATTATAACGTTGTATGCAAATTTGTAAATTTAATGTATGGTATTAAAGTGATTCTTATGGAAGACAAACCACAAATCCTGTTGGTGGTGACAGCATATAGAAAACTGGCCGTATGACCATTGTATATTTTCATTGAAACTATGTTTGCTATAAGCCTATAACACACCTTGGTTTTCATCAATGTAACTAAGTGCATTTTTTATAAAGTTATTTACTCCCTCCATGTCAAAATATTGTGCATATTAGTTTGTCCTAAGTCAAGCTTTGTATAATTTGACCAAGTTTAGAGGAAAAAATATCTAATGATAGGTATTATAGATGTTTATTTTTTCTCTATAAATTTGGTTGAAATTTACAAAGTTTGACTTAGGACAAAACTAATATGTACTATATCTTGACATGAAGGGAGTACAATACAAAATACTTGAAGAATACGTACAATAGTATATATTTTTTCTGAGAATTTGCAATCAAGCTGCATGTAAATTTATACTTGAAGAATACAGTAGTATATATTTTTTCTGAGAATTTGCAATCAAGCTGCATGTAAATTTATAGCAGGATAGAAACGTTTTAACAATAAGTCATGTTCCAACCGTCCAATTGTTGAGATATTCTGTCTACAAGATGTGCAAAGAGCTGGCAGTAACAGGTCTAGTAAAATTACTTGTATTATTCTAAAGAGTTTATCGCCCTTTTCTGAAAATAGGGAATGTAAAATGTTTAGAGTTAACAGCTAATAGTGGGTGTCCAATAGATTGTTGAATTAGAGCCGACATGAATATATTCTTATCTTCCTTGTGTGTTGGAAAATCTTTCATGGAAAATGTTAATCTATTTGGTTTGTGTGCACCCACTTTTGGAGGAAAATGTGTACATTTGAATGTGGAGGTTTGGGCCTTTGATGCTTTTAATACAGAAAACTTAGCTTTATAAAACCAATCATGGCTTGTTGTTGATGCTTTCCATAGATAACATATAACATTCGTTTCTTTTACTCTATATTTCAGGTTTACACTCTTATGTCACATTGGCATACATGTATATTTGTACCTATTAACCGAGCGCATGCTTGTGTAATATAATTCGGTTCTCAAGGATGTCTTGATGTATTTGCTTAATATTTCTTTTCTGTAGGTTTGCTATTTAGTGAATATTTGTTAAGCGGACAAGTCCCTTCAGTCAAAGAGATTAATGATGAGGAGCCACTTTTTCCGAATTCGTCCGTAGGTGCTCAACTTAAAGTAAGTCAAGAATACTCTCTACTGTCATCAGTATTATCACAAAACTTTTCGGCCTTCATTCCAATATAGTGCCTACTTCGAAAAGTCCCTTTAGCTCCCAAGCTCCCTGGAGCTTTTTATTTCTAAAATCCGAAAACCTATTAAAAAAATAAAAAAATCGAAAAAAATACACAAATACATGCATATGCCTGGTATGCGCTAACAAAGTTTACTCCACGTATATGCTCAGATGTGATCTACACACCAAAAAATAAATCTGGGGATCAAAATCAAGTTCTTTATTTCTTTTTGGAACCACAATTTTGTATATATTTGCACAGCCCAAAATATACAGTATTATTTAAGGAAAAATTACTGACATGTAGATCACATTTGTACATATCCACAGATTTTTTTTTGAATACTTTAAACTTTAAAATGGCATTTTCAAGAAAAAAAAAGAGCTCCATGGAGCTTAGGGAGTCATATTGACGCACTCCTACTTCTTAACGTATTTACCTTTCTAAGTTATTATTTTAATCAACCAATACCGTGCCCTTTTTTTGTTGTAATTTATTATAAGTGGACAACTAGCTCGTTTGATTGAGTACAGTAAAGTTATTTAACTGCTCATTTTGATTCATGGAATCTTTTTCTGCTTGATTTTGATTTATGAAACTCACTATGTTTGATTCCTTTGATTACCATACCAGCAAACCGAGATTTTATCAGCAGAAGCAAAAGATGCGGCAGATAGAATCTGTCGACGGTTACACTTGGGTTCTAAGCTTAGCGAAATAGTTGAGAACAAGGAGGATGCATATGCACTGGTTGATTTGTACAAAAATGAGCAGTACCTTCTTACGGATTACAAGGGGAAATTTTGTGTGAGTTCATCTTGAAGCAACTGTTTCCTAAATTTTATTCTGCTGTAACTAATTAACATGTAACCTGTCATCTATAGGTTGTTCTTAAAGAGGGATCTTCCCCAGAAGATATGCTCAAATCCGTATTCCATGTTAACTATCTGTACTGGTTGGAGAAATATATGGGTTTCAAGCCATTCAATGTTGCCTCAGAGTGTCGACCAGGTGGAAGGCTTGAAGCATCACTGGATTACGTTCAGAGGGAGTTTACACATGTCAAGCACGACGGTTCAAACACTGGCTGGGTGATGGATGGTCTGATTGCTAGACCCTCGCCTGTAAGAGTACGCCTTGGAGATGCTCCTTGATTGGACTACTCGACTCAATTTTCCAAGAGCTATGCTTATTAGAGTTGTACAGCACGTTCATTCTTTGATCAGCTTAGGGACACAAGGTTATCCGGATGCCGATTGACTTTTTTATCCTATGAAGAAGTGTATGAACTAGCAGTCAGTTAATATTTGAGTGACTGGAATAAGCTGCATCCTCTGGTTGTTACATAAGGCTGAAGTTGGCTATACCTCTGGTCTTGTTTTTTTTTTTACAAGACCAGTTCTTTATTCTTGTTTGTTAATAGTAAGACTTTTGAAGCTTGTAGTGTCAGCTCATGAAAAACAAGAGCACTTGTCTGGCGAGTAGTACCAGGTCTGTATTTGAGACAGATCACTAGTTGTTTGCAAAGAGACCATCTCCCTAGATTCTGGGGAGGCCAGAATGCCAGCAATTAGTAGGAACATCCCAGCTACATATAGTGGACCACATCACAACACAGCAATAATTTAACATACAACACTTACACTTTTACACACGACATAAGATTTATTCTCACACACATCGGCAACCTGCTGGTACAACTTCAACCAAGCCATCTGAAGGACTAGGCTCCGTTTGCGCCCTGAAATGCTTGAACTGTACAGGCCAGCTCTCTTGTCACCACGAGAAGGACAGAAAGTGCAGCCGAGACAACGCTCATCCTGGCAGCTATCCCCTTCATCGTCGTGCCGGGCGCAAAGATGGATGCCATGGCAAGCGCATAGCAGGTGGCCAGATTGAAGGACAGAAGGATTTGGGTTATAGGTTCCTGCGGTGGAGACAGGATTACGGTTTCAAGGCAGATAACAACTACACAGAGAGAAAGCATGATATGGTTTTTCATCCCAGACGCTGGCTGACCGTATCCACAACCACAAGTTGACATTTTTCTTTCTTCCTTTTCTGTTTCTCCTCCTCTACTTGCTTGTTTCAACAAACAGAGGAGACAAAAGATGGAGTTGTTTATGGACTGGAGCTTGAATGGATGATGCATGAATTAGAAGCAAAAAAAAAAACGATTATCCGGATGCGGACAAGGCGTATAAGATGGTGGCAGAAAAGATACGCGATGCAAAGGCTGTAAAGGCAAATCTGATATCAAGCTTGAAATATTAGGGGGTGCTATCCAGTCGAGACCCTTTTGAGGACCATTTTGCCTTGACCTGTAAACATGAAATAGGGCTGTGCATAAGATGAGAGATTGTCTACAAGTATAGGTGTAGCACCAAACTGAACTTCCGAAGCGAACGACTATACTCCATGCAAAGAACTGGTATCCAGGGAAAGGGGAGAAGAAGCTGACCGAAAACGCGGAGGAGGGATATGTCGCGGTGCTCGGAAGAAGTATTACTACTATTATGTCTCATGGCCACAAGAATCAACCAAGAACACGGGAATTATTAGAGAAATCCAGCTCTTCAGACAGGCTTGATCTGCTTCTCGGTCTGGCAATGAGACTCAAGCTGCTGCGTTTTGCTGGCTACTCTGAAAGGCTTGATCTGATTCCGTCTGGCAAACGAGTATTTGCTACTTGTATTCGTGACCTGTGTCCATAGCCGAGAGCTCTTACTTATAGGATTAGGAAGCATGCTCTGCACCAAGCTAGAAGACCCATGCTACCAGCATATTCCCGAGCTCTTGCGACGACTTTGATGTAACTTCTCGACAACCACCAGGAAGATGATGAATTGATGGTGCAGTTGGCCACTTGGCCTTGTTAAGAGTAGACAACCTGTACGTGTTGAATTATTCATGGGTTGTGGCCATCGATGTGCCATCTACTGTAGTGATGGACCAAATAGAATGAAATTTCCAGTGGCGTTTCCCAATATAAAAATACACTTTGGCATAGAACGAGAGTTAGCTAATCGTGTTTCCTTCTAATGTTGATTAGTATACCCGGTACCTGCTAAATTAAATCATATACTGTACTGCTGTATATGATATAGTATAACCATGAGCACGTCCCGTTCTCCATGTCTTCTTGCCGTGTCAACCCTTTCACATTGTTGCCACCGTCCACGCTTTTTATGGTACATTTCCGGAGAAAGGTTAAGACATGCATTACGTGTTCAGTATGATTGAGACGTTGCAGTCAGAAGTTCGCACAGTGCAAATGTAAGCGCCTCGTGTTTAGTGACTCGGCATGGATTATTTCAGCACGGAATGCGTCACAATGAAGTGGACTTGTGAATCATCCAAATAGGCCCATTCTTAGGCTTGAAGGCAAACGAATTACCTGTACACATCGGCGCCAAAAGAAATACTATGTACACGGACAGAACGCATATTAACCGATGGACGCAATTAGTAGGGTGGAGAAATCTCTCAAGAAGGTTTCTACCCGGACAAAAGAAGAAATAGAAGAAATAGGGTAATACTCCGTCCGTTCCAAAATGCAAGACTTTTTAGCAAACTGAAGGATTACATTTTGGAACAGAGATAGTAGCAAGGGACAGCCGATTGGTCTTAGAGATGTCGTCGTTTCCAGGTTGTTATAGGTTGATGGAGCTTGTTACTTTGGATGTTACTTGCTTTAGTGTTGCTCTATGTGTTTGTGTGGGTCCCTTCCCGTGGTGTTGGTGTTCGTTGTATGGTTTTCGTCTGTTTTCTCTCGCTAATAAAATGGGCACCTTCTTCTTAATTAATGGATAAGGAAAAACTTCTGCCTTCGTTTAAAAAAAATTAATGGTGGGAAACAATTACAAGAAGGACCACGAAACCAATTGAATTACAACATGTGCCTTGGATGTTACAGAAAGGACTTCGCACAGATCCTGAAACGTGATCATGGGCATCGAAGCAACGATCGCCGGCCGAACCACTTGGTGAATCGTCCACAATGAACGACGTGCTAAGGAAGAAGATCCCCAAGATTGGAGGAAGAAAACACTCGATGTAGACACCCAGAGATGTGCAGCGGCCCCACCAGCCTAGGGTAGCACCGACACGAACCTGCCGCTGCTTGGAATCTCCACCGGGTGAAGCTTCGCCATCTTCTCTCGATATCGGCAGATTAGGATGTTCCCCATGCCTTCCCACATCTAAAGTGACCAAAAGCGAGAACAATGATAGCTCCTGGCCATATATGAGCTTACTTCTGGGGAGGGGTAGGGGGAGGAGGGGGAGGGGGATGGGGGCACCGCCTGTCGATTAGTCATCTCAACAAGTCCCTCGGATGATCCGGTAGAGTTTCGATTAAGAGAATGTATGGACGCTGGTGACGATCATCGGCTAACATGGGGCACGATTTACCCAGGTTCGGGGCCCTCGTAGAGGTAAAACCCTTACTCCTGCTCTTTCGATCTGTATTATCAGTAGATCGGTTACAATGGGGGGTGATCAAGTCGAGAGTATGGTCTCGAGCTCAAGGCTTTGATCGTCTAGAATAGATTGAATCCCCCCCCCCACGGTGGTTCTCCTGGCTTTATATAGGTGTCCAGGTCTCGAACCGTGTACCCGGAGGGGTTACAAACCGTAGCTTTAGGTCGGTTACAAGTTTCCTTCTTGACCCGCAAGTCTTTGCGGGTGGGCTTTAGTGGGCCTTCTAGAACCGTTAGGTGGCACCTTCCTCTGGGCTTATGTCTTGGGCCTTGGACCGGGTAGCCTCACCCGATAGGTCCAGGATTCATCCCCACGTCAGTAGCCCCCGAGTGTTTATTTGACCGAGAATCTGTTGAGTGGACACTCATAGTTCGTTTTGATTTCCTTCGACTGACTGTTTCAATCGCTTGATTTGGCGGGTGCATGTCCTGTGCGCGATGCGCTTCTGTACTCGAGCATCGAGTGATAAATGTGCCTTTGTACTGGTTGTTTACGCAGAAGGATGTGGCTCAGTCGCTTGGCTCTCCCGAAAGATCAGGGCCAATTAGTTGCATCTAGAGAAAAAACGGTTCTGGCCTACACCAATTCGAGACCTCCGACTCGAATCTGGCGAGCTGATCGTTGCGACTGGGCCGTAGAGGTCTTACCGAGTCGAATTTAACCTAGAGGGGTACCCTGCGCGTCCGATAGGATTTTTCTTCGTGTTGTTGACACGGAAATTTACCGGAGGACGCAGCTTGAGTGCGATTCCAGGTCCACAAGAGAGATCTTTGGGTCTTACCTTCGTACTCGAAAGAATACGGCATCCGGATGTGCCTAGTCGGCCGAACGGTCCAGGATAAGGATGTGTAAATACATCATATGATAGAGTAGGCGGGAGCCGCACACTCGCGGTTTTATCTTAAACATGTTTTCGCTATTCTTCGGGTGAAGAAGTCTTCCATCTTTTCGTTCTCGTGCAAAAGAGATTTCACGTTTGTGAAGTCTATTCGAAAGAAATTTCGCGTTTTGATATGCCCATACGAAAGAAATTTCGTGTTAGGATGCCCATACGCAAGAAATTTCGCATCTTGATATGCCCATACGAAAGAGTTTTTGTGTTAGGGTGCTTATGCGAAAGAAATTTCGCGTCTTGATGCGCCCATACGAAAGAGTTTTCGTGTTAGGGTGCTCATGCGAAAGAAAATTCGCGTCATGATGAGGTATGCAGTGATGTCATTGCGCACTTGTTCGTTCTGACTCCTCCCGATGGGACGTGACGAAGCGGAGTAGAGCGCGCGGGCCCATCTTGTCAGCTTTTTGACTGGAGACAATAGGTCGTGTCCGGTTTTTTCGCTGGCCGCGCGCTGTAAATACGCACGATCTTTTTGTAAAGATCGTGCCAGAGTAACTGCTCGCTGCCGCTTCGTTTCCACTTCACGCGTGACAACCGCGATGGGCTGCCACGTCGCTAGATCTACGGCTCGGATCAGCGTAGCTTGTGTATAAATAATGAACTCTAGGGGGAGGGGTAAATTTCCCGGCCCTTTAGTCACCTTCTTCCTCCTCGCGCACACCTCCTTCTCTGTAAGCACCAAGGAAACTCCAATGGAGGGAGGAAAGAAGCGTAGCGCCGCCGTTTCGTCCTCGAAGGATGTGGCGAGCGTTTCCGCGCCGCATCCCGTGAAGACAGGCGATTGGCGCGCCGCAAGCACCACCAGGAAGAGCATCACTGAGATGCAGCGGGAGGATTGCTCCCGCCAGAAGCTGACAAGCGCGTGCGCCTGTCCAAGAAGGAGGAAGTTCCCAACCCCCTCTCCAACGAACGCGTATTCTTCTCCGAGCACGTCTCCCACGGTCTGTCTCTCCTCCTCCATCCCTTCCTGCCCGGGCTGATGTATGTGTACGACATACAGTTGCATGACCTCCCTCCAAACGCGATTCAGCACATATCGTACTTTATCGTGCTTTGCGAGTGCTTCTTGGGGATCCGTACGCACTTGGGCCTCTGGAAGGCTATCTTCAAGGTGCGGATCTTCCGGGAGAAGGCGCAGCCAGGCAAGAAGGTGGGGGAGCCGCTGCGAACCGGAGGCTTCGGGATCCAAGCGAGTAAGGACGTCCCCTACATGGAGATGTACTTTGTCGAGTCGGCGCAGGGGTGGAGGAATAAGTGGTTCTATGTCACCGACAACAGCGCGAGTGGAGCCCCTGAATTCCAGCCATTCGCCCCTCTGAAGCGACGAAACTCCTTGCTGCACACACTCACTGCTGAGGAAGGTAAAATTGTCGCTCCTCTACTCGCGAAGGTGGCAAGCTTCCGGAACAAGGAGCTAGGGACCCCATTGAATGGGATGCACCTATCGGGTGTGTTTCTTCGTCGAAGGATCCAGCCTCTTCAGGAGAGGCCAAGCACCATGTGGGAGTACCAGGGCATCAAGGACCCGAGCCGTGTTTGCGAGAACATCCTCTCGAACGTCGAGTTTGAGAAGAAGATCGCGACCATCACCAAGCTGAAGAAGGGAGAGGTCTATTCGGCATGTCCACTCGAACCATTCGAAGCGGGGAATCCTCCGACTGAGGTGAGATTTTCGAGTCTTCCCTTCTTGACTTTTGTTCTTCCATACCGGAGCTTCTTTCGATTGATATGTTCATTTGTTCTTCTTCTGTAGAATAAGGACGTGGCGACATGCTACCCGCCAATTTCTGCGACCAACTCCAGCGTCGCAGGCACGAGGAGGATGAGGTCACTTCAAAGGGTAGCTCCTTGGGTGATGAGGCCGTCAAGGACGCTGAGACCCTTCGGGTGGCTCCTCTCGACGTGCTTCCTCCCACGGGCCGTCAGTCGAAGGTTCCCACCGCCTGGAATCTAGACATTCTTGACGATGATGACGAGGATGAGTAAGTCATGTGCACTCTCTTTTTAATTGTGTTTCTTCTTTCCTTTCTTCTTGTTCTGGCTCTTTATTTGATTTTGCTTTGAACAGTAGTCTTGCGACCATCAGTCCAGGCCGGTTTGCTTCTTCGATTCCTTCTGTGAAAAGAAAAGAGGCTGTCGCGGATCCTGCTCCAGCTGCTTAGGTTGCCCGAAGATCTCCAAGCCCCACGGGAGCAACCGAAACTCCGGAATACGGGTTTCCTATTTTCGCGGGTGGAGCGTCAGCGAGCAAGGAGGTTTCGGGTATCTCAGCAGACCCTCTGTCTACTGCCCAGGGCAAGGTAAAACCGTTTATTTTCTCGCATCTTGGTTTGCTTGTTCGGAATTTTATCGGGTGCACGGCAGTTCTCCCGATGGGAGTAGCCCCCGAGCCCGTGGTCAATTGCTTTGCAGTTGGCCATGGACTCAAGTCGAAATTTTCTTCTCTAGTTTCTTCGTTTACCTTGAACTCGATCGGGTGCACGGCAGTGCTCCCGATGGGAGTAGCCCCTGAGGCTATACTCGACTGTGTACAGTCGTGTGTAGGCTCAAGCGATACATCTTCGACTTGGATTTTTGACTTGGATTTTTTGCAGGCTCTCCTCGACTCCCTCGCGGCTTTCGGGCGTCGAGTACTTTCGGCTGAAGCGAAATGCGTTTCTCTTAAGGTGGATCACGACCGGCTTGTCCAGGATGGCCGCTCCCTTCAAGGTAGGCTAGTGCGCCTTTCTTGTCTTTACCGTTTCTTTTTTATTGTAATGGTTGCTCCAACCGCGTCCTTTGCATTTCAGACAAAGTTACCCGCTTGAAGGCCGAGAAGGCGGAAGCTGTCTCTCGGGTGAAAACCCTTGAGACGGAGCTAGAGTCCTCCCGAAAGGAGTTGGAGTCCACCCGCAAGCGCTCAGCCGACCTTGAGGGGAACCTTGCGAAATCTCGGGGAGCGCTGAAGCAGCTGGAAGAGGCGGATGCGAAGCACGAAAACAACCTTGTCGGCACCATCCGACCTTTGGCTCAGAAGCTTGCTGGTAAGTTGCGTTTCTCCGTTCTTCGATTGTGGTTTGAATTCGCCCTTTTCTTCTGATGATTTATTCTGTCTTTGTCTCAGATGCCCTTGGGGTTGGGCTGGAGCTACCTGAAGTCAGCGACTGGACGCCCTCACGGACACGTGTACCCAGCTTCAGGAGCACGCGAATAGAATCTGCTCCCTCGTCGGTGATGCCACCCGAGTGTTGACGCGATTCCATGAGCGTCTGCTGGTGGACGTGGCGGTTCCGCCTACGCTGGGTGGTCTCCTGCAGGTGTTCCTGGGCGGTGAAGATCTTCTCCAGAGTACTCGGCCGCGCAGTCCGAGTGCGGGGCCAGGACGGCTATCCAATTTTTCTTGGCGCATGGGATCTCGGGTGACCTGGAGAAGGTGTACTCGGACGTTCCTCGCAACTCCACTGGCAAAAAGGTAGCACTCCGTCCTTTTGGCGACCGTGCTGAGGAGCTCGCGAAGATGCTTTCTAGGGTGCTTTCCCGTGCTGGTCGCAAGGGGAAGCCTTCCGCGAGTGGGACCACTTCCGCAACTCCGTAGGATAGTTTTTTGTTTTCTTGTGCTCTTGATGTAATGAACCATGGGATGTATTCCCGTACTTTATTTTGCATAATCGAAGTATTTTCTGAAAGTGTCAGCGTTTGATTCTGGCGCTTTACTTTGTATTCTCCCGATGGGAATAGCCCTCGAGCACAAGAGGTTTGGGTGGTATATTCTCGAGTGGGGCCTTGTGATGTTTCTGAACCTTCTTTGTTCTTTTCCAGGTAGTGTATTCCAGCGTAGAGTCTTCGAGTGGAACTGCTTCGCGGGTTAAAACCTTGGTTTCTTCTGCCAGCACATTTGCATCACTCAGTGACCGTGTCGCGGATGGTGATCGTAAGCTGAAGGCTCTGTGTCACACCCCAGTTTTTGGATTCTTGTACTGTTGTTCAAGAAGACAAAAATGAGGGCCAGCAATTTTTTTCTAACAACGTGATTGTTTGAACTAACATGTGTATATGATCTTAATCATATTTGCAATGCAAGCCTTGTTTCATTTTAGAACCAATACGAAATTTTTCTGAAAACACTTTTATAATTTTTCCCTGTTGTTTTCCCTGATGTTACATGAGAGGATTTTTATTCCAAGACTTGGATCATTCTTGTTTGCATCTTAAAATAAACTTTTAGCTTTCTTGGATCCAAGAAAACAAAATTTCAAAATGATTTATGGAAGTTTTCTTTTAAGTTTTCTATAGAAACTATTCCCTGAAAATATAGCCAAGTACCTGTTTTCTACCTTTGTTTTCACTAGGCTATGATATGTTATTTTGTGTTTTCTTGACTTTTATTTGTTCCTTGATATATGGACTACAAATCTATAGCTTGGTTTGATTTTTGGATTAATAAAAATGATCTTTTGCTTGTTGTTTTTGTGGAAGAAAATTAAGGCATAAAAAGGCATTTTTAGAAAACAGAAAGTACACATTTCCCACTTTGTTTTCATAGCCTTAAACTATTTCAAATTTGTTTTCAAATAATGTTTCTGAAAGTTTAAAACATGTTTAACAAACTCCAACTTGGAAAACAAAAATTTGAATCCATTGGTCTCTGAAAACAATCCAAACTTTTTGCTCATTCTTCTGTTTTCCACACTTAGAAAAATCTCTAAGTAACTGAATTTTCTGAATTTTGCAACACTGGCAGATACAGTTTTGGACAGATGTTTTCTTTTAGTTTTGTTCAAATTTGGAAACACCACTTTGCCATTTCGATTCATTGTTACTTGGACTCCACCTAGGATCCTTTGTTTGCTTCTAGAAGGTCTTGGTGTGGTTTTTGCCAGTGAGAGAAAGGAGGGGGGGACAAAGGTGACGTGGCATGGTATGGGCTCCCATACCTTGGCTCTTGTGGTCACCTATTGCCTTCCCTCAACCCCCAAGGGCCATGTTTGACTTTCCCCCTTGCTAGACTTGACCCTTGGCATAGTTCAATGCTTTGCAAAGTCGAAAACACCCTTTTGGACACCCCAATGCCAACCATTAACATCCACCCGAGCCCCACCCTTGCCCTTGCATTTACCCCGAGGCTATAAACCTCTACCCTCGATTACCTTGCACCACCCCACTCCTACACATCCCCACACCCTCCTCGAGCCACAAGGAGGAGCCCAGACCACCCCCACAAGCTCCTCGAGCTACAAACTGCCGTCGGCCACCGAGTGCACTTCGGGGTGATCCAGCTCGAACCCGAGGTCCTAACCCCTCTTGCTCGCCTCCGTTGAGCTCCCCGTGACCCCTGATCCTCCCTAACACGCTCCCTCACCCTCTCGCTCGCAGGTCGCCCGCCGCCGTCCACCTCGCCGTCGCGGCCGCTCTATGCCCGAGCCACTGCCAGGAGCCGCGCCTGCACCCAAGCTCTGCGCCCTTGACGCCCTCGAACCCCCTGCATCGCCCCTGAGCCTGCGTCGCCCTTTCCCGTCGCCCCACGGTGAGCCCCCGGCCACCCCCGATGTCCCCGTCGTGCGGATGAGAGAGAGAGAGGGGAGGAGGAAGAACCTCCGCGAGGTGTCGATCCTGTGATCGACGGCCCCCTGTTGAACGGGAGTTTTCCCGCCCGCGCCTATGCGCGTGCGTGCCGCGCTCGGCCGCTTCGCTGCCTAGCTGGGCCGCGCCTGCAGATCCATCCCGCCCCCAGTGTGTTGTTTTCTTTTTAAAAATCAACAGAAAATTTCTTGTTTGCTTTGGCCCTGTGAAAAATAGTTTTCGTGCAAAAAAACAATCAACCAAAATTCACAGTACAGTAGATCTATGTTTTATTAACCACGTGAACTTGGTAGATCGAAGTTTTCACTTTTATTTTTGTCTTAATAAATGTTTTGCCACAGAGTATCTGTGAGAGTGTTTTTGGCATAACTTTTTGGATCTGTAACCAAATTTGTCAACTCAAATTCTTTTGGATATCTAGTGAGTAGATCTATCATTAGGCTTAGGCCTCACATCAAGGTGAGTTACCAAATTGAAATGCCATCCATTTTGGTAATTGACCAGTAGGCATTTCTAGGATTTTTAGGAGTTTAAAAATGATTTTTGAGGTGAATCCAGTTGGATGAGTTTTTTTATGACTAGATCTATCTAATCCTAGCTTGGCATAATTTTTGGAGCCCTAGATTATTTTTGGCATGCATTTCTACAAACAACACCGTTTCTGTTTTCTTTGTTATGTGTGTATTTGTGTGTAAACAAATGTTTGATTGTTTGAAACTTGTTTCCTAGCATGTATAGGTGTGTTACTACTTGTTATTAGGTTGTTTTCTTGCAAGTACAACAACCTTAGGAAGTGTGTGAATGTTTGGAAAGTCAAATATAAATATAAATAGCATTCGCTTGTTTTCTAGTATTTATTTTTGACTAGGTTGTGTGAGCAAAACTTTGTGTGATTGTGCACCTAAGTTCTTGGTGTTGTTGAGTTGAGTCCAGTACCATTTTGGTACTATTATTTTGATGTTATTATCTCGCTTAGCTTGCACTTTATTTTATAGCAAAGCATGTGTAACATTTGTTGTTTGTTTCACTAGTATGAAAATAGCCATGTAGTGATTGTTGTGTTAGATTAATTTTGACAAGTGTGACCAGAGGCTTTGTTACCTCTAAATGCCTTGCTATTGGTGGGCCCATAACCCACTGGTCCTATTGCATTTTGGTTAGGGATGCAAATCCCCTACTATACATTTGTGTGTTAGTAGCATATACTTCTTATGTGTGTTTAATATTTTCCACCAAGGGAAAATGGTTGTTTGTTTTACTTGTTTGATTGAAGTGTTTAGTATTACTTTGGGAATCCTAGTATGTTTAGGTGTGGTTCATTTGTTAACATAATATTCCCTTAGGAGTATCATGTTAAGAGGGTTTCACTATTGTTTTGTTAAATTGATTGTTTTTTGCAAATAGAATGTTTTCCTAGTGATTGATAAATTATTTGTGAATGGATTTCATTGAGTGTTTGGAATTTTGAAAGTTTTTAGTTGAGCTTGTATTGAGTGCATAGCTACTGGTTGTATAGCTTGTACTTTGATTGCTTGCTATTTAATTGATTAGAAAAGCATGTATTATTAGAATGGGTTGATGCTTGCTTAGTAGATGTTTTCATGGAATTATTTTAGTATATTTGCTTACTAGGATGTGTAAGGTGTTTGTGTTGTTAGTAGGTATTTATATTCATGTGTTGCTTGTTTAGTATTATGCATCCTTGTAGTATTGTTTGCTTCTGTAGTGCTGAACTAGTGTCACCACTAGATTGTTTGAGTTGCTCTAGTATTGTTGCCTTTTTATTTTAGGAGTGTTTGATTATCCTAGCATGTTTAGGATGTTATTATGCCATGACTTCTTGAGTTTCTAGTGGTTATAGGTTGTACAATATTTTATTGCTTATAGCATGCCTGTGTAGAAATCTTTCATACGAGTATGCTAGTAGTGAACTCCTGTTATTGTGTTATTTGCTAGGTGTATTATCTCTTGTGATGATTGTGTTTTAGAGTGTGTATTATTACTTGTTACCATTGTTAGATCCACTGGCTTGTTTGTTTATTTTCATGATTGATGGATTCCATAACTTGAGTAGACATTAGCATAGTCTGTAACTAGCTTATTCATCTATGGTGTGTTTGCTTGCTGTTTGGAATTAACTGAGTGTTTACCTTAGCATGAGTATTGTACTTATTCTATTGTTGTGCTAGTGTTGTTTTTGTGCTTAGTGGTATCTTGTTACCTATGCTTTAGTTTAGTTATGAACTTGTTTGGTGACGATTGTTTGTGTGTTGTTAATACCCACTGCCATGGGTATTGCTTTGATTGATAGTTATTATTTTAGTAGTCTCACTTTTGTGCCCACAAGCTATATTTTTATCTTATTGAATGTATTATTATGAGAGTGGTACACCCACTCCATATATGATATTTAGGATGTGGAATATGGTTTCTCAACCATATGTTTATCTGACGACAGTTTTGTACCCTAAGAGTTTGTGAGATAGTTTCCTCGATAACTTTCTGAGTGTTTGCGCTAGTATAAGTTTGCTTGTTGTATGTGTTGCTGTGTCTAGTTGATTGCCTTTTTGGTTCTGAGTGTGTGTCCTTTATTTATTTTACGACGCTAGAAAACGAAGAAGAAGAAGCAGTTGTGGAGTTGTGCATCAAGTTCAAACTACCTCAAGGCCAGGGACACTAAGAGTTTTATAGCAAGTCATCCTGATGCTTGCTGTTACTACCCTTATCATTATCTATCATGCATGTTTTTAACTTCTGAAAGTTCTACAAAAACTTTATTACCAAAAACTATTTTTGAGTGACTATTACTACTATTAATATTATATAGTACTATGCCAGTAGTTGATACTTGGTGTTACCAAGCCCATAGCCACCATATGGTATTTATTACCACCAAAATTATAAGTCCCTAAGCGGACACCCTAAAAATATGTTTTTGCAAAACAAAGGCTTCATGGAAAACCTGGTGGAAAGGTGAAGCCTTATCCACCGTAGGATTGTTGAAGTGGTTATTTTTGGGAAAAACGTTCTTTAAAAAATGACACATAACCTAGTCTTCGTCGGACAACCTTTACTGTACTGCCACCCTACCTCAACATGGGCACGGGGCTTAACTTGAAGTTTGTTCTTGTTAGTGTGTGTTCTATCTCAAATTTCTATAAGGGTCGTCGTGCCCTCGAACCGATTGTCGCTAGGAGGGGAATACGGAACATAAAAAGTGTGGGATTAAATTCTCCTTCGGTTGCAGCGGTTGGGGCTCCTGTCTTGGCGGGGTTAGACCCGGTGTCGGGGATCCGTACACTCGACTGAAGAGATAGTCATATACTAGCTTGACCATAGTGGATGGTTAGGATCAGTTATCTGATGTTCACATACTGTTGTTACAGCCGTGGTTGTTCACGGCAGATGTACTGGATCTGGTGTATTGTGTACACCTCTGCAGAGTAAAACTATTCGGAATAGCCGCGTCCTCGGATATGGAAAGTTGAATGGCCATGTAGCTAGCATTGTGGCAATGTTTTCAAAAAGGAGTTGAACTTATTACGTGCTAAATGAATGAACCTTGTACCGAGAAGGTACCGTTGATGAAAAGCCAGAAGTTGTTTTACAAGAAGTTTTGCAAAGAAAAACATTTCTTTTATAAAACAAGTTTATAAAACCTCTTGGACATGCAATATCTACAAGAGAAAGAAAACTTTATTATTTTATTTGAAGTATCTCCTTCAACAAAGATACAAGAGATCTTCAAAAATCAACTATGATATGTCTTCCATATATCATGGATAGTGAACCCTATGTATAGCATACCTGCTCCACTATGTAAGCATACTTGCATTTTGGTAAGCTACATGATGGGTGTCTTAAATGTACTCATATTGGTTTCGTCCCTGGTATTTACTTGCAAGACATCGATAAGGAATCTCAGGAGGAGATCTACGAAGAGGAGTACTACGCTGATGGCTTTGCGAACTAGGATCGTCTCCCGGTCAGCATCCTGTAGGTTAAGGCGTGACTTGGGCTCTACTACGTTTGTGTGTTTAGTCTTCCGATGTGTGTGTTGTGTGTTTGCCCTGCGTGGCAGTTGTGTTAGACTTGATCATGTGACCAGGTCTCTTTTGTAAGTGTTTTATGCCATCGTGTAATGGACATTGTATCTGTGTACCAACTTGATATGTTGTTCACGACTGGTGTGATCTGGGATCATGAATGTATGCATATCGTAGGTGTCCTTGAACAGTTGTTCTGGGGGACGTTCCACTCTGCGAGGTGTGGCTGACGTTGCCAAGTCAAATCAGAAACTTGCGGCAGAGCGTGAGCAATTTGTGATGGAAGAACTGGCGGCTTTTGCGAAGGGCATGCTCTATAAGTTTGCGAGCCCCCGAGTACTTGCTGCTTGCTTCCGTCTTTATTTTGACGTGCTCGTTGCTTTTGCAGTTGTTGAACCTGATGGAGTCTGTGAAACCCATTGGGTGGAAAATCACATTGCTCATGAGTCGGGTAGCTCAAAGCCTCACACGAGTAACTTTTGGTCTGACCGCAGCCAAGGTTTTGTCATGGCTAGCCTGAAGTACCGGGCGAGTCAGACGCAGATACTCGTCGAGTCTTGTCGCGAGGCTCTGTCTTCTGTCCATCAGACATTTTATCCTTTAGGTGTTGTCCCAGAAGACTTGAGTGGTTTGCTAAGGATGCTTCGTCCGGTAGGGGAAGTTCGAGAGTGTGTGCGTCAACAACTTATCAATGGAGCTCAAGTGGCCATTGCCTTCGTTCGACTGTGGCATCCTGAGGTCAACTTTAGCTCTGTGGCACGGCTTCATCACTCGAGAGGTCCTCCGGTGGATCTTTCTCCTCATTATGCGGTCGTGCGTCCTGCAGCGGATCAGATTGTTCGACTGACCTCCGAGGAGATTGATCAATTGCTTGAAGATGCGGCTGCTCGCCGACAGTTGTAATTTTAAGATGTAAATATCTCGTATTTTTTTTTGTAAGGTGTTTGAAGGTGTAAACCATGTGACCTTGTATGTTTCACTCGATATATTTAAGGTGTTTATAAGGCGTGCACCTTGTTATATCTTGTATTATTTTATCGAGTTTGAGCGCTCAAAGGAATGTGACGATGCTTGTTAGGCGTAGCCCCCGTGTGTTGGGGGTGTTTACGTGTCGTTTTAGCATGTAAGGGGGAAAACGCGATAAATATGGTTGAGAAACCATGTTTTTATTGCTATGGCTGAGAAGCCATGTGTTTGCTCGAGCTACAAAGTGGATGGTGACGAAGAGATGAACCTTGGACATGTCGAGTAAAGGTACCCGGTCCTAGGCCCAAGACTGAAGCCCAAGAAGGGATGCCTTGGTCTATTCTAGAAGGCCCAGTTGAGGCTCACCCACAGTGCCTTGCGGGTCAAGTTAGGAAACTTGTAACCGACTTAGGGTTAGAGTTCGAGTCATTCCCGGGCGAGATTTGAGACCTGGCCACCTATATAAGGCCAGGAGAACCACCAGGAGGGGACAAGCAATACCGCACCACCAAGCCTTGAGATCAAGATCATACTCTCGACTTGAGCAACCTCCCCCCCCCATTGTAACCGATCTACTCGTGAATACAGATCGATAGAGGCAGGATTGAGGATTTTACCTCTACGAGGGCCTCGAACCTAGGTAAATCGTGCCCCCTGTCTAGCCTACGATCGTCACCAGTGCCCACAAGTTCTCCTATTCGAAACCCTATGGGTTCACCCGAGGGACTTGTTGAGATGCAGATTCGACAATTGGCGCCGTCTGTGGGAACGGCGGGCGCTGGATCTCCGGCATCTTCGGCTTCATCGACAACCAACTCACGTTGGAAACCCTCGACTTCGACTCCGACCAACCCGGTTCGAATCGGATCTGTCGTAGTCACCCCTCACTCGCCGGAATCACGCCTGGTATTCAGCAATCTGGAGAAGAGCGTCACCTTGACGTTCGGGAGCTTCAAGTTCTACACCAACAAAGATGGGATCCTTCACTACCCCGGGGAATCGGGGTCTGAGTCGATCTCCAGCCCAGGAGCTGTCGATTCACGACCCTACTTGGCGAAAAGTGGCGAGTCCATCCGCTTCAACACCAGCAACTTCCATACCCTCTCTACAGAGGAACCCTCTCGGATCCGGAAGGCCTTTCAAACTACGCCTAGGACCCACAAGCCATACCTGGCTCAGGTCTGCATGGCAGGATTGGAACAACCACCCGAAGAAACTGAACACAGCGCAAGGGAACGCGCTGAGATCGGCGTCTCGCGAGACGCTTGGGTCCGAGCAAAGGAGGCTATCCGCACAAGCAAACCACCTGCAGTCGGAGCCCCACACGAAGATATGACCGCCTACCACTATCATCTAGTGAGAGCGGCTACAACGATCAAAGAAGCTCGGATAGATCTAGCTAGGCGGAAAAGATTGGCAGACGAGTCAAGCCAACGCCGGGCTGAGCTGTCCCTAACACCTTCTGTTGGGACTCGCCCCGCGAAGAAGGGACACACCTCAAGAACCGCGACCATGGACGACGAGTCCCTGAACGGGATCAGCAGGTCACTCGGACCTTCCCTCATGCGGGTCGACGAGGAAGGAAACATCTATCCGCAAACTCCCGCTGCCGCAGTCCTAGCTGTAGCAACCTACATACAGATAAATCAACCAGGAGAAAACGACCCTCGTGTGGAGCGATATAAGCAAGTTCAGAAGGGATTAGGCATGGCAGCCTCAAGGCTTGCCTCCTATGATCGCAGGAAAGCTGCTGCACAGAAGGAGAAGGAAGCATCCCGCAGGCGCAGGAGTGCCTCGCCTAGGATGGAAAAATCGCCTTGCCGTGGTCGAGGAAAAGAAGCCCGGTGATACGATGATAGCCGAAGCAGCAGCGAAGGCAGCCCGAGAAATAAAGACCGCGGCTCGCGACATCATAGCAGCCGCTCACGAAATCGCAGCAAGGAACCAAGGAAAGAAACCGATCGTGATCAGCCAGGTTATAATGCGCGATCGAACATCGCGCAAAATAAAGTAGACAGGGCGAGAGTTGCAAGGAACCGCACACGCTCCTCATCCGGAACTTCTGATGACGAAACCTGCGGCGCGTTATGCTTTGCTCGCAGCATCCGCGAGGCACCCCTACCCAAAAGATTCAAACTCAGCACGGAAGTAACAAAATACGATGGTTCACTCGAACCTTCGTCATGGCTGTCGGATTACCTCACGGCAGTAAAATGTCGTGGGAACAAGAACACGGCTATGCAGTACCTCAACCTACACTTGGTAGGAGCGGCACGCAGTTGGCCGGAAGCAAGACCGAAGTCCTGCTACGGATCATGGGACGATCTACACTTTGATTTCTGCAAAAATTTCCAAGCAGCATACAAAAGACCGGCGACCATCGAGGAACTGCGAGCCTACAAGCAGAAGAGTGGCGAATCCACTCGCGACTATATTCAGTGATGGACCACGCTCAGGAATACCACAGGAAACATATCGGAGGAAGTAGCGGTCGAAGCTTTTGCAAAGGGCGCTCGACGAACTACTTTCAGAGAAGAACTGGGACGAGCCGCACCCAAAACTATTGGAGAACTAATGATCATAGCCGATAGATGGGCTAACGGAGAGGACTCAGTGCGCAACGAGAGGGCATCTTCGCCCGCACCCGAAGACGATCGCCACGGTCAAAAGAAAAGAAGGCAGTACTACGATCACGACGACCGAGAAGAACTGGTAGCAGCAGAATTCAAACGGAATCGCGATAGCGGACGCCGTAGAAATCGCAAATGGAAGCCAAAGACGGAGGACAAAACTCCCGAGGAGGACCTTGATGGATACTGCACGCTACATCTATTTACAGATAAGCGCACGGGCAAAACTAAGGCAACACACCTTCTCAAGGATTGCCGAAAGTTCCTTGACATCCACGAGGCCTTCTCGAAGAAGAACAGATCGGCAGTTAGTCAAGGCTACCCGCAACTTCCAGGAGGAGGACATCAAGGATTCCAACCGCCACAACCCCTACTGTCGAAGAGTCGTGTCGACAAATCCCTCGGGTGAGCCGGTAGGGTTTCGAGTAGAGGAACAATGTACGCGCTGGTAGTCTCGACGGCTAACAAGGATAAAGATTTACCCAGGTTCGGGGCCCTCGTAGAGGTAAAACCCTTACTCCTGATTGTCTGGTCTGTATTATGGCGAGATAGTCGAACTGTTTACAATGGCGATGCCATGGTGAGGCGTACGGGGTATCCCGTGTATTGCCTAGTCTAGCTGTGGCTTGTATCTTCCTCTCTCTAGATTGGATCCCTAGATTGGTTGTCCAGATTGGATGATCTTTTTCTCTCCTCCCTCCTCGCTTTATATATGCAGCCAGGAGGGGGTTACATGAGTCCTAGTATATTACGTATAGGAGTTCTTGTCTTGACCCGCAAGTCTTGCGGGTGGGCTTCTGTTGGGCCTTATAGAGCCGTGAGATATCACCTGTCTTTGGGCCTAGGTCTTGGGCCTTGGACCGGGTAGGCTCACCCGATAGGTCCAGGAATCATCCCCACGCCAGTAGCCCCCGAGTGTTTAGTCGACTGAGAATCAGTCGGGTGCGCACTCAGAGTCCGTTCTTGATTTCTTCGATTGGTTATTCAATCGTCTCGTTTTGAGGGTGTATACCCTGTGCACGATGCGCTTTCCCATACTCGAGTATCGAGTGGTAAATGTGCCTGGTGTTGGCTGTTTTCGCAGAAGTATGTGGCTCAGTCGCTTGGCTCTCCCGAAAGATCAGGGCCAATTAATTGCATCTAGGGCAAAAACGGTTCTGGCCTACACAAATTCGAGACCTCCGACTCGAATCCGGCGAGGTGATCGTTGCGACTGGGCCGTTGAGGTCTTACCGAGTCGAACTTAACCTAAAGGGGTACCCGGCGCGTCCGCTAGGATTTTTCTTCGTGTTGTTGACACGGAATTTTACCAGCGGACGCAACTTGAGTGCGATTCCAGGCCCTCAGATAGATCTTTTGGGTCTTACCTTCATATCCGAAATAATATGGCATCCGGATGTTCCTAGTCGGCCGAACAATCCAGGTCTGTGATGTGTGTACATCGTATGATAGAGTGGCAGGAGCTGCACACTCGCGATTTTACCTTGGTCAAGTTCTTGCGATTCTTCGGGTGAAGAGATCTTCCTTCTTTATCTTGTGCGAAAGAGATTTCGCGTTATGAAGTTTACACGAAAGAAATTTCGTCTTGATGTGCCCATACGAAAGAGATTTCGTGTCAGGGTGACTATGCTTGGCGAGTGCCTTTTTGTTTGAAGATTCCGAAGAGAAATAAGCCTGATGGCTGATAGTCGCGTGATGTCGTGGTGCACTGAGCACTTGTTCTGCCTCCCGATGGGACGTGGCGAGAAGTGTCAGAGACTAGACATGTCGCAGTCGACGCGGTGGAGGCGTACTTGACACGGCGGACGGAGTCGACGCGGAAGTTGTGTAGTTGACGAGGCAGACGGTGTCGACGCGGTGGAGATGTACTCAACACGGCGGACTGAGTCGATGAGGTGGAGATGTACTCGACATGGTGGACGGAGTCGACGCGCAATTCGTGTAGTCTACGAGGACGTGGCGGAGTCGCACGACGACGTGGAAGTCGTGTAGTTGACGCGGACGCTCAGCCACCGAGTCCACACAAGAAGATGGACCAAAAAAGTCTTCAAGATGTTCTGATTTCGCGAATTGGCCCGCGATATCATATGAGTCTCGTCGAGACGGACAAGTTTGATGTTTTGCTTTTCTTCATCCGAGTTAACATGCGGTTTGTACGACCACAATAAGGACCTGGACGAAGATATCTGACAGAGCTCCTCAGATACGCGGACAACGTGTTAGATGCTTCCGATGCGGTAGTACGTCGAGTGAGCGTGTAGCGCTTGTCGGTTGCGCGACCAGCACTCCCGATGGGAGTAGCCCCCGAGTCTATGTGTGATTATTTGTAGTCGGGCTTAGACTCAAAGATCTTCCAACGTTGCTTCTTCGATTTATCGGGTGCACGACAGTGCTCCCGATGGGAGTAGCCCCCGAGGCTATGCTCGACTCGCAGAGTCGGGCATAGGCTCAAGTTGTTCTGAAGCTAACCCCTTCTGCTTGTCTTCTGTTGGCTCGCGGAGGAGGACATGCGTCGACTCCCGGAAGAGGGTATGTATCGACTCCGAGCGGAGGATGTGTCGACGTTGTGGTTTCTGCGTTGCAGTTGCAGCCATATAATCAGATGTGGTTAAATAATGTAGTAATAGTGCTGTGTGTAGCAAAATGTACGGAACAAATTGTTGCTCAGGTTATCTTGATTGTGAACCAACAATTTATCGACTCGCAGAGTGGAGTATGGCATGTTGATCATACGCGACACTTTTGTATCGTACGCTGTGCCCTTTCGTTAGCCTGACAGCCATTGTCTATGCTCCTTGCCGACCTGTCGGTTGCTGCTGCAAACCGGGTCGGAGTCAAGGGTCGACGTCAGGCAGTATCAGCTACTCGGGTTGTAGCGCGTAAATGTGGTAGTGTAACACGCAAAATGACGGGTGTCGAGTATACATGTAGTTTACGGGGCGCAGCCCCTGAGTGTCAGGTGTAGCTTCACAGCAGATTAGAAACACATAAAAAGGTAAATATGTCGACTCGTATGAGAGAAACTTATCTTTGTATGACACTGTCGTGGTCGACGAGACGGTGCTGAGTGATATTGCCGGAATCGATGAACCGGACTCGTGTGTCGAGTGCGGCTGTTTCGCGCCTCAGCCCCCGAGTGTCGAGTGCGGCTGCGGCGAATTCTCGAGTGCGTCTACTTTGCAGCATAGCCCTCGAGCAACGAGTGTGGCTGCGGCGAAGGACAGCCCCCGAGACGCTTAGTCGAGAGAATTCGATGTAGCGGAGTTATGCGGCGGAGTCGCGATGTTTCCCGGAAGGACCCGACGAGGCGGACTGAGTCGACGAGGTGGAGTCGCGATATTTGTCCGAAGGACTCGACGCGGCGGATCAAGTCGACGCGACGGAGTCGCGATGTTTGTCTGAAAGACTCAACGCGGCGGAGTCGCGATGTTTGTCCGAAGGACTCGACGCGGCGGACCGAGTCGGCGCGGCGGAGTCGTGATGCTTCCCGAAGGACTCGACGCGCCGGAGTCGCGATGTTTGTTCGAAGGACTCGACGCGGCGTAGTCGCGATGTTTGTCCGAATGATTCGACGCGGCGGACCGAGTCGACGCGGCGGAGTCGCGATGTTTGTTGTGTGTACAAGGAGGGAAATGTTGATGTCGAGCCCCCGGGAACTAGTATGGCGATTCGCCATGTTTTGTTGACGTTTCGTGGTCTTTGTGTCGACTCGCAAATTGCCGAAATAGGATCCGGATCCGCGAACTCGCAGAGATCCAAAAACGTGTCTCGGTGAGCGAGCCGCTGACGGAGATCTAACCGTTGGAATTGGCTCAAAAAATACGGAGTGGTGCGGGATTGTATTCCGCAGCTGTTCAACGGTGTGATCTTCAAATTGATGTCCGATTCGACTGTGAGAATTGTTTTCCCAAAGTCGCGCGGAGTTCCGTCAAATTCTGACAGAGCTTCAGTGTTCGGGTCATCCACGGAGATCTAACTGTCGGAATTCGCCGATTCTTTTTGGAGCTGGTAGATAATTTGATTTCTCATCTTTCCACTGAAGGAATTTTCCAGATGAATTTCGAGCCGCCGTTGATGACGTCCGCAATATGTACGTTGCTGTTGTCCTGCAACCTGCGCGTGAAAAACAATGTCGATGTAGATGATGAAGGCCGTGCGTGATGCCGGCGAGTGCTCGATGAAGTTGAAGGAGCTGAAAGTAGATCGAATCCATGGGGTCGAGGACCCGAAGCTTGATGTAGATGAGGCCGGCGAGACCGTAGATCCGGCGCGTGTCGTTCCCACAGACGGCGCCAATTGTCGAAGAGTCGTGACGACAAATCCCTCGGGTGAGCCGGTAGGGTTTCGAGTAGAGGAACGATGTACGCGCTGGTAGTCTCGACGGCTAACAAGGAGAAAGATTTACCCAGGTTCGAGGCCCTCGTAGAGGTAAAACCCTTACTCCTGCGTGTCTGATCTGTATTATGGCGAGATAGTCGAACTGTTTACAATGGCGATGCCATGGTGAGGCGTACGGGGTATCCCGTATATTGCCTAGTCTAGTTGTGGCTTGTATCTTCCTCTCTCTAGATTGGATCCCTAGATTGGTTGTCCAGATTGGATGATATTTTTCTCTCATCCCTCCTCGCTTTATATATGCAGCCAGAAGGGGGTTACATGAGTCCTAGTAGATTACGTATAGCAGTTCTTGTCTTGACCCGCAAGTCTTGCGGGTGGGCTTCTGTTGGGCCTTCTAGAACCGTGAGATATCACCTGTCTTTGGGCCTAGGTCTTGGGCCTTGGACCGGGTAGCCTCACCCGATAGGTCCAGGAATCATCCCCACGTCATCTACCTCCACCAGGAAACCAGAACACGGTGCTAGCCGCACTACCTGCGCCACCAGTCGCCAACGCAGGAGTTAGCGCATACCTGAACCCTGCCGGACTGTTAGGCATGATACAAAAGGTCTGCCCGTCCCGCAGGGCCCAGAAGACAAACACACGACAGTTATGCATGGTTGTGCAAACCCCACCAGAAAGACCCGAGTACCTGAAGATGGCGGACCAGCCAATCACCTTTTCCAAGGAAGACCAGCCCCCCCACGAGTTTATCGACCAGGACACGCTGCCCTAGTAATCCAAGCACAAATTGGCAATTACGAACTGACTCGCGTATTCATGGACGGGGGCAGCGGCATCAACATCATCTACGCGGACACTCTCCGTCGGATGAACAGGAACCTGGAAGGACTCGCAGAATCAGAAACATCCTTCCACAGGATAGTTCCAGGAAAGGCGATCGCCCACTCGGAACAATCAACCTGGAGGTGGTGTCGGGCAATCGACGCAATTACAGGAGAGAATTTCTTGACTTCGAAGTAGTCGACTGGCCCTCAAAGTACCACGCCATTCTTGGTCGAACAACGTTCGCAAGATTCATGGCAGTACCTCATTATGCATATCTGAAGCTCAAGCTACCTGGGGAATATGGCACAATCACCATCGACGGAGATTTCCAAAAATCCAATAAGTATCGAGTTCAACGAGATCGCCAAATCTTTCGGGATGCAGGAAGAACTGGAGGAGATAGCAAAAACCACGGATCACTCCGTGATGCCCCTCACAAAGAAGAACGCACCAGAGCTGGAATTCAGTGCCAACAGTGACACTCACAAACATCAAGTACACCCGACAGATTCTGCGAAGACGGCGATGGTCTCCACTACCCTCTCGCCAGCATAGGAAAGTGCGCTCGTCGAACTCCTCGGTGAGTACTGGGAAATTTTTGCCTGGCAGCCCTCAGATATGCCAGTAATACCCTGGGAGTTCGCCGAGCACTCACTCGAAGTCTATTAAGCTAACCACCCGACGGTTCTCAGAGCCCAAGCAGAAAGCGCTTGGAGAAGAAGTAAATAGACTACTCGCAGTAAAATTCATCAGGGAGATCAAAATATCCACTTGGCTAGCAAATCCAGTCCTGGTCCCAAAGAAGAACACCAACATCCTTCGTGTGTGCATCGACTACACGTCGCTGAACAAACACTGCCCCAAGGATAACTTTCCCCTCCCACGAATCGACCAGATCGTGGACTCCACTGCAGGCTGCCAAGGCCTCTCCTTCCTAGATGCCAACTCGGGATACAACCAGGATGAAACAGGAAGACGAGGAAAAGACAGCATTCATCACACCTCATGGTGTATACTGCTACACGACAATGCCTTTCGGGCTCAAAAACGCAGGCGCAACATATCAGCGCTGCATGCAAAAATGCCTCGCCAAACTCATTGGCAAGAACGTACAAGTGTACGTTGACGACATCGTCATCAAGACTCGAGTGGAGGATACGCTCCTCGAGGATATCAGAGAAACGTTCAACGCTCTAAACGCATACAGGATCAAGCTCAACCCGACAAAATGCGTCTTCGGCATCCTAGCAGGACAACTTCTCGGGTACCTGGTATCCGCCAGAGGAATCGAAGCCAACCCAGAGAAGATACAAGCAATCTTGGCAATGAAGGAGCCGACCAATCTGCGCGGAGTACAACAGCTCGCAGGGCGACTAGCCGCCTTGAGAAGATTCATTGCACGATTGGGCGAGCAGGCATTACCCTTCTACAAGTTATTGAAAAAGACAGATAAATTCGAGTGGACACCCGAGACAAGACAGACATTCGCAAACCTGAAACGAACCTTACAGAGCAGGCGCGTTCTGGCAACACCACAAGAAAGGGAACCACTATACCTATACCTAGCCGCAACAAATCAAGTCATCAGCACGGCCATCGTAGTCGAGCGACCTGAGGACGGCAAGGAATATGGAGTTCAAAGGCCAATCTACTACATCAGCGAGGTGCTCTCGCCGTGTAAACAGTCATACCCTCACTACCAGAAGCTTGCATATGGATTTGTTCTCACAGCTCGAAAGCTCAAGCATTACTTCCAGGAACATACCGTAACGGTGGTAAACGACGCATCACTCGGGACAATCATGAACAATCCCATGGCATCTGGAAGAATAGCAAAATGGAGCATCGAGCTAGGAGCCTGGGACATTATCTACGGAGGGCGCAATTCCATGAAGTCACAGATACTCGTGGAATTCCTGAGCGAGTGGACAGAATTACAAACACCCGGACCGCCATAATATACGAGTAACTGGATCATGTACTTCGACGGGTCCAAAAGGAATGAAGGAGCTGGAGCTGGGATCGTCCTTATATCACCCAGAGGAGACAAGTTGCAGTACGTCCTGCGATTGGACTTCCCACCCGACGATCCAGCATCCAACAACGACGCAGAATATGAGGCCCTGTTGCATGCGATGAAGATGGCAATCGCGTGTGTAGACACCCGACTGATGATCTATGGCGATTCCAATCTCATCGTGCAATAGACAATGAAGGAGTGCGACGCTATCACAGAAAACATGGTTGCATATCGGGACATGTACAATCTACTCGAAGGAAGTTTCAAAGGATGTGAGCTGAAGCACATCGCGAGATCCAGCAATGAAGAGGCAGATAGACTGGCAAACATGGGGTCCACAAACACGCCCATACCGCCAGGAATATATTTCGAGCGGATGACCAAGCGTTCGGTCAAGGTTAAGAAAACTGTAGGAGCACCCGCAACATTGGAGACAGAGGTCAGCCCGCAAGTTGCTATCATCGAGTTTACCCATGGTATTTCAAGACAAGTTTTTCTGGTCGAGCCAGTCTGGACGCAGAAATACCTCGACTACTTGTCCGCCAAACATCTCCCAGCAGACGTTCGCGAGGCTCGAAAAATAGTCCGACGCAGCAAATCTTTTTGGGTACTCAACGGCGAGCTATACAAACAGAGCATCTCAGGCATACTGCAAAGATGCATAGCACCCAAAGATGGCAAAGAATTGCTGCAAGACATACATCAAGGAGATTGTGGACATGACGCCAGCTGGAAAGCAATCATGGGCAAAGCTTTTCGAGCAGGATTCTACTGGCTTACAGCAGCCAGAGATGCAAAGGACTTGGTCGACAATTGCAACGCTTGCCAGCGATTTGCACCCAAACCACACGCCCCCACCACATAATTACATATGATACCAATCGCCTCGCCCTTTGCACAATGGGGGCTGGACATGGTAGGGCCATTACGCAAGTCTACACCCGGAGGATACACACACTTGCTAGTCGCAGTCGACAAATTCACGAAGTGGATCGAAGCAATGCTAGTTACCTCGGCCAACGCCCAATGCGCCGTCAAATTCCTCGACTCCATTGTGTGCAGATTTGACATACCACACAACATCATCACCGACAACGGAAGCAATTTCACGGCCAAGGAAACACAACAGTTCTGTGAAGAAAAAGGAATCACCTTCAGCTTCGCTTCGGTGGCTCATCCGCAAACCAACGGCCAGGTCGAACGATCCAACGGATTGGTTTCGGCTGGCATCAAGAAACGACTACTCGACCGCCTACACCCAGCAAGAGGACATTGGGAAGAAGAGCTATCCTCCGTGCTATGGAGCCTCCGCACAACCCCAAATCGATCCACAAAATACACACCATTTTTCATGGTATATGGGGCTGAAGCAGTCCTTCCCGAGGATGTCAAATTCAGCGCCCCACGGGTCGTTGCTTACAGCGAAGAAACCTCTAACAGGGCACTCGCGGAAGATATGGACGCACTCGACGAAATACGCGATATTGCACTTGCAAGATCCGCAGTATACCAACAGTTGTTGCGAAACTATCACTCGCGGAAACAGAGAGCCTTCGCGGTGGGAGATTTAGTGCTACGTCTCAAGAAGAAGGAAGGGCACAAGCTCGAACCACCATGGGAGGGACCCTTCATAATACACGAAGTTATCCTAGGTGGCGCCTATCGACTGAAGAACCCGACGACCGGTGCCATCTACTCCAACCCATGGAATGTTGCACACCTCTGCAAATTCTATCCTTAGATTTAACTTTACCCGCAAAAATAAGGTTGTATTAGCCATCCTGTAGCTTGAAAGAAACACATGGCGTCTCAGTCATTTCAATAAAATACAAGGTTTTTTAACCATAGCTACTCGAGTTCTTTATCCTTACACGCTAAATAACAGGTATACACCCCAAATACACGGGGACTGCACCTAACTTAGCATAACATGAAAATTTTCATATAGAAAGTTACAAACAAGGTAGACACCTTCCAAAGTTTTTGGACAACTATACAAAGTAACAGGATACATACATCCTACGATTACATATGGCGACGAGCATTTTTCTCGGCTAATACCCGATCCACCTCTTCCGAGGTCAATCGAATAATCTCCTCTACTGCAGGCCGAACAACTCTATAATGAGGGGCCATATCGACTAGACCATCAGGGAGCATAGCTACAGAGTTGAAATTAACCTCAGGATGCCACAATCAGACGAAGGAAAGCGCTACTACGGACCCGCAAATCATTTGATTGCGGACACACTCGTGAATTTCACCTTCTCGACCGAAAGTTCTGAGGAGATGGCTCAAGTCTTCTGGACCCCTCTCCATCGGATAGAAAGCAGAGTTCACAGCAATCAAGGCCTCATGGCAATAATTCACGAGTATCTTTGCCTGGACTACTCGATACTTCAGCGTAGCCAGAACAAAGCCTCGACTGCGGTACGACCAGAAGTTGTTCGCATGTGGTTTGGAGCTACCAGCTTCGTAAGCAATAAGGTTATCCACCCAATGCGCTTCACGTTGACCATCAGGCTCAACAACTACAAGGTTACAAAAAGTTAGCAAAGGAAAGAAGGGCAGTCAAACCAAATGCTAGGGGGCTCACGTGCTTACACAACATATCCTTGGCGACGGTTGCAAGTTCCTCCATCAAAAACTGTTCTCGATCGGCCGCTAGTTTTTGCTTCGACTTGGACACATCAACCACTCCGCGCAAAGCTTTATATTTGCGTTCACCATCCGCGACATGATCACGGAGAGAAGCAAAAGTGCTAACAGCAGCAACAAGCAGATCCAATCGTGCAGCAGATCCACTCGAAGATTCCGCGGCAGCACCAATTTCCTGGAAGAAAATACACAAGTTAAAGTCACCCCAATCGAGAAAAATAAACCACCTACTCGACAGGTGCTCGGGGTCTACTCCCATCGGGAGAACTTCACAGCAATCAATTGCAAGAAATCGCAAGACGGATATCAAAAGGACATTCTGATTAATTATAGAAGTACGGGAATACATCCCAAGGTTCATTACATCAAGAAGAATAACCTGAATCTACCCTATGGAATCGCGGAAGTACTGCCACTCGCAACAGGTTGCCCCTTGCGACTGGTGCGAGTAATCAAGGCAGACAGCTTCCGAGCGAGGACTTCAGCCGGATCGCCGAAAGGACGAAACGCTACCTTTCTACCCGTGGAAGGATTGATGGGAAGATTCGAGTATGCTTCATCCAAGCCTTCAACTCGTGCGCCAATGCGAACTGGATGGCGGTCTTTGCTCCGCACTCTGATTGGGCAACTGAATAGGCCTGAAGGATATCATCCTCCAGGAAAACCTTCAAGAGACCGCCCAGCGTAGGCGGGACTGCGACATCCACCAGAAGGCGCTCGTGGAGTTGCCTCAGCACTTGGGTGGCATCGCCGATGAGGGAACCGATCCCATCCGCATGCTTCCGGAGCTGAGCGAGGGAATCCTTCATCGCATCCACTCGAGGAACCCCAGGCAGCTCTAGCGCGACGCCAAGAATATCTACAAAAAGATGACATTAATTCCAAAGGGAAACCAAGCTAGTTACAAGACAACAGAAGCCAAGTATAACTTACTCGCTAAGTTCTGGGCCAGAGGGCGAAGGAAGTTGACAAGATCATTATCTTGTTTGGCACCAGCTTCCTCCAACTTCTTCAGACAATCCTGAGCATCAGCGAGCTTCCCCTCGAAGTCAGTCGACTGCTTGCGATAGGACTCTAGTTCCTTTCGAGCAGCCTCCAACTCAGCCTCGAGGGTGTTCACCCGGGTGACAGCATCATTCTTCTTGGCCCTCAGAACTTCGTCTTGGGCTGTACAACGATAACATTCAAACACGAAGAAATTTTCACGATCAGAAAGGAAAAATAGAAGGAGCAGATCAAGTTACCTTGGAGAAGTTGACCTTCCGAGACAAGCCGGTCACGGTCTGCCCGAAGGGTCACGTAATCAGTCTCAGCCGAGATTACGCGGCGGCCAATGGCCGCAAGGGAGTCAAAGAGAGACTGCAAGACAAAAAATTGAAGAAATCAGAAAAGGAGGAGAAGTTTGAGCCTATTCACGACTGTAAACAATCTTGAATAGCGTCGGGGGCTACTCCCATCGGGAGCACTGCCGTGCACCCGATAAAAATCCTGAACGCAGAAACACACATAATGCAAGGAAAAGAGTAAATCTTACCTGGCCCTGAGCGATGCAGAGAGGATCGGCTGAACTACCCGACACTTCTTTCGAAGTCGAGGCTCCAACCGCAAAACTAGGCAATCCGTACTCTGTAGCCGCAGGTTGGAGCTGGACTAGGCGAGTTTTGGATAGTCCTAGCAGTTGGAATCTCATTCGCAACAACATTCTTCCTCTTAGGAAGAGAAGAGGCAAACTGGCCGGGCCTGATGGACTGAATCCTGTCATAAAAAAGAGGCAACATCATAAAGAAGAGCAAGCAAAAACATTCGACTAAAAAGTGGAAGAAAGAAACTTACTCATCATCTTCATCATCCAGCATATCCGCGTTCCAAGAGGTTTGGATTGTCGGCTTGGGAGCAAGAGGAGCGCGCACACTCAGCGGAGTCACGAGGAGAGGCTCCTTATTGGACCCTCTGCCCAAGGAGTTGTCCTCGGAAGTAGCTTCATCTCCTCCCGCCTGGCAGCGCTTGCAGGGGCGAAGATCGCTACTCAATTCCTCCACATCATCCGAAGAACCGTGGTCAGAGCTCGAGCTAGCGTTGGCAACACTGGTGTCAGCAGGGACATCCAAGTTGCTCGCCAACAGGTCTGAAACCTCTTCACCAGAAACTGGCAGGTAGCAAGTTGCTACTGCCGGGCTCTACAAGGAGAGAACATGAAGGAAAGAAGAAAGAACTCAATCGACAAATTCGCAAGCAAAGAAAAGAAAAGTTAAGGACAGAAAGAGCATTGAACTTACATCAGATGGAGGAGGATTCGAGGCTTCAAAAGCTGCGATTGGTCAATCATCAAAGTCCTCACCCACCTTCAGCTTCGTGATGGATGCAATCTTCTTCTCAAACTCTGCATTCGAGAGTTCTTCACGTCTCACTCGGCTGGGGTCTTCAGCTCCTTGGTACTCCCACATGGTAGAGGGCCTCGCCTGTAGGGGTTGGATCCTGCGCTTAAGGAACACACTCGCCAGATGCAAGCCGTTCAGCGCAACCCACGTAGTTTGGTCGCGGAGCGCTGCAACCTTGGCGAGTAGCGGGGCAACGATCCGGCTCTCTTCGGCTGAGAGCTTGTGCGCCCAGGACTTTCGCCGTTTCAGAACAGCGAACGGGTGGAATTCGTTAACTCCACCCGCGCTGTTGTCGACGACATAAAACCACTTCTTCCTCCACCCTTGCACGGAGTCGATGAGTTGCATGTAAAAGTAGAGGGTGTCGGACTTCGCCTGGATTCCGAAGCCGCTGGTGCGCAGCGTCTCCCCAAGCTCAGTTTCCACCCGCGATTTCTTGCGGAAAGCCCGCACCTTGAACAGGGCCTTCCAAAAGGCCCCAGTGCGGGCGAATGTCAAGAAAGCACTCGCAAAGCACGATGAAGCACCGCGTTCGGAGGCAGGTCATGGAGCTGTATGCCATAGACATACAGCAATGCCACAAAGAAGGGATGGAGGGGGAGTGAAAGCCCGCGCGAGACATGATCCGCGAAGATCACGCGCTCGTTCGCGCGGGGATTGGGTACCTCTTCCTTTTTGCCGAGGCGAACTCGCTTCTCAACGTCGGGAGGCAGCAATCCCTCCCTTTGCATCTCCTTGATGCTCTTCTGTGTGGTGTTGGCGGAGCGCCAGTTGCCAGAGCGCGGAGCAGGAGCCGCAGGGACATCCTCGGGCACCTGCGAGGAGGAAACAGCAGCGCTTCGTTTCTTGCCTCCCGCCATGGGTGCTGGTGCGAGCTTGCGGAGAAAAGGAGATGAGCGCAAGGAAGACGAAGGCTAGAAAGCAAATGACGGGACATTTTCACCTTTTACCTAAGGACCGTATTTATGCACGGAGACACCCAATCCTGGCCGCTCATCAAGCGACGTGGCACCCATCGCGGCGGCCACGCGTGAACCCGAAACAAAGCGGCGGTGAATGTTGTTTCGTGCCACGATCCTAACAAAGGATCGTGCGCATTTACTGCGTGCAGCTCACGGGAAAACCGGAAACGACGTCTCGTTTCCGGTCAAAAAGCTGACAAGGTGGGCCAACAAATCCTGTTTTTGCTTCGTCACGTCCCATCGGGAGGATTCAGAGCAAACAGAGTGCGCTATGACGTCATGGAAAACATCATCAAGTCTGAATACTTTCGGATAAAACCCCAAGCACGAACAAAACTTTGTATGAGCAAGATTAAAACGCGGAAAAACTTTCGCATAAAAAAGAACCCTAGACATGAAATTTTCTTTCGTATGGGCACAAACGATTGTTTCCCGACAAGAAAACTCTTTCGTATGGACGAAACAACTTCAAATACAAAAACAGGAGAGATTTCTTACTCGAGAGATCTCTAGACCTAAAACTCGCGGGTGTGCAGTTCCTGCCACTATTACACGATGTATACACATCACAGACCTGGATTGTTTGGCCGACTAGGCACATCCGGATGCCATATTCTTTCGGATATGAAGATAAGACCCAAAAGATCTCTCTTGAGGGCCTGGAATCGCGCTCAAGCTGCATCCTCCGGTAAATTTCCGTGTCAACAACACGAAGAAAAATCCTAGCGGATGCGCCGGGTACCCCTATAGGTTAAGTTTGACTCGGTAAGACCTCAACGACCCAGTCGCAATGATCACCTCACCAGGTTCGAGTCGGAAGTCTCGAATATGTGTAGGCCAGAATTGTTTTTGCCCTAGATGCAATTAATTGGCCCTGATCTTTCGGGAGAGCCAAACTACTGAGCCATATCCTTTTGCGAAAATAGCCAAAAACACAGGCACTCTCATCGCTCGATACTCGGGCATAAAAACTCATAACGCAGGGTATGCGCCCTCCAATCAGAAAACGACTAAAATGATCATCCGAAGGAAAGCAAGGCGAAAACTTTGAGCGTCTACCCAACTGGGAAATCCCAATCGAGCAAACGCTCGGGGGCTACTGACGAAGGGATGAACCTTGGACCTGTCGAGTAAAGGTACCCGGTCCTAGGCCCAAGACTGAATCCCAAGAAGGGATGCCTTGGTCTATTCTAGAAGGCCCAGTTGGGGCCCACCTGCAGTGCCTTGCGGGTCAAGATAGGAAACTTGTAACCGACTTAGGGTTAGAGTTCGAGTCCTTCCCGGGTGAGATTTGAGAACCTGTCCACCTATATAAGGCCAGGAGAACCACCAGGAGGGGACAAGCAATACCGCACCACCAAGCCTTGAGATCGAGATCATACTCTCGACTTGAGCAACCCCCCATTGTAACCGATCTACTCGTGAATACAGATCAATAGAGGCAGGATTAAGGGTTTCACCTCTACGAGGGCCCCGAACCTGGGTAAATCGTGCCCCCTATCTAGCCGACGATCGTCACCAGCGCCCACAGGTTCTCCTATTCGAAACCCTATGGGTTCACCCGAGGGACTTGTTGAGATGCAGATTCGACAGATGGTACAGCCTTATTTCTTGTGAGTAGAAGAATAATCCTAGGGGTAGAACTTGCGGAGGTGCGCCACATTCCACAGGTTGGAGTAGATACTGCCGGTCTTCGGGTTCTTCAAGCGATGGACGCCTCCTGGGATGACTTCATGTATTATGAAAGGTCCTTCCCATGGTGGTTCGATCTTGTGTCCTTCCTTTTGCTTGAGCCGTAGCACCACGTCTCCTACCACGAAGGATCTGTGGCGTATGCGGCGACTGTGGTAGTTGTGGAGCGATTGCTGGTAGACTACGGATCTTGCGAGTGCAATGTCCCTGATCTCGTCCAGTGCGTCCATGTATTCCACGAGTGCCTTGTTTGAGGTTTCTTTGTTGTATGCGATGACTCGTGGGGCACTGAATTTGACGTCTTCGGGTAGGACGGCTTTAGCTCCGTATACCATAAATAATGGCGTGTAGTTTGTCGACTGATTTGGTGTTGTTCGTAGGATCCATAGCACCGATGGTAGTTCTTCGGCCCAGTGCCCTGCTGCTGGGTGTAACCGATCAAGTAGCCGCTTCTTTAGGCCAGCCAAAACTAATCCATTGGATCGTTCGACCTGGCCATTAGTTTGCGGGTGAGCTACCGAAGCGAAGCTGAGGGTGATTCATTTTTCCTCGTAGAAGTCCTGTATTTCTTTGGCTGTGAAGTTGCTTCCGTTATTCGTGATGATGTTGTGCGGTATGCCGAATCTGCACACGATGGAGTCGAGGAATCTCACGGCGCACTCGGCGTGCGCGGAGGTGACTCGCATAGCCTCTATCCACTTCGTGAACTTGTCGACTGCCACAAGCTGGTGGGTGTATCATCCAGGTGTTGACTTGCGCAGCGGTCCCACCATATCTAGCCCCCATTGAGCAAAGGGCCAGGCGATAGGGACCATGTGAAGTTCTGTGGCAGAGGCGTGTGTCTTGGGCGCGAACCTTTGGCAGACATTGCATCTGTCGACTAGAGCTTTGGCGTCTCTGGCTGTCGTGAGCCAGTAGAATCCTGCTCTGAAAGCTTTGCCCATGATTTCCCTCCAACTGGCATGGTGCCCGCAGTCTCCTTGGTGTATGTCTCGAAGCATCTCTTTGCCATCCTCGGGTGCTATGCATCTCTGCAATACTCCCGATATGCTTTGTTTGTATAGCTCTCCTTTGATCACCTGAAAAGATTCGATGCGTTGTACTGGTTGTCGGGCCTCGCAAATGTCTGTTGGGAGCTGTTTGTTGGACAAGTAGTCAAGGTATTTCTGCGTCTAGACTGGCTCGACCAGGAAAACATGCCTTGAGATATTGTGGATGAGCTCGATGATAGAAATTTGCGAGTTGTTGGTGTCTGGTTTCACTGTTGCGGGTGTTCCTGCTGGCTTCTTGACTTTGACTGATCGCTTGATCATTCTTTCGAAGTAGATTCCTGCGGGATGGGGGCGTTTGTTGACCCCATGTTTGCAAGCTTGTCTTCTTCCTCATTGCTCGATCGCGCGATGTGCTTCAGTTCACACCCTTTGAAACTTCCTTCAAGTAGATTGTACATGTCATGATAAGCGACCATGTTATCCGCGATAGCGTCGCACTCCTTCATCGTCTGCTACACGATGAGATTTGAATCCACATATATCATCAATCGAGTGGCTCGGAAGGCAATCTCCATCTTCATGCCGTGTAGGAGGGCCTCGTATTCCGCGTCGTTGTTAGATGCTGGGTCTTCAGGTGGGAAGTCCAATCGCAAGACGTACTGCAGCTTGTCACCCCTGGGAGATATGAGAATAACTCCGGCGCCGGATCCTTTGCTTCTTTTCGACCCGTCGAAATACATGATCCAGTTATTCATGTATTCAGGGGGTCCTGGTGTTTGAAGCTCCGTCCACTCGCTTAGGAACTCCACGACGACTTGGGATTTTACGGAGTTGCACCCTGCGTATATTATGTCCCAGGCGTCTAGCTCGATGCTCCACTTAGTGATTCTTCCAGAAGCCATGGGGTTGTTCATGATAGTACCGAGTGATGCGTCATTTAGCACCGTGACAGTATGTTCCTGGAAGTAGTGCGTGAGCTTTCGGGCTGTGAGGACTACGCTATACACGAGCTTCTGATAGCGAGAGTATCACTGTTTGCACGGGGAAATCACCTCGCTGATGTAATATATTGGCGGCTAAACGATGTACGCCTTTCCCTCCTCTGGCCGCTCGACAACAATAACCGTGCTGACGACTTGGTTTGTTGCGGCTAGGTAAAGTATAGGGGCTCCTTCTCCTGTGGCGTTGCCAGGACGCGCTTGCTCTGCAACACTCTTTTTAGGTCGATGAACGCCTTTTTTTGCTTCGGGCGTCAACTCAAACTTATATGTATTTTTCAACAACTTCTAGAAGGGTAATGCTTGCTCGCCTAATCTTGCAATGAACCTGCTCAGGGCGGCTAATCACCCTGCGAGCTGCTGCACGCCGCGAAGATTGGTTGGCTCCTTCATTGTCAAGATCGCCTGGATTTTCTCCGGATTGGCTTTGATCCCTCGAGCGGACACCAGATACCCGAGAAGTTGTCCTGCAGGGACGCCGAAGACGCATTTGGTCGGGTTGAGCTTAATCCTGTACGCGTTCAGAGCGTCAAATGTATCTCTGATGTCCTCGAGGAGTGTATCCTCCACTCGAGTTTTTTTGACGATGTCGTCAACGTACACTTGTACGTTCTTGCCAATGAGCTTGGCGAGACATTTTTGCATGCAACACTAATATGTTGCGCCTGCGTTTTTCATCCCAAAGGGCATTGTCGTGTAGCAGTAGACACCGTGAGATGTGATGAACGTTGTATTCTCCTCATCCTCCTTTTTCATCCTGATCTGATTATAGCCCGAGTAGGCGTCCAAGAAGGAGAGTCGCTGGCAGCCTGCAGTGGAGTCCACGATCTGGTCGATCCGTGGTAATAGGAAGTTATCCTTGGGGTAGTGTTTGTTCAACGACGTATAGTCGATGCACACGCGAAGGATGTCAGTGTTTTTCTTCGGAACCAGCACCGGGTTTGCTAACCAGGTGGATATTTTTATTTCTCTGATGAATTTTGCGGCGAGTAGTCTATTCACTTCTTCTTCGAGTGCCTTCTGCTTTGGCTCGGGAAATCGTCGGGTCGTTTGCTTGATAGGTTTGGCATCTTTGAATACTTCGAGTGAGTGCTCGGCAAACTCCCTGGGTATCCCTGGCATATCTGAAGGCTGCCAGGCAAAAATTTCCCACTACTCACAGAGGAGTTCGACGAGCGCGCCTTCCTATGCGAACGATAGAGTGGTGGTCACCATCGCCATCTTCGCGGATTCTGTCGGGTGCACTTGATGCTTTCGAGTGTCACTGTTTGCACTGAACTCGAGTTCTGGGGCGTTCTTTTTGGTGAGTGGCATCACGGAGTGATCCGTGGTCTTTGCCAATTCCTCCAGCTCCTCTTGCATCCCGAAAGATTTCGCGATCTTGTTGAACTCAATATCGCATTTGTTTGATTTGTGGAAGTCGCCATCTATGGTGATGGTGCCGTATTCCCCTGGGAGTTTGAGCTTCAGGTACTTATAGTGGGGTACTGCCATGAATCTCGCGAACGCTGTTCGGCCGAGAATGGAGTGGTACTTTGAGGGCCAGTCGACTACCTCAAAGTCGAGGAACTCTCTCCTATAGTTTCTCGGGTTTCCGAGCACCACCTCCAAGTTGATTATTCCGAGTGGTCGGACTGCTTTTCCCGGTACTATCCCGTGGAAGGATCTTTTTGACTCTGTGAGTCCGTCAAGGTTCTTGTTCATCTTGTGGAGTGTGTCCGCGTAAATGATGTTTATTCCGCTGCCACCGTCCATGAACACTCGCGCAAGGTCGTAGTTGCCTATATGCGCCTGAATGACGAGCGCGGCGTGTCCCGGTCGATATACCCGAGGAGGATGGTCTTCTTTGGAGAAATTTATCGACTGGTCTGCCATCTTCGGGTATTCGTGTGTGGACGGTGGAGTTTGTACTTCCATGATCACTTGGCGTGTGTTCGTCTTCTAGACCCTTCGGGAGGGGCAGACCTTCTATATCATTCCTAGGAGTCCCTGTGGGTTCGAGTACCCATTGGCTCCCTGGTTTGCGGCGGGTGGCGCTGGTAGCGCGGCCAATACCGCGTTCTGATGTCCTGGTGGAGGTATGGGATGTGGCGGCTGTTATCCTCCTTGGAGTTGCAGGTATCCCTGGTTGACCGCGGCTCTGTTCTTTTTCGTGTAAGCCTCGTGGATGTCCTGAAACTAATGGCAATCCTTGAGGAGATGAGTTGCCTTGGTCTTTCTTGTGCGCTTATCTGTGAATAGATGTAGCGTGCAATAACCGTCAAGGTCTTCCTCGGGAGTTTTGTCATCCAGTTTTGGCTTCCATTCGCGATTTCCACGAGGCCCGTTGTCAAGATTTCTGGTGAACTCTGCTGCCACCAGTTCTTCTCGATCGTCGTGGTCGTAGTGTCTCCTCTTCTTATTTCAACCGTGGCGATCCTCCTCAGGCGCGAGTGAAGATGCTTTCTCGTTGCGCATGGAATCTTCACCGTTAGCCCATCTGTCGGCTATCGCCATCAAATCCCCGATGGTTTTGGGCGCGGCTCGTCCCAGCTCTTCTCGGAAGGCAGCGCGCCGAGATCCTTTGGTGAAAGCTTTGACTGCAACCTCCTGTGGCATGTTTCCCGCCGTGTTTTTGAACGTGGTCCATCGCTAAATATATTCGCGAGTAGACTCGCCACTCTTCTGCCTGCACACCCGAAGCTCCTCAATAGACGCGGGTCTTTTGTATGTTGCTTGGAAGTTTTTACGAAGTCGTCGGCTAGATCGCCCCATGACCCGTAGCATGCCCGCGGTCTTCCTTTGAGCTAGCTGCGTGCAGCGCCTACAAGGTGTAGGTTCCGATACTACATGGTCGTTGTCTTGTTCCCACGTTGGCACTTTACTGCCGTGAGGTAATCTGATAGCCAAGACTTGGGCTCTTGCGACCCGTCGTACTTTGGGACCTCCGTCGTGAGTTTGAACCTCTTGGGAATCGGTGTCTCGCAGATGTCATGGGTGAAGCACAATGCGCCGCAGGCCTCCTCGTCGGAAGAGGCGGATAGTGATCGTGCGCGGTTCCTGATTGCTCGGGCCCTGTTGACCTTTTTTTGCGTGATGTTGTTTCACGTGTCGTATTCAGGACGGTCGCGATTAATCTCTTTCCGCGGCTTCTTGCTGCGGTGTCGCGAGCGGCTGATGTGATGTCGTGGACTGCGATCACGATCTCTCGGGCTATCGTCGCTGCTACTCGCGCGATCGCCACTGCGCCGGGCTTCTTTCCCTCGGGAGCGACGAGGCGATTCCTTCCTTCTAGGCGGCGTGCTCCCGCGTCTGTGGGGTGTCTCCTTGTCCTTCCGAGGGGTCTTTTCAGTTTCTGGCGCTGTCGCGTGCCTGCGGCCTTGAGCGGTGATTCTTGCGGCTGCCATGCCTAGCCCCTTCAGGACTTGTCGGTATTGTTCCGCGCGGGGATCATTCTCAAGCGGTTGGTTCGCCTGTATATATGTGGCTTCTGCCAAGAGTGCAGCGTCGGGAGTCGTCGGGTGTACGTTGCCGTCATCGTCGACGTGCATGAGGGATGTCTCGAGTGTCTTGCTGATTCCACTGAGGGATTCGTGATCCATGGCAGCGGTCTTCGAGACGTATCTCTTTTTCGGGGGATTGTTTCCCACCGAGCGAGTCTGGGAGAGGGCCGCACGACGCGGCTCGACTCATCCGCCGCTTTCTTTCGTGCTTCCAGATTCCCGCGGGCTTCATTGATCAGTCGACCTGCTCGCACCAGATGATAGTGGTACGCGGTCAGATCTTCATGGGGAGCTCCCTCCGCGACTGGCTGGCCTAGGTATACGGCATCCTTCGCTCTGACCTAGGCATCTCGCGATACTTTGATGCGCTCTCGCTCCTTCCGGCTTTCCTCAGTTTCCTCGTGCAGACCTGAGCCAGATATGGCTCACGAGTCCTAGGCGTGGGTCGACAATTTTTACCAACCCGAGAGGGTTCCTCAGCTGCGATAGTGTGGAATTTGCGGATGCTGCGGTGGATGGATCCACCATTGGGTGCTAGGTCGCGACCAGCGTCATCACACGGCGAGTCGAGGGTTGCCGGGCTTGAGACAGACTCGGAGTCTGATTCGCCGAGATCGATCTGCTCGGGGAAGAGCAAGATTCCCGCCTTGTTGGCGTGGAAGTGGAAGCTCGCGAACGTCAAGCTGACGCTCTTTTCCAATCCGCTGAACGCCGGGCGCGATTCCGGCGAGTAGGGCGCATAGATGATCGACCCGAAGCGGATTGATTCCGCTGGAGTTGAAGTTCCAGGGCTCCAGCTGAAGGTTGGCGATGATGAAGCCGAAGACGCCGTAGATCCAGCGCCCGCCGTTCCCACAGACGGCGCCAATTGTCGATTAGTCATCTCAACAAGTCCCTCGGATGATCCGGTAGGGTTTCGATTAAGAGAACGTATGGACGCTGGTGACGATCGTCGGTTAACAGGGGCACGATTTACCCAGTTTCGGGGCCCTCGTAGAGGTAAAACCCTTACTCCTGCTCTTTCGATCTGTATTATCAGTAGATCGGTTGCAATGGAGGGTGCTCGAGTCGAGAGTATGGTCTCGAGCTCAAGGCTTTGGTCATCTAGAATAGATTGGATCCTCCCCCACGGTGGTTCTCCTGGCTTTATATAGGTGGTCAGGTGAACGGACAACAACGTCGCCTAGAGGGGGGGGGGGTGAATAGGCGATTAAAACTTTTCCGGTTAATCCTTGCTAAATGCGGAAATAAACTAGGTGTTTAAATTAACAAGCATACAACCTAAATATTCTAGGTTCAATTAGATGAACCAACAACTTATGCTAAGCAAGACAAGTAACAAGGTGATAGCAAGATATATAACTTCAAGCTCGAAGGCTATCACAATGTAAATTGCATAAGTAAAAAGCTCGGGTATAGAAATAACCGAGGCACACGGAGACGAAGATGTATTCCCGAGTTCCTCCCACAAAGGGGAGTACGTCTCGTTGGAGGGGTGTGAGCTCACCACGAAGGCCTACTCAACGCCACAAAGGCCTCACCCTATTCTCCGATGAACCTCGCCACAAAGGCCTAGTTCACCTTCCACTATTGGCAACCTTCAAACCCGAGGCACGCATCCACAACTCAATTGGAGGCTCTCGGTGTCACCACAATCTTGGGGCATGCATCCACAACTCAATTGGAGGCTCCCAAGAACACCACAAGTCGTCTAGGGTCCAAGACCCAAGAGTAACAAGCTCACAAACTTTCAACTTCCACGAATCCTCGTGGAGAGAACAAACCGATGCAACCGATGCAAATGGCAAGAGCACAAGTGCTCAAATCCTTCACTCTCAAATTCCAACAAAGCAACAAATGCTTATGGGGGAATAAGAGAGGAAGAACAATGGAGGAGAAACACCAAGAACTCCAAGATCAAGATCTACTAAGTTTCCCTCACTAAGAAGGAAGATGGATTGGTGGAAATGTAGATCTAGATCTCCTCTACCTTCTCCCTCAAAGATATGCAAGAATCATAGGAGGGATTGGGAGAGGGGCAAGCTTTCCAAGGTCAACAATGGTGGGGGAGAGGGAGAAAAACGTGCTTGGAAGACTTGGGGACCAATGGGGAAGAAAGCCCCCTTAAATAGGTCCCCACAAAAACTAGCCGTTTGTGTGCAGAGTAGACCGGAATATCCGGTTCAAAACTGGACCGGAATATCCGGTCTGACCGGAATATCCGGTCCGAAGTGAATAATTCGGTACAAATAATCTGGCCCATGCCAGTGTGAAATATGGTCCAAAAATTGCTCAAACCGGAATATCCGGTATGCCCCGAATAATCCGGTTCAAATAATCCGGTTCACTGCAGTGAGCAAAACTTCCAGTCCTTAGCCATTTTCGAACAACATCACCAACAACCGGAATATCCGGCTCCTCCGAATAATCCGGTTCCAAATAATCCGGCTCATTTCTGTCCCGAATATGAACCAAAACTACCCTAACCGGAATATCCGGTTGCCCGGAATAATCCGGTTGAGTTCTGAAACAGAGAGGTTGAACAAGAAACCCCATAACTTTTGCAAATGAACTCCGAACGAGGTAAATCCAATTGCATTGGAAAGATAACAGCAAGGAGTATCCAAACAAAATATTGATACCTCAAAGTATGGAGAAGTTACCACACATGGAAGGTGTGGGAACATTCTCAAAGACGAACGGAATATTTTCACCACCGAAAACGCAACAAGTTTTTCTTACGAAAACCGTTTTCGAGAAACCAAAGCTTGTCATGAAGATCACGACAAGCACAAAAACCCAAAGGAGACAAAAGACAAATAAGAACCAAGAAAGATGATATGCAAAGTATGCAAAGGTTTGAGCTCTCCATAACGATCCGATCAAGTTACTCACTTGAGAGCCCCTCTTGATAGTACGACTATCTATCCTATAACCCGGTCTCCCAAAGATACAAGACCGGTAAAATAGAAAACCTATCAAGATTATAACTTTGCCTTGAGCATTCCACTTGAGCTAGATGATGACGATCTTGACTCTCTCAAGTAGGATCTTCTTTCTTGATTGCGCTTGCTAGCACAAACTCCGCTTGATGAAGACTTGCAAGTTGCTCCCCCATACACCATTATGGGAGAGACCCTTCGGCAAATCTTCACAAGACCACAATCTCCAAACGGGTGGCAAGCATCAAGCATAGGATATCTTCTAGATGCTTCACTTGAGCTTACCACGACAAGCTAGATGACGAACATCGCTTGACAACGACAAAGACCATGGGCTATATGAAATCTTCCTTTTGGTTCATGCCCATGGAAAGATACCTAACCACACATAGAGATGCGACACACACATATCATGGGTTAGTTCACAAAGCTATATTGACAATTGCTTACCATACCATGAGATACACAATCCCACTTGGTACAACTTGTAGCTTTGTGTGTTGATCGCTTGCTTGATCAACCTTGTATCTTTGCTTCTCACTTCTAAAGATTATGTCTTGAAGATGATAATGAAAGATCACCTAATCCTTTTCTTCAAGACACACTAGCAATAAGCTCAACTCAAACCATGACCATTCTTCATATAAATCCTTGAATGTAACAATGGCCATCAAGGAAGCTAATAGAGTTCAACACATGAACTCCATTATTTCCTATGGACAAAATCTACAAGGATAACTCAATGCAAACATTAGTCCATAAGGATTGTCATTAATTACCAAAACCACATATGGGGGAACCATGCGCTTTCATCAGGTCTCAAACCATATCTGGAGGGGTTACAAACCCTAGTTTTAGGTCGGTTACAAGTTTCCTTCTTGACCCGCAAGTCTTTGCGGGTGGGCTTTAGTGGGCCTTCTAGAACCGTTAGGTGGCACCTTTCTCTGGGCTTGTGTCTTGGCATTGGACCGGGCAGCCCCACCCGATAGGTCCAGGATTCATCCCAACGTCACCGCCACATGTCTTAGTTTCCATCGAAGCTCGGCAGGCAGTAGATCCTGCACCTCCCACCACCAACGACTTCTCGATTATAGCCACGGTGAACCTCCCAACGGCATAACATTATTCTGCATATAGGCAACGAACCGGCCTAACCTTACGCTACTAGAAGTACAACTATCGTCTACAGGCGACAGAGCCACTGGGGATGAAGGGAGGAGGAGCCGGAGGTGACGGTGGAGCTTTCAAGGATGTGTGTATAGGCGCGTAGCTTTTTTTTTTTGAGACTTTCCGACCCCTTTATTCCTCATGCGATATTAAGATACAGATGCCCTCCGGGGCTCGATCAACCAAATGTGGCGACCGTGAAATAAACTTACACTACTCTTAGCTAAACCGTGAGCCTCCATATTAGAAGATCTCCGTTTGTGAACAAAGGCTAATTCGTCAAACACTGCCTTCGCTTCCTTGATCTCCTGGACAATATGAGCATATGATCCCATCGTCCCCCGCTCGATGCTCTTGATGACATTCTGGCAATCACTCGCCAGCAGAACCCGCCTTGCGTTGATATCCCTCGCAAGAGCCATCCCCTCGCGCACAGCGAGTGCTTCTAGAGTCTCCGCATCCATCTTGCCAACAAAAATCTCGGAAGAAGCCCCCACAAAACTTCCCCTGTCGTCCCTTGCCACTGCTGCTACTGTGCCGCAACCAGTGTTCTTGCTCACCCCAGCATCGACATTGATCTTTATTGTTCCACTCGGAGGCGGAATCCACCCGTGTGAGCCTTGTCGGGTACCGGCTCTTCGGTGTTCCTCCCCCCTCGTCTACTCGTGACCAAGATCGGTCACAAAACGTTCTACGAAGGCATGAACCGAGAGGGGGTTTTGGAAGATCTGCTCGTGGAGCGCCTTCCTCCTCGCATGCCATATGGCCCAAAGGGTCACAAAAACCCTTGTCTGGTCATCCGATCGCAGTGAATTTGTCATGTTCGCCAACCAAGCCCGCGCATCTTCCTCGTTCGCTGCCATCAGGTGCTCGGTGATACCCTCATCCGCGAGTGCCCAAAAACACCTCGCGTACGTACACTCCAGCAGCGCGTGGCGCCATGAATCAGCAGCCCCACATAGCTGGCATTTGTCGTCCGACGCCATGCCTCGATGATGGCGTACGTCGTTGGTCGGTATGCATTGTTTCGCTAGGCGCCAGAGGAAGATCCTTATCTTGGATGGAACCTTTGTCTTCCAAAGCCGCGCCCATTCATCTCTGACCGAGCCAACATTAGAGACCGATGGCCTGTTATCGAGCCATGCCTCTCTTCTGTCCCTCGTTGCCACTAGCATTTGATATGCCGATCTGACCGAGAACATCCCACGTCGATCATAGTGCCATGCCCAGAAATCATCGTACCTTTTTGTGCATATTGGTATTTGAGTTATAATCTCCACATCCATCGGCAGTAGATACTGCCGCAACTTCTCGGTTCTCCATGACGATCCAGTTGGTTCGATGAACTCCGAGACCCTCCTTGGGGGATCTTCACCAAGGCAAGCCATGGGCCGTAACATACCATCACGTGGTATCCAGTTATCGTTCCATGGATCCGTATGATCACCACTTCCAATCCGGCGGATCGGGCCTTACTTTAGAACCTGAATTCCTTCATGGATTGATCTCCAAACCAGCGACGGGGAAGTTCCTACCTCCGAACTCAGCAGGTCCCTGTCCGAAAAATAGCGAGCTTTGAGCACTCGAGCACTCAGCGTTTCAGGTTGCTGTATCATGCGCCATGCTTGCCGTGCCAGCAGGGCCAAATTAAAAAGCTCTACATCTCTGAAACTCAAACCCCCCATGTTTTTGGGTTTGCACATCTCCTTCCATGAAACCCAACATGGTTTCCTTTCGCCGTTACGACTGCCCCACCAGAATTTATTCACCATTGAGTTGATCTTCTTACATAAACCTCTCGGAAGTTTAAAGCAAGCCATAGAGTACGTAGGCACTGCTTGAACCACCGATTTTATCATGACATCCTTCCCTCCAGCTGACAGGAGTTTCTCCAACCATCCTTGTATTCTGCTCCAGATTCTATCTTTTAAATACTTAAAAGATGCATTGCTTGATCTCCCTACATCTGATGGCATGCCAAGGTATTTTTCGTTTAGCGTCTCACTATGGACATTTAGAGCTACCTTCGCACTTTCTCTCAGCGTTCCCGGACATCGTTTACTGAAAAATATTGAAGACTTGTCTCGGTTAATCCTTTGGCCCGAGGCCATACAATATATTTTCACAAGACTCTGGACTCTATTTGCACTCTCCGTATCCGCTTTGAAAAATAACAGGCTATCATCTGCAAAAAAAATAGATGGCTCACCGCCGGAGCTGAATCCGATGGGGGCGTGGGAAATTTTGCAGGCTAAATTTTAGAGGTCGGCCTGGGCCTTGGGCGGAGCCCAGCCTAGTTGTGCCCACCAACGTACGCCTCCATCCGACAATCGAGCGATTGAAACTCTGACTACTCGCGGAGGTGTGAACCATCTCTGCCTACTCGACTACTCACGTTCGTCCAGCGAAAGGCACACAGCGACCCCCGCCGCCGCCGTCGTCCAGCCACCCAGTCGCGGCGCCGCCCACTCCAGTGCTCCGGCCTCCGCCCGCGGCCAAGACCCGGCCCTCACCCGCCGTCGAGTAACCCTGCGCCGGCGCGTCCCCCGTCCGGCCGTCCCCGCCTGATCTCTGAGAGGTAGAATTCCTCTTTTGCTGATCTGCCCTCTCTCTCACAATCTTTATTTTCTGTTAGATACTTTGATAGACTGGTTTAGTAGACTTCATTCATTCTGTTTAGGAACCGATTTAGACATTTTGTAAATATTTGCTTCTGTTTCACTTTACAGGAAGATAAGATGAACGAAAGAAACAGGCATGTGGCAGATTTTTTAAAAGTGTTAATATCTTGCATCCATTATTAATGATTTCACTTGTTATTTATGCACTGATTAGAATTTCAACTTCTATATTCGAAGGTTTAGCTTCTTCTACTATTGAAGATGTAGTCATGGGATATTTTTTGCCTTTAAACTGGGTAATTTTTGGATAAATTTTTGCCCTTGTTTTTTTTGGCCCGGGGCGTGAGTCATTCCTGGCTACGCCGTTATGTGTGTATGTGTGTGTGTGTGAGAGAGAGCGCATTCCATGTAAACGTACATGAATCTGAAAATATCCAACACATGCCTAGAACTTTTGAATTAAAAATAGGTAATACCAGAAGAAAAAAATAGAGGAATTTTCACATGACCATCCACAACTATTGGGGTTCGAATTTCATTTTCCAGAAACCTACTTTTGGTGTAAGCTGTTTCAACGAACCCAAATCTCGCGATTTAGTCGGTTTGACACTGTTTATGACAATCTGGCCCACCTGTTAGGTTCTACATGGCATGCGAGGTGGTTCTCTCTGGTTTTTCCTGCATAGCACTAGGTTCCTCTGATTTCGATTAGTCTAAATTTGGACATCTCTTTCTGGATATCAAATACCATCTGATCACCGAGTTTATTGATTACAGTGTTCTGTTTTGCCCAAGGGCGTGTAATAAGCCTGCTCATCTGTCAGCAGCTATGGGTAAAGGGAACCGAAGGGTGTCAGATTTTCCAAATGATGTAATCAATCTTGTGGCCAGCGATATCGCTGGGCCTCAATAGAATATTAGAATGCATGTGTTCATGTAAAAAAAAATTAGAACTTTTGGCCGAAATTAGTTAAAATAGTGGAACTTTTTTCCAAAAATAAAAATAAAAATTCCAGCAATACAAACTACACATAGTGAGTAGACTGGGAAATTGTCACCTTATTTTGTCCAGCCGAGTTGAAGTTTTCTTATTTTTTGCCTTTCGGTGAAAAATCAATATTCAAACTTTTCAAATAAATCTCAAAATTATGGTAGGTTAATCCAGATTTTTTCTGTCAGTGAACTTGGATCCAAGTTCCCACCTCTCCTTCAGCTCTCCCGGGCACTTCATCCCAGCGTCAAGAACCCTATAGCTTTGCCCTGATTCGACCTGCGCTGCCGCCAAATCGTCCCGCCGCCACCGAATCGGTTTCTGTGCCGCCCGAATTGAGCTCCCCAACTCTGAATCAATCCCCTCGCTGCCCAATTCGCCCGGGGCCGCAGCTCCCTAATCTAGCTCTCCGCTCCCATAGGCTTGCTGCCGCTGCCACGAGCACGAGGTCGCGCCCTAGCCCTGCCCCCCATACTCGACGGTGAGTATGGCTATTTATGCTCTTTAGTCTTTTGGTGGCATGGCTACTATGCCCATTAGTCTTTGCTGCCTTGGTTTTACTCTTATTGAAGAGGTGTCTTAGTTTGAATTTTGATTGCCGTTCATCTGCTTGAAAATTCAGGTCGCGATAAGGAGGGCAAGTTGTCTCACACAATGGTTCATTTCAAGAACAGATACATGGTGATGGAGGTCTTCATCGACGCGAGTAGAGGAGAGGTTGATCCCGTCATCCTCACCCAGTTCAACCTAACCAAAGTGATCAGAGACAGCATCCAGCTGAACTTTGGGGAGTGTGGCCTAGCTGCATCTCTCGGATCATTGCAAGGTGCTAAGAACTTCTAAAGCAACCCTAAAGCCTCTAGGCAGCATCATATAGTATGTCTGTAATGTGCTACCCAGCTTAGTTTAGACTTTATTACTACTTCTGAGCACTGGTCAATGGTCATTTGCAGTGAAGTATGTAAATCCTCTCACAAAGCTTTGCGTAATCCGAGTGTCACGTGAAGATCACCAGAAGGTGTGGGCTGCTATCACAATGGTGCGGAGCATTGGGAAGATCCCTGTGTCTTTCAATCTCTTGGATGTGAGCGGTGAGTGGATTATTAATGATGGAACCACATCAGTCTTGGTTTTTATTTTTGTTTGTTTACAAATGGTTTGATGCAACCATGAGTCTATTTCTTCATAGATGAATTCAGTATCTGATCTAATTGTGTTTATGGTTTGTGTTATGAATGTCGCACGCCCAACTTCCATGCGACACTACCAGTTTAACCTGAGAAGTTACACTTGCATCAAACATTGTTGGCCCAAGAGGTAGCACTTCTGGGTAACCAGGTTAATTCCTTGCACGAAGCGAGAAACAGAAGTGCAAGTGGGGTGCTGATTGCTGAATGCATGTCTGCCCCATGGCAGCCTGAGCTGGTACCTGGAAGCCTCTTTGGGCCACATGGTATTACAATGATTATTGAATGCAATATCATATATTCACAAGATGATATGCTCATCTCATTGTTAAATTTGTCAAATGTTTCTTTTTACATTGGAGTTCTTGATAAAAACATACTCCCTCCGTCTCAAATTAACCGTCACAAAGTTGGACAGAAGTGGATGTATCTAGACATAATTTAGGGTTAGATACATCCATTTTTCTCCAATTTTATGACAGTTAATTTGAGACGCAGGGAATACTTGAATTCTTGATAAAACATACTCTTTATATCTGCTTCTTCTAGTATATGCTACCTTCTCAGTGTAAGGTGAAGTTCCATTAGCAATCACAGCATCGTCTTTCTGATACATTTGCATGCGTGTATGTTGTTCAGTTTGTTAAAACTGCTTATCTCACCGAACCCCGGACTTAGTTCTGACACGATGATGTTTCTTCATGTATGATCTTGATGCTTATCCTCATATTTGGGCATTTAGAATCAGTTGCACTGGTTTAAACAAGAAGAATTGATTCCAAGGCCAATTGTGCCAGACCAGGCTTGACCATCAATCTCTTTTCCAGGAACTATCAGAGCCTGCAAGAAAGCTGCGCTGGAGTGCGAAGAGGCGAAGTTTGAGCAGTACAAGCTGTCTGCCGGTGATCGTATCACACCAGAGATTATCGAGTCCGTAAAGAGTTGCCTTGACAAACTTAGAGGATTAGATAGTTAGTGAATTACTGTTTTCTTTTTTGTGCTGTTAGTCTGAAAGACAATGAATTGAGTCACTTGAGACTTTGTTTCTCGGTCAAATTGTGCAACATGGCATCCACACATGGAAATCTGTTCTGGACAGGACTTGGGAGAAAATTTTGTTATATTGTAACTCAATGGTTTGGAGCTGATCATGATAGAGGCAACATCTGGACTCTGGTACAGCGCATAATATTAATGCACTTGAGCCGAGGTTTTCCTGCCTCTCGCTGATCCATTTGTGCCAGCGTTTTGCAGTTTTTGAATCTTATGTCCATGCTTTGAAAGAGGGAGCACATGCTCCAGGATAGCCTATTGATGAAAAAAAGAGAACACGAGTACTTATTAAAAGATTTTAAAAAAAAATTAACGCATCAGTTCTGAGTCACACTAAAGTGTTACAGAAGGCAGAAGCAACAGAGCTTTGTTGCAGTTGAACACCACATGATTGGTTGGTGTGTTGCAGATATCATGGGACTGCAAGCATGATATAACGCTCTAGACTTTCATGCTTGCAGTTGAACACCACATGATTGATTGGTTGGTGTGTTGCAGTTGAACACCACATGATTGCCGGCAGGGATGCGTCCTGCCCTAGAATTTCACGCTCTATATCCGTCGCAGTCACTTTCACCGGCCAAAAGTCTAGGCCAGGACGCATCCTTGCCGGCCATCCTTGCTACCTCTTGCGTTGGCGTTGGTGTTGTCTGCGGGATTTGGATAATTAATTGTGTATCGGAAAATTGCTGTGGTACACCAGCTGACGGCGTACGTGCATAGATAGCAAAGGAACAATTCTTCACTATCCCAATGCATCCAATTCCCATGCACGGGCGGCAGTGTACACATTGTTTCATTTCATCTGTTGTTTGTGAGCTGCTGATGTGTTGATCTCTGCTAGCCGATTTGTGATTTGGTTATGAACCAACATGTCTATATAAGGTGCCGGCATTTAAGTGAAAAGGCAGTAGTGCTTAATTGTCACCCACCCAATCTGTGTCTGGTTGGAGTTTGGTGGAGACATAGCTCATTTCGATTTACACCAAATTGCCACCCAATCTGTGGCTGGTTGGAGTTTGGTGGAGACATACTCCCTCCGTCCACTTTTATAAGGCCCACTTCTTAGTATTCAAATGGTAAGAAGTGTGCCTTATAAAAGTGGACGGAGGGAGTAGCTCATTTCGATTTACACCAAATCTTCAATTTGGTGTTCGCATATCCTGCATGATATTGATAACATGGCGCATTAGGGCTGGGGAGATATAGATTTTGGTTTAGCTGCAAACGTCATTTAGTACATTCTATATCTGATTTCTTCTGATATACGCTAACCTTTCAGTGTAAAGTGAAGTTTCGTTGGCAATCACTGATCTTCTCTTTCCTTTACATGTGTATATATTGTCCGATTTGTTTAAACTACTTTCTCACCAAGACCCTACACGGCGGAGCTAAAAGTAGCAGCCAGTGATATCAAAGATCAAACGAAACAACAACGATGTCAAAGATTAGAATTTATGGGGTCAATTATGCGGTATTCATAGCTTAGGGCATCTCCAGCCGTTCGCCCCCCAGGTTTCAGTTCGGCGCTTTTTAGCGATAACGCCGCCAGCCGTTCGGCAACACAGAAAACAGAACGGCGATAATTTTTGAAAGTTCCTCTTCCCGTCCCAAAATAGAGCCCGAGTTCGGCGATCACAACAGCCATAGTTTGGGCAATCATATTACAAAAAACGCCACAATTGGGCGATCAAATAGTCTCGATCAAAGCACAGTCGGGCGCGCGTGGCGTGGGCACAGTTGGGCGATCAAGCAGAGGCGTCAGCCGGTGTCGGAGCTGGCGCCGAGCTCGGCGCGGCATCCTCCAGGTCGACGGCGGGCGCGGAATCCTTGGCGGCGACGGGCGCGGAATCCTCCAGGTCGACGACGGGCTCGGCATCCTTGTCGACGACGGGCGCGGCATCCTCCAGGTCGATGGGCCGGAGCCGGGCTGATGTCGTTCAGGATGAGATTGCACTGCACCAGGAACCATGTTCTCACCTCGGGGGTCATCGCGGCCGGGTCACCCCCGTGAGGAAGGCGAGGTTGTTGTTCCTCTTCTTCGCCGTGGTGCCAGTCTTGAAGAGGTCGATCTTGACCTGGGTGTTGGCCATGACCGCCGCCCATCTCTGCTTGGCGATCTCCTCCCTTTTGTCGACCTGGGTGGGCGTCGGCGATGCAGGTCTCGATGGACGCCTGGAGCTTTGCCGCTGCCGGCGTGCCGTCCCTCGCCAAATTGTCTTTCTTGTGGCCTATCGGCGGCCGTCCTTCGGACGCACAGGTAGCCACAGCGTTGGGGACGTACTCCTTGCCCTTGCCGATCGACCAACGCACCTCCGCCTACTTCTCGCACCCCTCGATGACGACGAAGACGTTGAGGAACTTGAAGTCGGAACCCTCGTCGTTCTTGTACGCCTCGAGCATCCGAACGAGCTCCATCTCACGGTTGGCGCCGCTCTTCGGCCTCATCGCGACCTCCTCCTGGATGCCATGCCACTTGTTGCAGGCGGCCTGGATGTTCGCCCAATGGTTCACCATGGCCTTCTGGCCGCGGTCGGTGACGCATGAGGCGAAGTCGGGGTCGATCATCCGGCGCTCGTCGTCGGCAGTCTTCACCCGCTTCCAGTAGTTGTCGACGTACTGGTTGGCGCCGATGATCGGGTCCATGCTGATCGTCATCCACGCCTCGGCGAGGAGGACATCCTCCCTGTGCGTCCACTTGATGCGAGGCTCGACGGGGGACGAGGGCGCTGCCTTGGGTTCCTTGCAGGGACGGCCAGGACCACGGCGTTGACGGCGGACCTCCTCGGCCGGATCTGCTCCCTCTGGTGCTACTGGTGTCTCGTCGATCTCGTCTCCGCCGCCCTGCGCCTCCCTTGCATGCGTGCCGCCAGAGCCGCCTTCGCCGTAGTCACCGCCGTCCTGCGCGAAAAACTCCCCACTGTGCTCGAGGAAACCCGGGCTCGCCGCCGCCGCCATCGAGCCGACGACGACGATCTTATCTATGTAGCTGCTGTCCTGGGTCTGCAACCCGTCCATCATCGCACGGCGGTGGGACGGGGAAGATGCGTAGCCAGGCGAGGCGTCGTACATCATCGGCGGATGGTAGGGGAAGGTGAGGTTGGGGTTGAAACCGCCCAGGGGGTCACCTTCGACGAACCATGCAGGCGTCGGGCGCGGCGACGGACGTGGTGACGGCGATGGCGACTGCTTCCATCCGGCGAAGATGGGGCCGAAGCCGGCCTTCCGCTTGGCGAGCGGCGCCGCGGATGCGACCGGAGTTGGAGGCTCATCTAGCGTCTCCTCCTCCTCTTCCTCGACGGCGGCCTGTTCCTCGGCCTGCAGCTGCGCCATCAGCTGCCTCTGCCTCTGCGCCGCCTCCCTCCCCCGGCGCTTGACGTTGGGTGTTGCCAGGCGTCTTCTCGGCGATCCAGTCCTTGTTGGTCATGCTGGGCGGCTTCTCCTTCGACGCTCTCGGCTTGCGCGGCTTCTTGCCGAGCTCGGAGGTCGCCGGGATGGCAACAGCGACGGCAGCGGCGCGGGGCCCTGTGAATCAGGTGGGAGCCATGGCGACTAGATCTCGGGGTGGGGGGCAAATGGCGGGAATGGAGTGGGGGAGAGGTACATGTGGGGGGAAAAGTGGAGGGAACCGCCGAAAAAATGGAGGGAAATCGTCTTCCGTCGCCGACAAGTCTGGCCCACGCACGCATTTTGCCCCCCAAGCCGACCCAGCGCGCTGGGTTTGGGCTGGGTTCGGCGGTACGAAATGGCGGAAAAAAGGCGAAAAGCGACGCTAAACCGAGTCCTGGGAGACGCCTGGTGGCTTTTCGTCGCTAAAAAGACCGCTTGGGGGTGCTCTGAGGGGGGGCACGGCTGGAGATGCTCTTAGCTTTTGTTGCTCGCCAGTTTTTTATGCGGTCGCTTGACCACACATAGTCCACGTGCAGCTCCGCCACTGCCTAGACATAGTTCTGATTTCTGGTGACGTTAGTTCTGATTTCTCTTAGCGTTTCTCCTTCTCCATGTATAGTTTTGACGTTCACCCTCAATTGTTTGGCATTACGACTCGGTTGTACTCCTTCCGTTCACTAATAGATGACTTCATTTGTCAAAATATGAATATATTTGAACACAAACATGTCTACATACATTCATATTTACACAAATGAAAGTTATCTATTTATGAACGGCAAGGTCAACTGTGCCAGACCCGAGCTGACCATGAGAATGCAAAAAAGCTGCACCAGAGTGCGAAGTTTGAGCATTGAGCTTGATTAGATAGTTAGTGAATTAATGTTTGTTTTGTGCTGCTAGTTCCGAAAAAAGAATGAATTCAGTCATTTGACACTTTGTTTTTCGGTCAAATTGTGCGACACAGTATTCATTCATGCAGGGGAGTCTATTCTAGAGAGAACTTGAGAGAAAATTGTGTTATATCGCAAGCCAATGGTGTGGAGCTATCATGATTGAGGCAACATCTGGAACAGCATAAAATATTAACGCACTTGAGCCGAGTTCTTACTGTTTCTCGCTGCTGCATTTGTGCCAGCGTTTTGCAGTTTCTTGAATCATTTTAAAGAGGAGCACATGCTTGATGATAGTTCCATTGGTGAAAAAAGGAAACCGAGTATCAAAGGAAGAGCAAAACATGTACTCCCTCCGATCCATATTAATAGGTGCTGAAGTGACACTACTAGAGATTTGCTTATAGCAGCATATCCTACCACAGGCGAACACGAAAGTAGACGCGCCTGGGCTACTTAGCGCAGGCGAACAGCGGAGAGATGCGCCTGCGGTAAGTCCCTTACCCCAGGCGAACAAACTACGGTAGCGACTGGGGTAAAGTGTGGCAGGGCCACCCAACACCACACCCTGGCACTCTGCGTTTACCCCAGGCGAATAGAGCAGATGTTCGCCTCTGGTATAACACATACCCCAGGCGAAAGCCGAACCTCTGCGCCTGGGGTAAGCCCTCGCTGTTGCTGCAAAAAAATGAGAAAACCTTTAGGACCGGTTTGTGATACAAACCGGTTCTATAGGATCTGTCCCCTGGGCCCCTCTCTGCACAGCAAATGGCCGCAAGGCCTTTAGAACCGGTTTGTATCACAAACCGGTGCTAAAGGCCTTGCGGCCATTTGCTGCGCGGAGGGGGGGCCCAGGGGACAGATCCTTTAGAACCGGTTGTATCACAAACCGGTCCTAAAGGCCTTGAGGCCATTTGCGGCAGGGTGGGGGGCCCAGGGGACATATCCTTTTAGAACCGGTTTGTATCACAAACCGGTCCTAAAGGCCTTGAGGCCATTTGCGGCAGGGTGGGGGGCCCAGTGGACAGATCCTTTTAGAACCGGTTTGTATCACAAACCGATGCCAATGTGCTTAGCTCAATGCTTTAGTATTTTAAGTGACCAGACCTCACCCGCACCCGCGCCCACACGCACCCACACGCCGCCGCCGTCGCCGGTGTTGAGGAGGAGCAGAGCAGGTCGTCGCCCACTCCGTCGTCGTCGTCGTTGTTGATCCAGGTCAGCCCCTCTCCCTCCCATCCCCCCTCCCTCCCATCCCCCCTCCATCCCAGCCCACTCCGGCCCTCCCGTCGTCGTTGTGGATCCAAAGGATGTGCGCCTGCTCCTGGTGGCCGCGGTGCTCCCGTCGTCGTGGATCCAGAGGAATGTTTGCTTTCTTTGAGCTCCATGATTCAGTGCTCTTATCGGATCTTTGTAGTGCATTATATCTCCAACATTTAATTTTCAATAATGCGTATTTCCATGACAAATCAATGGTCTATGTCCCCAATTTAGGAACGTAAACGCAAAACTTAGGAACGAGAAAACAGAGGAAATTCATAGCAACGAGCGTTCGGATCGATAGCATGTTCTGGAGTTTTTTATTTGGCTAAGCACCCATCACTTTTGTCCCCATCTCATTTATCCTTTTTTCTATCTGCGTTCAAACCCCAGCATGCAATTAGAACACAGTAATCTGGTGGTACCACACACAGCATTGTTTTTGGATATTCCAGTAAAGTAGATAGCTTTTGTGCATTTGTTTTGTGATAGGTAGGTGCTGCCATTTGTCTTTGTTTTGTGATAGCTATGCTCCTCTAACCTCTATGTGTACTTTCTTAATTTAATAGAACATGGCTTGCGAAGTATGTCGGTCCCGATGTGCCCAAGGACGATTCACCGGGACTTCTTTTATGCTTCAGCTCCACGACGGTGACGTTGATTCGTTGGTAATTAACAATTCTTTTTATGTTAACTTGTTCTTTCGTTTTACTATCTAGCTTGAGACTTGTGTTTCTTAACAAAAGATTCTTTATATTTCTTTTTTAGATTCTACCATGCAATATTCGCGAAGAGTTCAACGAGTTAGTTGGCAATAACGTGGATTTCAATGTTCACGGGACCACTTACATTCTTCGAGTGAAGAAAGAAAGAAACAAGACCTACTTCTACGGGGAACAATTGCAGGCTATCATCGCCAAGTACAATTTAAGCGGAGGTGATTACATTCACTTCTCTATGGAAGGACCGCAACCTCGTATCAAAATTCTGTATATGGGCGGGATTGCGAGCGAGGATGGCGGGAGTGAGGAGAAAATTGGGAACACTGAGGATGATATGGACACTGAGGATGATATGGACGAGGAGGACCCATGGAAACATGTGGTGGTTGCTCAAAGAGCGAATCTTAGCGAGCTTGAGAAGGACAGTGTCCTTCAGAGACTTGCCCAGATAGATAGCTACATCGGGTCCCCTTTCGTGCATCACATCACCAACACTAACATCTCCAATGGACATCTCATGGTATGTTTTTTAACATTTTCTTATTCCTATAGTTGCTTATGTTATAATGTGGCCGGTATGTGACATTGTGCTTTTATTCTTTCTTGGAATTGTGTGTTCTAGAAAATACCTATGGCGGTAGCGGACAGTGCTGGCATGGAGCATAAAGGTACCATTGGAGTACGCCGTGGAGAATCAGGAGATGTCACCACAGTTCCGATCACCAGGGATAATGCTGATGGTCGCGTCATCCTCAACTCTCAAGCATGGAGGCAGTTCCATTCCGCAAGAGTTGGTATGGAGGCTGGTCGAGCTATTCTGATCACCATGAGGGATACTGACATCCCCAACTTGGACATGATGATGGTCATCCACTACATCAGCCCAAATTAGAACAAACTAGCAAAGTGCCCGTGCGTTGCAACGAGTTTAAATTTGGAAGTCGACAATAATATACCAAATTGACACTTGAAAATATATTAGCTAAACCTATTATCGTGAACTGCAGATCTTGCCCTTTTCAAGGTTAATAGATTATGCATGCACTTAATTATGTATGGAGATTTATATCATCAAATAAGACATTCGTACTTGTGTACATGGCATAGGGACAATATGATTTTTAGTTAAATAAATAAAGATAAATATAAACATCCGTAAATTGATTTCAAGGGCACAAATATTCCACCCTTGGTTATGTGGAGCTTAGTTAAATCAGACTATTCAGCCAGCCGTTTACCAAATTTAACCATCCAATGACAGAGGATAGAGAAGGGACTGGAGTTGTGATCACAATGTTCATAAGTGGAAACTGGGCCCAAAATTTTCACCTTCTGAAACAGCTTTGGAGGTTGCTTCTTGCTCAAAGAAATCATCTTTGAATGCGACATCATAGACAGTTCCAGAAACTTCATTTCGAGAGGATAATGCACAAAATAAAAGGCGCAATTACAATCAGAACATACTGTCATCGGCAGTCTCCGACAGTCTCATGTAAGAGATAAAGCTACCGCAGAATCCAAGTTTATCGTGGACCAATCCAGTATATGTAGAATCATTACACAAGTGAGAAAAATTGTTCTCCATGCCTACAGGATCTGTGAGCTTAAATCAAGTAAAATTGTGCAAATATGGAAATCAAACACATATGAATGTGATAAATAGAACAGTCTAACCAGTTGCATAGTGCAGGATCAAATTGCTAACTTTCAAAACTTATACTTAACGATTGAAATAAATCCAGAACAACTCCATCGAGGACGTGATCTGTGAACCATGGCTTGGTGAAGTTGTGTGTGCAGGGAAAATGGAAGAAAAAGGTGGCCGAATGAATCGAACCTGCAAGCCGCTGAGTGTTACTCCGAGCATCTGGCTGAATAATATGTGAATTTTGGTGTGTTTCAGACATTGGCAGTGCAAACGGATGGATAATAGCTTACCGCGTACAGGAACAGAACATGTCGTAGGTATACAGAGAATATTTCCAGCGATTTTCACTCACTAACCATAGAAATTGAGCACCAGGTCATTTAAAATTAATTCCAAGAAATTAGAAACATGAAACTGAAACTGGCAGCGTCCTATCCTTCTGCCTTTTTTTTTTCTTATTGTCCACATGGCCTGCCTGCGCGGAGCGGCCGGGACGGAACGGAGCTGCAGGGGCGGAGTGACCGGAGCGGAACCGCCGGTTGTTCAGCTCGTCGTCGCGGCCTCTGGCGAAGCGGACAGGGATCGCAGCGGCAACGGCGCGGTGGCTCGTCACTCGATCCCGGTGGCTGCAACGGCGCACAGGGCCACAGCTGCAACGACTAACATAGGCCACAGCGGCAACAACGGCCTGGTCCGCAACGACAACGGCGGCCTGTGGGACCGCGCGGAGGGCGGTCGTGCACGTTTCCACCTCCCAGCTCGAGCTCCTCCGCCCAGTTGTGGCCCGCCGATGCTTCAGCTCGTCGTCTCCGCCTCCGGCGAAGCGCACAGGACGCCCAGCGGCCACGGCGTGTGCGACAGAGAACGGAGGGACACCTGCGTCGGGGGCCAGGCCAAGGAAGTAGCAGGCGTAGGCCGCGATGTGTCGCGAGATCGGGAGGAAGAAGAGGGGCGAGGGGGCTGCAGCACCGGATAATGTTTATGGGCCGCGGGTGAATTTCTTATTTTTCGAAGGACTAAAGTGTAAAACCGGCAGGACGTACGACGGTCACCACAGGACGTATTATATAGTAGAGATAATCATTTTCATCTCACTAGCTAACTCCTGGATTTATTAATTAGTAGTATGATTCTTTTCGAGACTATGTAATTTTGTTGAACTATGTGGTGATGATCGAGACTATGTGTTGATGATCGAAAATATTTCTGTTATAAAACTTAATTCTGTCATTTTGAGACTATGGTATATTTCTGTCATTTTGAGACTTATTTCTGTCATTTTCCTGTAATTCTGTTATTTTGATATCTTTTATATTTTGATACAGCAAAACCATACCCCAGGCGAACAGAATACGGTACCCCAGGCGCATCTCTTGTTCGCCACAGGTAAAAGTATTACCCCAGGTGCACAAGACCTATTCGCCTGGGGTATGCCAACTTACCACAGGCGCATTTCACTATTCGCCTGGAGTAAGCCATTACCGCTGGCGATATGGTCCCAGGCGAACCGAAATGCGCCTGTGGTAGTCCTTTTCTGTTCGCCTGGGGTAACCTTTTCCCTAGTAGTGTGGATGTATCTAGCAATAAAACATGTCTAAATACATCCACTTCAGCACCTATTAATATGGATTGGAGGGAGTACGTAAATCCTAGTACAAGTTTAGCGTGCGATTATAAATATGCGGCAGAGTTAAACAGTAACTGCATGTCCCGCATATCCATGCACAGATGGTCTCATTGTGAGTATGGTAGGTCCACGCGCTATATCCGCCGCGTCGCTCCGTGCGCTGCCAGGATCCGCGAAAAGACCTCAACAGACGGCCTGCGTGGCTAGAGGCCGAAGGATGGCCGGAGGGCCACAAAAATCTCATGAGCCCACGGCGCGGGCAAGTGAACAGACCAGAAAGCAAGCCTCCCATCGCCTTGACGACCTAGCGATAAGCTTAATTTCTTGTGTGTTGCTACTACACCATTGCTATCCCTATGCATCCAATTCCACGGACGGCAACAGTATACACATTGCTGTATTTCATCCATTGTTGTGAGTAGGCTACTATACCTCTCCTAACTTATCTGTGATGCAGTGGTGAACCAACATGTAGGTGATCCGTGGAACGTCCGATCGTTGCGACGATCTAAGGTGGTGAAGAGGTCCGGTGCTTTGTTTCCAATCGGCCCCAGATGCGTAGTATTTACCTTATACAATGCGGAATTCAAGTGCAAAGGAAATAATGCTTAATTGCAGCCCCACTGGCTATGAGATTGTTGGAGATATAGCTTATTTATGTGCGGTGTTACAGTATCATAAATATGGCATATTCAACATGCGAGCACACATGATGATAATGCACCCCTAGCTTGACCTTCTACGCAGTGGCAGACCAAGCAATTTTGATTTGGTGGATTACAAGCCAAGGGGGGCTAAATAGAGAGAAGGAGAGGAAGACGACAATCAACATAGTGGTTGGCAGCAAAAGTGCCAGCTGGAGGAGGGAGTTTGAAAAGGACGGAGCAATGATTCACATCCGTTGGATTTGATCTCGACGGTCGTTGTATCAGCTAAACGCGAAGCGGTAAATAGAGACGAAGAACTTTGATATCAGATCGAACGGCCTAGAATCAAAATGACAACGGCGTGATCTTCTGCAGTCTTCAGTTTCGTCAGGCGCATGACATGGACAGAGACAGAAAGGGGGCGAGCGGCATCAGCGAAGGCCAGAGAATTACGAAGCCATAGAGGAGCCGGGAAGCATCGGCAAGATGCAGGAGAAGGACGGAGCCGGAGCGAGGGCGGGCGACATCGGTGGAGGCGGAGGTGTGGCGACGCTAACCCTAGCGCCGCTGTTGTGAGTTCGAGAGACCGGATAGCGAAGGGAGAGAGAGATTGCAAGGTGGGTTTTATTTGCTTATCGAGCCACCTGGCAGCAGCACATGGCCCACAAGCAACGGCGTGAAGCAGTACACATGCGCTGAAATCAGCCGCAGGTCCACAGCCAGCGAAACAAAAAAGGGCACATGCCCTGAAACTAGCCGGTATGTACAAAAATTACAGTTGGTAGGTATAGTACTAATGTTTTAATTTTCTATTGCTTGCTGCCACCTAGTTTCTACTCCCTCCGATCCTAAATAAGTGTGAGTAGAAATGAGCTGCCCACGTAAAATTTACTAGTACAACCCTCGACACTTTTTTTAGGATCGGAGGGAGTACTACAAGACGGTAAAAGCCCCGCACATCAAGATGCGATGGGTCCGGTCCGGCCCGGTGACCCGCTGGGTAATCGTGAACCTGATCCTTTCTACCCTAGGATCGAACCGAACCTCGTCGACAAAGAGCAGACCACGCGTGCACGCCGCCGTCGCCGGGCCAGGGGAGCAGCGGCCGAAGGGCAGAGGACGTTGAGGGCTTCGTATGGCGTTGCGAGCAGTGCCTCGTGCCTCTCGCGTCTGCCGTCGGCCGCAGGCCGCGCTCGCCGACTCGGCGGGCAACTGTTGTGCCTGCATCGGCCCTCCTCCCGTCGTCCCGTCCACCACCTAGGAATCGGGCGGCCAGGCGGGTGGCAGCACCATTGGGGACTGCGCCTAGACGCGCCTAGACGGTGTGCGGCGCGGCGTACCCTGCTACGACAATCGGCGGCGGAGCTGGCCGGCCGCATGGATGCGTGGCATATCGGCAACGTGCAGACCTGGGCTAGCACCATGCTCACCGACACCTTCCTGGAGTCCTTCGCCACCTACACCAGCGGAGGCGCCCATGACAACGTCAAGCGGAGGGTCATCGCCTCGAGCAATTGCCAGCAATGCCTTCGTTAACCATCCTCATCCGCTGTCGCGCCCATTCAATCAGCTAAGCAATGTGTTCCCGTGTATACTGTATAGATGTGGTACTCTCAGTGGGCGAGGCGTTGCCTGATTAGTTCTCATATGATTAATTATTGTTGGTACTGCCTCAAAATCACGATTTGTAATCAGACCTTTTGCTGCTCGTTTGTGATTGCAAAACCTGAAAAACAACAACACCACTAGTGGAAACAACCACTTCTGTCGAGGGTTAGAAAAAGCATCTGTCCCAGTTGCCACAAAATCCGGGACAAATTCTATGCATTGGTCCCGGTTTGTGGCATGAACCGGGATCAATGCCTAGCCACAGGCCACGTGGCACGCACATGGGCATTGGTCCCGGTTCATTCCACAAACCTGGACCAATGCCCCCCTTCCCCTATATATATGCTGCCTCATAGCCCCCCTCTTCCATTGGAGTGAGAGAGGTGGGCGTTAGTGTGTGTTATTTTACTATGCACGCGAGGTGTTCGACGAAATTCCCGAGCCACACATAAGCTCACTGAGAATGGTATCTTCGACCGAGTTTAACAAACTTATCTTATTCATCTGTAATTGATACATAAAAAAGTAATATTTGTCTATATACTGTGGTCATTTCTCTATTGAATATGTCATTGTAATGTATTTTGATAAACTTAATTATACGATGCAGATGGATGCACGGCAGCGATGGATGTACGGTGACCGACGCACTTCCGGGTATATGGCAGGCCTGAATGCATTTCTCGCTGTAGCTCAGGCGAACAAAGATAATGGATTTATGTGTTGCCCATGTGTTGATTGTCGAAACGTCAGGGAGCACTCTTCCTCGAGAATCCTTCACGGCCACCTACTTCGAAGAGGTTTCATGCCCAGCTATAATTGCTGGACCAAGCATGGAGAAATAGGGGTTGTGATGGAAGACAATGAAGAAGAAGAAGAAGATCCTTTGTTCCCTGAATACGGTGATACTGCAATGGAAGACAATGCAGAAGAAGCAGGTGATCAAGAACAGGCATCAGAAGAGCCCGATGATGATCTTGGCCGAGTTATTGCTGATGCAAGGGAAGACTGTGAAAGTGAATTGGAGAGGTTGAAGCTGACCCGACCATCCCGTTAAATAATGAAGATGCTCCATGGTTACGGCCGAAGCGAACATAAGAAAGTGACAAGGGTTCATGGACCATCTCTACACGAAGAAAATTCAGAAGACTAGTAGGGATGTTGTTGGCGATGTGTAATAATAAACGTGGAATAAATGATCATAGTTCCGTTTGTCCAATAATTTGTATTGACCGGTCAAAAGCTGGCAAGCATTGAGTGCTTGACAACTATGACCAGCCTGACTTCATTATTATCCCAACCAACGGCACACCCACCCACTTTTCTGTTTCTCTCTCCTCCGTCTTGTCCATTGAGATGTGAGCTGCACACAGGGCCGCTGTAACCAGCCCTGTGTGCAGCCGCGCATCCGGAAGGAGCACCACGGCCGGTACATATTTCCCCTTTATCCCCGACCCCCCGCTTGAAAACAGAGCATAAGTCCTACATCCCCCTTGAAGGGTTGACAAAAGGTTTGATATATCATTCAGTTCATCGACCAAATACAAATCACCCGAATTCGCCATCATACGTCCGACCGTTCTTTTGATATGCATATATGCACTCAATAGCCACGGTCGGGCTGTATCATGGCGATACCGATTGTTTTGTTCTACATCCAACTTGAAGGTTTATCGACCGAATACAAATCACCCGGATGCCTTGTATGCTCTGAACTCCCTCGGAGGATCACAAGAGAAAACAAAAAGAATACAAGAGAAAACAAAATAAAACATAAAGGAAAACAATAGAAAACATAAAGGAAACAATAGAAAACAAAATAAATGATGAAGATTGTCCATGGTTGCGGCGAAATCCGAACAAAGTGACATAGAAGAAGAAGAAGACGCAAACCGAAAAACTCTAGAAACTGATTTGTGGTTTTGTACGTAAACACTCTACGGCCAGTGAGACAAGGAGTCTGTTAATTATGTTGCTATTAATGTAATTGTTACTAATTTTAAAACAATATAAGATATTTATATTCAAATTATATGCAAATAGTAAAATAGTTAATAGTTTAGATAGTTAGAATAATTATTTAGTTAAACAGAAAATGGATTTGAATTAGTTATGCAAATTCAATCACTTTTCATGTTGAAATTTTTGTCAAATTCGAAAGTATATAGAAGTTATTCATGTGCATATTCAAACAATTTTCGAATTTTGGCGCTAAAACATTTGGGCGCGCAGGGTACCACCAAATTTCGAAATAGGTCTGGTCCCGGCACGTGCCACCAACCGGGACCAAACGGGGTACCTCTAGTCCCGGTTGGTTGCACGGGCCGGGACTAGAGGCCCATTAGTATAAATACCCAGGCCCTCTCTCCAGGCCGAGCAACCACCCGGGACCGACCGGACTAACCTAGGCGAAGCCCTGCCGATCCGCGCCGACGGCGGGATGGATAGAACGATCCCGCCGGTGCCGGCTCCGGCCGTTTATTGCATTAGATTGGCCATAGATTGGCCGGGGAAGAGTTGGGACGGAAGCGATTTCATTCATAAAAAGGCCCGAGCGGCCGATGCTTACATGGAGGACGGTGGCGCGGCCACAGGCGGCCGGCCGTTTCTTGATGACGGCCCTAGTGGCTGGTGCTTACATGGGGGCGGCGCCGCGGCCACAGGCGGACGGCCGTTTCTTGCGGGGGTTGGGCGCGCCGGCGTCGGCCTAGTCCTCCTCGTCGGAGGAGAGGCACTGGTAGTCCGGCTGGACCCACAGGTGGGCAGGCAGCTGGGGCGGCGGCGGCAGCTCCTCCTATTGCGGCGGCGGCAGCTCCTCCTCCGGCGACCACTCGCCGCCGGTCCAGGTCCACTGCATTCCATATTCGAGGCCAGGGGGCAGCGGCTGTGGCTCCGGCTCGTCCGTCGACGCCTCCATGGCGGCGTTCATTGCCTGCCACCACAGCGCCGGCGGTTGAAGGGGCGGCATCGCGGCCGCGTCGGCAGCCGTGGCGGCGAGGACCTACTCCCAGCGCTTGATCTCGTCGTCGACGAGGGAGCGGCGGGAGGCCTCGAATGCGGCCTGCATCTCGGGGTCCTCGTCATCGTCGACGATGTCCTCCTCGAGCCACAGCTCCGGCTCGTTACCGGGCGGCGGCGCTGGGTAAGGGTCGGGGTTGGCCGGAGGATTCGGGGGCGCGGAGGAGGAGTGGCGTCCCTGGTCGTGCTCCTGCTGGAACCACTCGTCCAAGTACGGCGAGTTCACCGCGTAGGCGGGGTCCCTGAGGAGGTCGGCCAGCAGGCGCACGCGCCGGCGAGCTATCTCCTCGTTCCAGTCGCGTTCGGTCGGGACCGGCGGCACCGGGACCAGCTGCTGGTTGAGGTGCCAGCCGTACGGGAGGTGGACGTCCGGCCAGAACACCGGCGTGTTGTTGTTCCAGCGCCAGTAGCACTCCTCCTTCTAGACGTACCGGTGGTACCGCTTGCCCGGCGCGGCGCGAGGCTGCGGGTGGCGCGCTGCCAGAGGTGGTACTGGGAGGCGCGGGCTGGCCCCGATCCGCACGCCGACTGGACCGAAGCCAAATGCCTCCCGCGGGGTGGGCGGAACGCCGCCGCTGCCGGAGCTTCGGCCTCTCTGGCCGTCCCTAGAGGACCCGGCCTCGTGCTCGTTCTTGGCCCTCTTGAACTAGCGGCGGGGCGACATGGCTAGGGTTAGGATTTGGACTTGGGTTGAGGGAGTGGGTGTGCCGGTGTACGGGCGGCGGGGTCCCTTTAAAAAGGACCGGGGGCGGTGATGGCGTGCAAACCGGCGGTGAGAACGTGGCGGCGGCCTTGAATGCGCGTGGGTTGAAGCCGAGGCGGCCACTGGGTCGCTGGCCGGTGGGCCCTTTTTGACCGTTCGTGGCCTCGGGTTCGGAAGTGGAGGACGTGGGGAAGGCGAGGTGGCCACTGGGTCGCTGGCTAGTGGGCCCTTTGTCCACGCGTGGCCGCGGTTAGGGGGATTAATAAAAGACGTGGGGTCGTGAGGGAAGCCAAGGCGGCCACTGGGTCGCTGGCCAGTGGCCCCTTTGACTAGGCGTGGCCGCGGTTAGTGGGGTTAATAAAAGACGTGGGGACGTGGCAGGCGGTTGGAGAAGGGGAGGCCGGTTGGGGATTACGAGGGAGGCGGCCGCTGTGTCACTGCCTGTCCCTGTCCCTGTCCCTGTCCCTTGTCTCTGTATCAATTCACTTAGTTAATTAATGAATTTGACTGGGTTAGCTAATTTAGATGTTCTTCACTTCACTTAGTTAATTAACTGATACAAATTTTCTATTTTTTACGTAGATATAAATTTGCACGTTTTAGAACCAGTTAGATACTAGTAATATTGCAGAGGCGATGCGCATCTTAACTAACAGAGCGATTAGTTGAGCAATAGTTAGAGAAAGATGGGATGGTAGGTAATTTTGGTACTTAACATTGAAGCGACATACACCATTCGATCGACGTCGTGGACGGATGTGATTCGTTCGATTTATTTCTCTCGATCTTTTTATGTTAACCATAGATATAGACATGTTTTTGCGTGAAAACATATCATCACAACATCTCCATCTAATTATCGTTATTTCTATTATATGAGTTGGCCACTTTTTATATATATTTTTTTGTGTTTTCTATTAAATTGCCCCCTCTTATGTTTTGTTCACCCTCCGCCAATGGCTACAGGAATGGCGCTGGAACAAACACAAGAACTGGAACAAAGACATGAGTTCGCTACGAGATCCGCGCATCTCCTTGATTCTAGTGTCGATACCATTATGATGGCTGGTTATTATTTTGATTGAAACCATGTTCTCGTAAAGTGCTTGTAACAGGGAGACGGGAATCACTTGTGTGGATACTACGTCTGCGAGTTTATTCGTCAGACGGGAACCACCTTCATTCATGTACGTCAGTCGTCAATTTTTCTTATTACCATCTATTTAAGTTGCTTAGTTTCATTAATATATATTGATCACTCTTCTTTATATTAGATCGAACGGCTCCGGGACGGTCTTCTACCAAGGGACCGCATACGAGCAATTCAGGAGGAAATTGCGGGCTAAATTTGATTTTGTAATTCATTCCATCGGTCATGTAATATGCTCGATATACTTAGCTTCTGTGATACAAGTGTTCCTTATTTTTCTATATATGTGTATTACTTATTCACTCGTGGGATCCGGGAGGTCCGGGAAGGGGCCACCGAGGCTCCTCTCTTGTCGTGGGATTCGGGAGGTCCGGGGAAGGCCACCGGGCTCCTCTCTTCTCCTGGAATCTGGAAGGTCCGGGGAGGGACCACCAAGGCTCCTTATCAGTGTATGGTGACAGAGGTATCGTAAAATAGAATTGATCGCAAAACAGGAAATAAAAAGGAAAACAATAAAGCGAAGAAAAACTCTGTCGCGGCAGAGAAAATGGCAAAACTGCTGCCGCGGCAGAGAAGGCATTCATCCCGGTTCGTGTTAAGAACCGGGACTAATTCCCCTGTCCAGATTCGCCACGTGGTACGCCCCATTTGTCCCGGGTCCTGGCACAACCGGGACCAATGGTGAGGGCCATTTGTCCCGGCTGGCCCATCCCGGTTGCACAACCGGGACAAATGGCCCTTACGAACCAGGACCTGTTTCCACTAGTGCAAATAAATCGACAGCCGCTGATGTAGAGAAATGGGTCGAACTTAAGATTACCCATGAACCTATAAATGCAGGTGTGGTTCAAACCTGAACCTGCTATTTACTTAATAGGTTTTGTGGTCCGGTATCAGGTCCGAACCTGACCAGACCTAGCACATCTATACCCGCACACAACGACTTGGGTCTTGGTACAGCTGATATTCGCGAGAGATAGATCTTGACATAACGGCCGTGCCTAGCGGCCAAAGGATGATTGTAGGGGAGATGCAAAATTCATGAGTTTCCGGTGCGTGCAAACAGAGAAGCCAGAAGGCAAGGCTCCACACATGGTGGTGCTCTTCTAGCGACAATTCTAGTTTCTTGTGAGTTGTTACTGCACAGTTAATAATTCTCCACTAACCCAATGCATCTAATTCCCATGCAAGGCGACATCATACATATTGTTTAATTTCATCCGTTATTGTGAACTGCTACTCTACGTACGCTAACTGATCTATGATGCGGTGGTGTGAACGAACATGTATATATAAGCTTGCAATAATCAAGTAAAAAGCTGACAATTCCTTAATTGGCCATCCATGGTCAGGTTGGAGGTTGATGGACATTTAAATCATTTTGTTGACTAAATATTGAATTTGGTTCGAGCATATCTTGTCTGATTATGTGGCATATATTAGGGACGTGGAAACATCCTAGCACAGGACCCAATAAAACAGAAAACAAATTGTGCAAGAAGAAACTGAAGAAAAATAGGATCATGAAGAATGCATGAGACAGTAATAGAAGTTGTTTGGTTGAACCACAGGAAAAGCATAGTAACTTGTGTGGAAAATATGTGCATGACATGGTTATCATTGAAACAAAGAAAAATATCCATGAGCTTGGAGTTAGATATTTTTTTACTATGGAATTGCATGCAAAGTGATCCATAGAAAATATTCCTATGGTTTCTAATCCTACAACCCAAACAACCACTATAGGAAAAAAAAATTATAAAGGGCTTTATTACTTAAAAGAGTTTAAGCATTACACCCGTCCTCTGCATCATAAAATGCACACAACCGAAATCCGAAACTGAAAGTAAACATGACGACAAGACTACAATAAATCCTGATGTAGACTGTCGATGCTATGGAGCCGCTATCCGTAGATCAAGCGGCCATCCACGTGGGATAAAAATATCCCTCGCCACGTGCTCCAGTCGTGCACACGCCTCCATAAAAAGGCCTCGTAACTCCCCTCGCTGTAATGTGGACCACGAACGGAGAATACCTGTGCATCTGAATAGAACCTGCATACGAGAAAAAAAAATTATCATTTAAAATCTTGTCATTTCTACATAGCCAGAGCGACCAAATAACGGCTAGCGCTCCTACCCTAATAATAGTCTTAAATCGTTTATCAACCCCATTTAACCAGTTACCGAATATGTTCGCAACGGAAGTAGGTTGATAAAGATTCGAAGCCATTTGGATAGCGGACCATATAGAACACGCAAATGTGCAATCAAAGAATAAGTGTTTAATTGTCTCATCATGAGTACAAGAAACACACTTAGAGCTCTCATGCCAATTACGTTTGACAAGATTATCCTTCGTAAGTATGACCCCCTCACTACTAGAGATTTGCTTATAGCAGCATATCCTACCACAGGCGAACAAGAAAAACCATGCGCCTGGGCTAATTAGCGCAGGCGAACAGGTAAACGGTGCGCCTGGGGTAAGCCTGTTACCCCAGGCGAACCAAACTCAGCCGCGCCTGGGGTAAAGTGTGGCAGGGCCACCACCGCCGACCCCCTGGCACTCTTCCTTTACCCCTGGCGAATAGAATACCGGTTCGCCTGCGGTATAACAAATACCCCAGGCGAACCCGGGCAGAAGCGCCTGGGGTAAAAAGTGGACTGGGTAGCTCCCGTTAGCGCGGGCGTACGACATCTCTGTTCGCCTGGGATAAGGAAACGCCTGGGGTAGCACCCCTTAGCGCAGGCGCATCCCATGCATATTCGCCTGGGGTAATCTTTGTCCTCAATATAATTGCGGCCAGCCACCCACCACCACCCATATCCACCCCACTCACTCACTCACTAGTCCAAACTCGATCCATTAGTGCTCCTAGATCAATCCCCCACACCCCTCCACCATTTTTAGCTAATTTAACCAATCATGTTTGTTATATTTTAGCTAGTATGCTATCCCACTTTCCCTCTTCCAAATCTCTCCACTAGATCTACTAACCGGACACTAGATCTCACCACAAATGCACCACTAGCTACTTCTAGATCTATCACTCTCTTATCGGTCGTCTCTCCGGTGATCTTCGACGTCGTCATCGCGTCTATATATTTTGCATTGTGTGTCATCTTAATATGTGTGTGGGATTGGTCGGTGGATGAGAATTCGTTCTCTTTTTTATTTTATTGTGTTGCCATGAGGATGAGTTGCCAATGTTTTGCCGAAATGTTGATTCATTTCCTTTTCGGCAAATTTCTGGCGCTCCGCGTTACACCTTTTGTAGGAAGGTCATGCCGAAATTTTCCGTGAAAATCGGATCTAGTTAGTGAAACCTTTCTCTCTTGCATTTTGTAGCAATGGTCATTGCGATGAGGACAAGCGTGGTGCATAGGTACGTGCGACGCGCGACGGCCGAGATGCATCGAAAGAACCGCACCGAGATAGAGTGTCCGTGTCGGAAATGCAAGCTGGGGTCTTTGTTCAAACCAGAATCTGGTAATGTGGAGAAGCACCTGCTCAGGTATAGTTTCATGGAGAGCCACACTAAGTGGATGGATGATGATGAAGACGATGATCACGTCGAGACCAATTGGGCGGCGACATGTGAAGATGATCAGGAGGAGTCTGAACATGGCAATGGAGAGGACGAAGAGGCTGTCGACGAAGACGACTATAATAAAGAAGAAGGGAGTCATGGTGATCAACAACATGAAGACGAGGACATGAACACTCCGCTAACTTCAGTCGTGCGGGACCCTCATGTTCAAGATCTTCTTCTCAAGAACACGTCGACCGACGCCAGACGTAAATCTAAGATCACGCAACTAGAGATAGACTCTGCAACTCCGTTGTATGACGCAAGTCGCGGGGCGGAGGAGTCACGCTTGAGAGTAGCTCTGGATCTTCTAGAGATGAAGGCAAAACACGGATGGACCGACACAAGCATGGACGATCTTCTGCGATACCTGAAGACGCACTTACCTGAAGGGAACACATGTGCTAGTAGTCTACAGGAGGCCAAGAAAATCGTGTGCCCCCTCGATTTACCACACACAAAATACCACGCTTGCGTCTGTGACTGCATAATTTATCGTAACGAGCACGCGGACCAGATCAAATGTCCGGTGTGCGGTGCTGATCGTTACAAGAGGGGGACGAAGAAAGCTCCTAGGAAAGTTGTGTGGTACTTTCCACTCATTCCCCGTCTGCAGCGGTACTTCGTGGACCCCAAGGAAGCAAAGCTCATGCGCTGGCACGAGGACAGAAAGAAGGCGGTGCTGAGCGATCCAGAACGTGTTGAAAAACCAGTGCTAACACACCCTTCGGATGCACGTCAGTGGAAAGCATTAGACGCATTCGATGTAGAATTCGGGAACGACCCAAGGAACATCAGGCTTGGTGCGAGCACCGACGGTCTCAATCCGTTTGGCAACCAGAGCAGCAAACATAGCACCTGGCCCGTGTTTGTATGGATGTACAACCTCCCCCCGTGTCTGTGTCTGAAGAGGAAGTACATACACATGAGTATGCTGATTCAAGGGCCGACCCAGCCAGGGAGCGATATCAACCTGTATCTCGAGCTATTGAAGGAGGAGCTAGACACGTTGTGGGAGGAAGGGGTGGAAACATGGGACGCCTTCAAAGAAGAAACTTTTCGTATGAGAGCCGCACTGATCACGACGGTGCAGGACTATCTCGGATACGGATATATTGCGTGTCAGGTGTGCCATGGACACAAGGCTTGTGTCAGGTGCATGGAATTTACCCCGTTTCTACAGCTACACAAGGATCCCGGATCTTCTAAAACCGTATACATGAGGCATCGAATGTGGCTACCACAAAATGACCCGTGGAGAAAGCGCGGAGACCTGTTCAACGGTAAAGATGAGCTCGATCTACCTCCACGCAAGAGAAGAGGAGAAGAGATCGATACTCTAGTGAAGAATTGGAAACTGTGTCCTCCGTCGGGAAAGGTACAGAAGCGGAAGCGAGGAGAGAAAAAGTGTCCTCCGCCAGAAGGACCGCTCTTGGGGGTATGGAAAAGGAGGTCCGTGTTTTGGGACTTGCGGTACTGGCCAATCCTCGGAGTGCCTCACTGCCTTGATGTCATGCATATCACGAAGAATGTGTGTGAGAGCTTGCTTGGGACCCTGTTCAACATGCCAGATAGGACCAAAGACGGGCCAAAATCAAGATACGACCTGATGGTCCTGAATATCAGGAGCGAGCTTCACATACCGCCTTCTACGCGTGAACAGACGGAGGAGGACGAGGATGAGGTGGAGGAGATGGACGACCGCAAGCGGAAAAAGGCTAAGAAACACCAAACTCACCGCCTGAAACCCTCTTGCTTCACTCTAAGCCCCGACGAGCTCGCGCAAATATTCACATGCCTCCTCGGAGTCAAATTTCCCTTAGGTTACGCGGGGCTGATAAGCAGATACCTAGACGCGGAGAAAAAAATCTTCAGCGGGATGAAGTCTCATGACTGTCACGTGATGATGACGCAGATACTTCCGGTTGCAATCAGAGGGATAATGGAACCGCACGTCCGTCAAACGCTCACTGGCCTCTGTAACTTTTTCGACGTCATCACTCGGAAGTCGATAAGCGTGAAGAAACTCGGAAGGCTGCAGGAAGAGATTGTCACCATCCTATGCGAGCTTGAGATGTACTTCCCACCTGCTTTCTTTGATATTATGGTACATCTCTTGGTCCATATCGTGGACGATATCACCAATCTTGGGCCGGCATTCTTGCACAACATGATGGCGTTAGAAAGAATGAACGGGATCATCAAATCATTCGTTCGTAACAGGGCACACCCGGATGGAAGCATCGTCCAGGGATTTCTCACCGAAGAATGCATCTCTTTCTGCAAGAATTTTCTAGGCGATGAGAAGCCAGCTGTTGGTTTGCCCGCAAACAAGCACCTTGACAGGTTCATGGGGGGTAGGCCACAACACTGGCAAAAGGGTAATCGACGCGGACTCCTGTGGTCGGAGAGCCGATTTTGAAAGGGCCCACCTAGTAGTGTTACAACACATCGACGATGTCGACCCTTGGATAGAAGAGCACAAAACCGCGATAAAAAACAGTGCTCGCAGGCCGATGACGGAAGATGAGATATTTAGAGCACACAACTCCTCTTTCGCGACATGGTTCAAGAAGCAGATTGATGCCGATCCCCCGCCAATGACATGTCAGAAAGATAAAATTGTATTGGCCTTGTCATATGGCCCCGCGCCCAATCTGATGACTTATCAAGCATACGACATCAATGGGTACACATTCTACACGGAGGAAAGAGACAAAAGTAGCGACTATCAAAACTCGTCTATAACGATGGAATCTTACACGGGCGAAGAGATTAGAAGATACTACGGAAAGATCGAGGAAATCTGGGAGCTTGACTACGTTGGGGTAAAGCTGCCGATGTTCCATGTCAGATGGGCTACAAACGTCACGAAAGAAGACGAATATTTCACCACTATGTCGATGTCTGAAGCCAACAAACCCAAGTCCAAGAACCCCACCGCGCAAAATGAGCCCTGGGTATTGGCTAAGCACGTGGAGCAATGCTTCTTCATAACCGACCCGGCAAAGCCTAGTCGTGTTGTCGTAAGGAGAGGAAAAAGGGCCCTCGTCGGAATGGATGGAGTCGCCGATGAGAAGGACTTCGACGGCTTAGTCGGAGACCCGATGATGGAAGAACCCGGTGAAGACGATGCACCATACACCACAAGAAGAAGCAGGACCACACTACCTAGGGCAGGTCTTCCATTCACAAGAAGAAGTCACGATATGGCGGTCACGTATTCAACATCGACCAAGAAAGGCAAGAGTAAGATTGTGACGAAAGGTTGAGAGAGGGAAATACTCGCGATATGTGCGATATAACATGCTAATAGCTACTATGTACAATGTGTTTTCAGAGAGAAACACTTGCGGTATCTCGCTAAATCAATCTATTTACGCTCGATGCGACACTAAATATTTTTGCACATGTTAACTTTCATATGTATGTAATTTTTAAGTGAAAAACAATGTGGGAGCCCCATATAATAGCATTCGTATTGCTCGATGTGTCCCGGGCCGGGGTGGGCTGTGTAATTTAGAAAATCTTAGCACAGGCGCATATGTGTGAATATGCGCCTGGGGTAATCTTTATCATAGGCGCTTCTGACAGAACATGCGCCTGGACTAAGGCTATGTGGGCCCGCGCAAACCAAAACCCTACGAATTTTAGCGCAGGCGCATCTACTAGGTTATGCGCCTGGGGTATGGCTCTGTGGGCCAGCGCATAACAGGGCATCAAGCGAAGCACATTGGTACCGGTTTGTGATACAAACCGGTTCTAAAGGGTCTGTCCCCTGGGCCCCCCTCCGTGTAGCAAATGGCCGCAAGGCCTTTAGAACCGGTTTGTATCACAAACCGGTTCTAAAAGTTTAGCGCAGACGCATTTTCTAGGTTATGCGCCTGGGGTATGGCTCTGTGGGCCCGCGCATAACGAATCGCTACGAACTTTAGCGCAGGCGCAGTTCAGTTTTGTTCGCCTGGGGTAAAGGGTAGCGCAGGCGCATATCACTCGTTGTGCGCCTGTAAGTCCTCGCTCTGCTAACCCCCCAGCCCGCACACTTCCTTTCTCTCTAGATCTTGCGCGCCCGCACACTTCCTCTCGATCCCCAAACCGCACGCCGCCGTCGTCTCTCTCATCGCACGCCGCCGTCGTCGTTGTCGAGCAGCAGGAGGAGGAGCGGGAGCGGGAGCAGGAGGAGGAGCAGGAGCAGCAGGGGAGGAGGAGCGGGAGCACGCCGCGCGCCGTCCCTCTCATTGTCGTCGTCCACGCCGGCCGTCGTCACCCACGCCGCCGTCGCCCACGCCCACGACGAACCCAGGTCAGCCCCCCCTCTTCCAACGCCCGTGTGCAGTAGTGTTGCTTTCCCCTGCAAACTACCCCTGCATCTAGACATTGATCGATGTCCATGGCCCTGCAGTTGCTGCTACCGTGCTTTCCCCTGCAGTTGCTGCTACCGTGCCCCATACAAACGCATGTATAATCAAATTCCACCAAATGATGTCCATGGCCAAATCAATAAAATCAGATGCACATCCAAGTGCTAATTTATCAAACTGTTAAGTGGTAGACTGAATAAAATTCATAACTTGCTTGCAGTTGCTTGCATATGTGTTTTTCTCAGGTTTGGGCTGGGTATATAAATACACATACACTTATTCAGATTGTAGAGTGCACAAAACATGGGTTATATCATTGTGTCATCTTCATTTCAGAAATTATTACCTACGGTTTTTCAGCTTGTAGAGTGCACAAAACATTGGTTTATCTCAAAAATTGCTGCTGTTGCTTTGATAAATGCTGCTGTTTCTAGTGTATCAAATTTAGTCTTTGCTAGAAGTACTCTAGTGAAACTATTAGCACAAGCAATAATTTATCTATTCCAATATGTTCAGTTTAAGTGGTTTAAGTTACTCCAGGAAGCAAGTTCTGAATGCTTGCTGAAATTTTAGTTAACAAAGTTTGCATGACACAACTTGCATGATGACACAGATATATGAATTTCCTGGGAGTTTTTGTGCCATGTGATGACAGCAATGCAAGAAACTGTTTTTGTGGCCATGTGTGCATTCAATTTATGTTGCAGGTACATTGAGTGCCAATGTTTTGCCGGAACGTTGATTCATTTCCGTTCCGGCGAATTTCTGGCACTCCGGCATGACCATTTATAGCCGAGGTCATGCCGAATTTTTCCGGTGACTAACCGTATACGTTTTGTCTACTGCTAGGCATGTCTTCTTCTACTACGGATCCGGCTTTATTGGACCACTACATCCTTATGGCCCGAGAGTCGCAAGAGGAAGATCAGACACAAACTGACGAGCTCCCCGATGTCGAGCCCCACAATGATGACGGGCTCACCGGTGGCGAGGAGGAAACCACTGATAGTGGCGCCGGGGGTCCCTCAGGGAGCAGCACGACGGGAAAGAAGCGTCGGCAGCGAGCTCCGAACAAGGTCGGCACCGTTCGAGAGAAATTCACGGAGGTGGATCCTTCCAGTGGCACGCCTGTGATGCCATTGGACCTTGTGAAGGGGTACTTCCTCCAACTTGGCGCGATCCTTCGAGACGTCGTCAATGTCAATGAGCCGACTCTCAAGAAGAAGCCAACTCTGCACGCCCAACTCATCTCGAGGCTGCACGCGCGGTACGAGTTCCCTCCCCCCTACAACAACGAGAATCTGAAGGGCAACCTGGTGAACAAACTCGCCCTCACTAGATTCACCAAAGCCCTGAGCAATTACAAGACTATGGTGAGGGCGATGATTAGGGACGAGGAACCATTCGAAGAGATCCATCGCCACTTCCCGCGGATTACGCCCGATGACTTCAAGACTTTCCTAGAGAACCAGTCGCTTGATTTCACTAAGAATCAAACGGAATGGGGGAAGGAGCTAGTGTCGAAGAACATCGGTCACCACAATCTCGGCTGTCGTGGCTACGACGGGAAGGAGCCAGTTTGGGCGAAAGAGGACCAGGCCTACATTGAAAAAGGGATTGAGAACCCTTACGCCAAGTATGCCCATGACCCGCAATTCCAGAAATTCATAAGGTCGAGGTACAGAAAAGTAACTCCGACCGGGGAACTTGTCTCGGACCCGAAGATGGTGGAGGGTGTTATTTTGGTCACGGACGATAGCGTGAAGAATGTTGAGAAGCTAGTGGTAAGAAATTTACCATTTCATGCAACTCATCATCATCAAGTCCATGATTTCATTCTAGTACGAAACCATTTCCAAACCGTTCATATGTTGCTTCTGCAGCTAGAAGAACAACAACTTGAATCTTCCTCGTCGCAGACGTCGACGGCCAAAGTCGCGTGGGATAAGCCTTTCATCAGGGGGTACAACAAGGCAAAGAGCCAGGACCCTCTGAAAAGGCCGCACTTAGGCCGTATCACCGGCGGCGGACTTAATAAGAAGCACGCCAACTATGGCTTGGCTGAGCCCAGCACTAAGGAGTCGCGGGCGGCGAAGAAGAGCGAGGAGACGGAGGCGCTGAAGAAGAAGGTACATGACTTGGAAACAAACATGGAGAAGAAGATTGAGAAAACGGTGGGGGAAAAGATGAATGCGCTCATCCCCGCCGTATTTGAAAAAATATGTGGCTACATCGCCGGGGGCTCACAGGGGCCGTTACCGACGTTCAACATACCGTCGATGTTGGTCGTGCCCGCCGCGGCCGCCGCCGGTGGTCCGTCGACGTCGGCCGTGCCTGTCGTCCCGTCGTGCCCGACGCGCCTGCCCCCGATGGACCGTCGGCCGTGTCCGGCGCGGCCACCACCCCGTTGCTCGACGAGCCCACCATCACCTGTGGTCCGTCGATGTTAGCCGAGCTCAATGCCCTCACGGTAAATTATTGACCGTCTCAAGATGTAGCCAGTTCAATATAACCCTACTCTCTGACCTATCCATGCATGTTATCGCAGGCTGACGCGACGGGATGCACCTTCCTGCTAAAAGTGGGTAGCTAGTTGAAGGATGTTGCAAAGGGGAGCATCTTGCAGCCACTATCCCGCAAGTACCACTGCAGAGATATACCGGCCAACGAGCTTCGGGTTCGCGTCAATCTGGTGCTACCGGGATTCGAGAACTTGTATCCTCCTAATCAACCCGCCGATGCCGACAGCGAGCTGAATCTCGGCCAACTGGACAATCAAATCTTGCTATGGCTGAAAGCCCTTATTCGGCTGAACACGACGTCAGGGTCGGCGCCAAGCCAAGCCATGACCGTCACCACTACACCGGTTGCGCCCGCGGCAAGCCAACAAGACAAGGTCCAACATGGCAATGTCCTCTCTCCACCTCCGGTGGATCCTCCTCCTCCCGAGCACGAGACGTCCAATGACGAGCAACATCACGAGCATGAGACCCATGACAACTACATGGATATTGAACTTGCTCCCATTGACGATTTCATAAATCAGTTGGATGGCGAGAAGCCGGTTCCTCCGGAGTTACCCGCCAGAACTCTTGATATCCAGAAGAAGGTAGATGGCGGAGAGGCCGGTTCTTCTGAGTTACCCACCAGAAAACCGGATATCCAGAAGAAGCTAACCTATTCCCAAGAAACTCCCGAGGAGCAGACAGCCTTTACGGCTCCACAGCCTACGCTGGTTACCCCGAATACACTCCGTGCTACGGCCGCGGAGGCGGTAAAACAAAGCGGCACTCCCATCTGCTTGAGGCCGAAGAAGAATCGGAAGAGGCCGGTAGCCAAGAAGAAGAAAGGTGGTGCCTCCTCTAGTAGCCAGCCAGCGGCCGCCCGAGTCCTGGACCGTTTGCCGCCCGCCGTCCCATGGAGGAAGGTGCATGAGATAGGTCAGCCGATGCTGCCGCCAGAGGTTGTCGCTGTCATGGGTGGTGACATGAGGACCATCCACGACGGGATTTTGTTCAAAGAGAATGAACTTCTACGTGAGAAACATCCCTCCTACCCGCTATATGTGGTCAAGGTGCCCCGATCCGTGGGCTTTGTGGATTCAAATCCCGCAGAGGTGTTCTTCATCAGATACGAAGACATATTCAGGGTCTTCCATTTGGGAAAGCTCGACCGAAGCATTGTCCGCCTGATATCGCTCAGCATGGCGCACGATATGGTCATGGAGAATACCCCGTACATCGCGATTATGGACCCCTACTACATGAATGAGGACTACTTGCGGTCACATGCGGACTGGGTTCTTATCACGACTTACATAACGGGGTTTTTGATAGATAACAAGGATAAGAACGCCATTCTCATGCCATACTTTCCCAAGTAAGTAGTCCTCTCCGCTTCACGTCGTTACATTCTTTCTAGAATCTCCTTAGTATTCCGATTGATGATATTGATGGCTTGTTCGAAATGTTCTGCGCAGAAACGGAGGATGCGTACTCATCATCATGGAACCGCATTGGTCGCAATGCACTTATCTCGATGCGGGTAGGGCGGTGCAGAAGGACTACACCGACATAAGAGCTGTTCTTAATAGTGCCCTCAACGGCTTCGCCGCCGATTTAGGCAAGCCCCTAAAAAAGGAGAAAATAGTCCGAGGCGCCTACGTGTGCACCCACGTAACAAGCTTCCCCTGCCTCAAGCAATCGGAGCAAGAATCTGAGTTGGAAGCTTGGTATGTCATCTTTCAGATGAGGGAGTACTTAAAGGATGCCCAACAGGCCCAGCTACCAAGTCATCTCCGAGACCTGACCACAAAGATGGCCAACACCCCCGATGAATATGTGCGGGCTGAGTTCCGTCGCATCCAGTGGAAGATATGCACGATACTCTCGTCGGATGTCATCAGTCGGGGTGGCTTGTTCTTCCACGGCCACGCACCACCGAGCAACCGTGACATAGAAGCACACCTACGAGAGCAACGTGACACCCGGACATTCAACACGCTAGAAGGCGTTCGTCCGTTCCCGCCGAGACTATAGGATTGACAAAATGTTAGTATACACTTGCATCATATAACTTTTAGTCCTTTATTTGTCGTGTTTTATTCGTAAACCTTGATGCTTCTATTTTTTGATAGTTATTTGCGGTCTATTATCACTTTTGATGCTAAACTCGTATTTTTGTCCTATGCACAGATGACATGGTATGTTGTGTATGTCGGTAGGGTTCCCGGAGTCTACGACGACTGGGACCAATGCCGGAGACAGGTGCACGGTTTCAGCGGCAACAGCTACAAGGGGTACAAGACCATGGTGGAGGCGGAAGCTTGATACGCCACTTACCTAGCGAGAGAGAAGACGGAGAAGACGAGGGCCCGGATGACCACCTTCGCCATCGCCGTGCTTATACTCCTTGCACTCCTAGTGTTGATGCTACTTGTTGTTTTGCTTGTCTAGATAACTAAACTATCGATTTGTTTGAACTATGTGTACTCCTCTAGTGTTTGAACTATGCTTGTAACTAAACTATCGCTTCGAGACTATTTGGTGATGATCGAGACTATTGTTCGAGACTATGTGTTGATGATCGAGAATATTTCTGTTATTTTGCTGTCATTTTCATATTTATTTCTGTCAATTTGCTGTAATTCTGTTATTTTCGTTTCTTTTATTTTTTGACACAACAAAACCATACCCCAGGCGAATCTTTACCCCAGGCGCACAGTGCCTGTTCGCCTCAGGTAAAAGGCTTACCCCAGGCGCACAGGGCCTATTCGCCTGGGGTATGTCAACTTACCCCAGGCGCATTTTGAGGTTCGCCTGCGGTAAATCATTACCGCTGGCGATATGGTCCCAGGCGAACCAATATTCGCCTGCGGTAGCATAATTTGGTTCGCCTGCGGTAGCCTTTTCCCTAGTAGTGCCTTACGAAGGTACCACGCGAAGATCTTAATCTTTAGCGGTACCTTCATACGCCATACATTTTTAAAAATATCGACTGGCATGTCCGATTGGATCATAGCCCTATACATGGAGTCCACCGAGAACATACCGTTCTTAGTGATCTTCCAATGAAACTCATCCGTGCCTGGTGTAAGAGTAACTAAAGTTAACCTATCAACCAGGGCCTGCCAAGACGTAAGTCGTGGTCCTATTAAATCTCGTCTGAACGTAACATTAGGAGGTGATGTTTGCATGACCGTAGCCAGCGTATCATCCTTATGTCGCGCTATCGTGTATAAAGCCGGATACTGCTCTCTGAGTGTGGTATTACCTAACCACTTGTCCTCCCAGAACCGTATCTGCGATCCATCCTTAATCTTAAATACCCCATAGCGAAAAAACATATTTTTGTTCGCCATAAGTCCAGCCCAAAAGTGTGAATCACCTGGTTTCCACATAACCTGTGATACTGCTTTTGAACCTATGTATTTACGTTTCAGGAGGGTTTGCCATATCCCATCTTCGGTTAATAGTCTGAACATCCATTTACCAAGTAGGGCTGAATTCTTGACTTGGAGGTCATGAATACCTAGCCCCCCTGATCTCGTGGGCGACAAACTACATCCCATCTGGCCAATCGATATTTCTTTTTCTCATTGTCACCCTGCCAAAAAAAATCTTGATCGGAAATAATCTAATTTTTTCAAGACTCCTTTAGGTAACTGGAATGTTAGGCAACCGATCTCAACCATATCTTGAGCCTTCTGTTAGGCAACCGATGTGAACCATATCATATACAATACCATATTAGTTAGCACTGAATTAATGAGTACCAGTCGTCCACCAAGTGACAACAATTTCCCTTTCCAACTAGCAAGTCTTTTCTGTAGACGTTCTTCAACTTGACACCATTCTGCATTAGTCAATCTCCTGTAATGTATTGGTATTCCCAAATACTTAATAGGAAATTGACCTTGCTCGCATCCGAACAGCTCGGTATACTGTGCAACTGCATCCTGGGCCTCTCCAAAGCAAAACAATTCACTTTTATGGAAATTAATTTTTAATCCGGAATAGTTGCTTGAACACCGAAAGAATTAGTTTCAGATTCGCGGCTTTCTCCAAATCATGTTCCATAAAGAGAATTGTATCATCTGCATATTGAAGGATAGACAATCTCCCATCGACAAGATGTGGAATTACTCCCTCAATTTGGCCATTTTCCTTGGCTCGATCGATCATGATCGCTAACATATCAGCCATAATATTAAACAATACGGGCGATAGCGGATCACCTTGTCTCAAGCCTTTTTTTGTTTGGAAGTATCGGCCAACATCGTCATTGACTTTGATAGTTATGCTACCTCCAACTACAAAACGGCGAACTAGAGCATGCCACTCTTTTGAAAACCCTTTCATTCTCAGAGTCTGTTGGAGAAACTCCCAATTCACTTTATCATAGGCCTTTTCAAAGTCTATTTTAAGAATTACCCCATTAAGTTTTTTCGAGTGCATCTCATGTACGGTTTCGTGTAAAGTCACGACCCCATCAAGGATATTCCTACCCTGCATACATGCAGTCTGTGTAGGTTTTACCACATGATCTGCCACTGAATTTAACCTAATAGTTGCAACTTTTATAAAGATTTTGAAACTAACGTTGAGAAGGCATATTGGTCGATACTGTTGTATCTTTTCTGCGTTCAAAACCTTAGGTAACAAAACGATTTCCCGAAAGTTAAGGCGATACAGCTCCAGATGTCCACTCTGTAAGAAACCAAACATCTGCATGAGATCATATTTAATGATCTCCCAAAAATGCTGGTAAAACTCCGCCAGACAACCATCTGGGCCGGGTGCCTTATTATGTTCCATTTGGAATATCGCCTTGTTTATCTCCTCTTCCGAGAAGTGAGCATTAAGAAAAGCGTTTTCCTCCATGGATACTTGGGGAATATCATCTGTGCGGCTCTCATCCATAGTAATATACTTACTTCAGGAGCCCCAAACAGATCTTTATAGAACTTTGTGATATAGGCCTTAAGAAACTCTTGTCCCTCAATGAGACCTTTATCCCGATAGAGAGAATTAATTCGTTTTTTCCTATGTCTGCCATTGGCGACATTATGAAAATACCGAGTATTCGAGTCTCCTTCAAGAATGAATTGAGACTTAGATCTCTGATACCATTTGAGTTCCTCTTCTCGCAACATTTGTGCTATTTTTGCATTGGATTGAATTTTAAGTTCAACCTCTTGCAAAGAGAGCAACCTAGTTTCTGCGATCCGATCTAACTCATCAATAATGGAACAAAGACGCTCTTTCTCTTTCTTTAGCATCCCGGTCGTATGTCTAGCCCATCCATGGAGATATTTACGGAAATTTCACATTTTATTATTTCATCTCCGTATTGGGTTATCACCCAAGACCGGTTTGCACCAGACTTTCTTAACTAGTTCATCAAAACCGTCGCGTAACAACCAACCTAGTTCAAATTTGAACTGTGTCTGGCCTTGTGGTCTTGATGTGCTAGTTGAAAGTAGTAGGGGGGCATGGTCCATAGAGACCCAATACGTTCTAGAGCACGTACCGTTACCAAAGGGAACTTATCTTCCCAATCAGTACTCATTAATACACGATCTAGCTTTTCGCATGTAGCCTCCGGTAGACTATTCGCCCATGTGAACTGTCGTCCTGTCATGTACACCTCTCTCAAATCCAGGCTATCAATGACAGCTTTGAACAAGAAAGGCCAATGACCATCGAACCGTCCCCGGCTTTTCTCATGTGGGAACCTTAGCAAATTAAAATCGCCTCCAATTAAAATTGGATGCGGATTATTATTAGCCAAGTTAACCAACTCATGAAGAAAAGCCTCTTTATACTCTTTCTAGGCAGCACCATACACAACAACCAAACTCCATACGAAATTGTCGGCACGATTACGAAGGTGTAATTTAATATGAAAATCACCTTCCGACCTTGCTAACACATCAAAGGAGTCAGTTTTAACGCCTAGTAAAATGCCACCCGACCTACCGCGTGGAGGAATAGAGTGCCAAGTGAAGTCGATACCCCCTGATAGGCGGTTCAGAACGCTCACTGGAAACTCTCTCCTCCATGATCCGGAGATAGTCACAAACTCCAAATTGTGGTCCCTGACGTATTGTGCAATATTCAAATGTTTAGCCAAGTCTCCAAGACCTCTGCTATTAGTGAATAAGCCATTCATCGGGAAACAATTGGATTTTTAGGCGGTCTTGCGATGTTTCGTGGTGATTTCTTCCTCTTTTGTTTAGCGGTTTTGGATTTCCGGACGGAAGCATACAGATCAAATAAAGATCCTAGCCCGTCCTCATCCATTCCCACCTCAGTCACTTCCCCCACAAGATGTGATAAAAGCTGTCCATCCGAAGAGGCAGACGCTAAATCATCATCCATGTGTGGTATATCCACCCTCGGAGAAGCACTCGGATTGACCGTTAAACGATCAAATTCCATATGCTTCAACACGTTGGTAGACATCGTGATCTCCTTATCATTCTTCCCTAATGAAACACCAACGAAACCTAGACTAGAGGATAACTTGGTATTTGAAAAAGAAAGAAATGATTTAAGATTAGAGCCCGTACCCAAAGGTGAAGACGAGAACATTGCCACCTTCCATCGCATGGACTTGGTCAGCGCATCCTCATCCGTCGAAGAAGCCCCGTCCGCTGCGACGATATGACGAGCACTACGCCTCGGCCCCTCTTTGGGCTGCCCATGATCCTCAGTGTAAGGCGCCACGACGGAGGGGGACAATGGCGAAGAAGATACCCCCGACCACCATGTCCTCAACGACCGACAGGTACCACATCGTCCATACCACTCCCAGAAGGGGAGGACGGAGTCAACGGCGCAGTCACGGTCTGCTCCATCTGGTCTGCCCGCGCCGCAGCTGACATGGGCGCCCGTGTCAGTGTCGCAGCCGCTGCGTCCGTCGGGGAGGGCCCTCCCATCGACACCGCCCGAGCAGGACACTGAGTGTGCGCTCCCGGCCCACCAGGTCCCTGCGCAGAAGCTAGCTCCCCGCCGCACAGCCCATTCGCCGTTGGCGCTGCGCAGCTGGAGGTCGCCACCGTTGTCTTCAAGGCCCGCGGCCCAACAATGGCCAGCTAGCCACCGCAGCTAGTAGCCGCCTGGGCGGCAGATTGCCGCGCCCCGCCCAGCCCAGCGGATGACAGCCCGCCAGGCGAGGGCTCCTCCACCTGCAGGCCGCGGTTGGCACCAGGAAGCGCGCCGCCCGTCCGTCGTCTCGCCTCGGCAGCAGATTGGGTGCCACCTGCACCTTGAAGGCCACCAGCAGACACCAGACTCGACAATCCCACATCCGTAGAGAGCATAGCGATAAAACCACCTGAGGATTGCATAGAACACACAATTTCGTTTCCCCTAGGAGTGGTAGGAGACATATTAATTGGAGTTAGCGCATAATTCTTCAGCAGTTCCAACGCCTGTGTACGGACATGATCGCCACCATCAGCAGGGGACGGATCAATAGACATGTTCGACCCCCCCCCCCCCCCCCCCGCCCGCGTCACCTTCTAGGGCAGCAGCAGAGTCAAGCACATCAGCATCTCGAACACCTCTATAGGAGGACCCCGAAGGCACCTTCAGGTCCCACATATAAGGCACAAAATCTGGCTCTGGCTCGAAATCCTCGGGCTCTGGGCGGAAGTGAAACCACGGCCTTTCAGAGTAACACCCCATCCGTGTTTGTATAGGGACCCACCTCATCCACCTTATTAAACACCTCGTCATCCGACAGCGCCATCCTCAAACGAATAATACCTCTGCGACGTAGAGCCAATAGATCCACATCTAAAGTAATACCGATGAGAGAGCCAACCGCCCAAAGACCTAGGAAGTGCCTCAACGGATTTGGTACCCCCTCCACATGAACCCAAGTCTGATAGAACTCAAGCTTTGGCTCAACGTCCTCTGGCTTCCACTTGCTGAACAGCAGCCTCGTAGACTGAGACGGGACCCCAAAATCCATCCCATCGAACCTCTCCAACTCTGCCATCGACGGAAACACCACCGTGAAACGGTTATCACCACTAGGCAGTGCTTCCCACTTCCACCTCGGAGTGGAACTCATGCGAGCAACCGTCACCTCAACCTGTTTAGCCGTAGCGGCAGTGCCAATCACCGTGACTAGCGCAACAGGTCCATTGGACGCATCCACCTCCTGAAACAGGTTATCAGGGAACTGAGAGAACATTGTGTGTTTGCTGCCAATCCCACCAATAAAAACTGCCGGTTTTGGAAGTCTGAGAGTGGGGCACTTCTTCATAGGATGTTTATTGGTATCGCACACGTAGCAATAATGGTCCACCGGAAAATCTTTAGTTGCATGCGTGTCAACTTCGCACTTCCAACACCGCGTCTTCTTAACAACCGGAGCCGCGGCAATATCAGCCCCCACGGGTCCAGCGGTGACTGGCACCTGTTGTTCAACCGTAGGAGTTGGAAATGCTACGGCTGCCACCTGCGAAGTCCCAGCAGCCGTCGCCACCGGCGTCACTTTCTTCTTCTTGCTCTTCTGTTTCGCCGCACCCCCTGCTGCCACGGAACCAACCGTAAATTCCTGTCCAGCTGCCACCGCCACCGCTGTAGGTATCGCCACCGCCACGTTAGGAGGAGCTGCAGGCACCGCCACCGTCTGCACCACGTGCTGTAGAGGAGCTGTCGGTGCCGTCTGGACCGGCCCCGTAGGACCAGACCCAGGGTTTGGAGCAACGCCCGGCTGCACCGGTGCAAAGGTAGGTGGCCCCGCCGTTGGTCTTCCCGCAGCCGGCACGCCACCACGACCAGCGCCACGCCCTCGACCACCAGGAACCGGACCCGGAGGCCTCTGCCCGATCTGCCCGCCCGTCCTCTGAGGTGCCGCCATGCTCGATGGAGGCGAGAGAAGTGCCCCAAAATTTGGTAGAGTATATCTCCCAGTTTTTTCACTAGAGCAAAATGGATACTTTCTTGTCAATCGGTGGGCGTAACAATTGAAGGTTGTTTGATGCGCTTAAGAGGCCAGGATATCAACATAAGTCTTCATCTAAAAAACTTAAACTAATTCTAGTAGACATCTAGGTTCCATGTCAAAAAGTTCTAAATTTCTACTCAAAGGCATATGCAGCTAGCGTCATTGTTTGACGACTAAATTGACGGTTGCCACCAATATTTCGTTTTCCATAGAAACAATAAAATCGTCAAAATTTATATGACTACAATAAATAACTGACAATTTCACATTCAAAGCGTTGATTTGAATGACAGAAACTACTCGAAAAAGATGTATTAGATGTTTTTTCTTTTGTACAAATATTAGATGTTACATGTGATCTGATTCTCAGGGCATGCTATAACTGAAACAAGATAGTAAATCATTTGATAATGTTTGTGAAATATTCTGGGTCAAATGGTACAACACGGCACCTGTGTCAAAGGCTATTCTAGACAGAACTTAGGAAAACAAATGTTTTAGGTACGTTAATGATGTGCTGCTAATCACGTTTGAGACATAATATTGTATGGCACAAAAGAATGATGCAGTTGAGCCTAGTTGTTTCTGTTGTTCCAACGTTTTCCTGCTCTTAATATTATTTTTACATTTTAATAGAGGAGCACATAACCACGATAGTTCTAATGTTGAATACAGAAACCAAGAACAATGTCCTCTCATAGGAAGAAAAAATGTAAATATAATTAGTGTGGCCATGCTCAATCACACCACCAACATGTTGCAAAATAAAAACAAACGCGACATGACGAAAATAAATCCTACTACATGGTAAATGGGGGATGTAATATGTAGCATTCCATGCAATTTTTGTTTGCTATTGCTCTCCTAAGCTCTATGACAAGGCACATCAGGACTAGTGCATAGCACACCTAATAAAACACAAAAAATTGAGGGTCATAGGCGACATCGATCCGCCAAAGGACCTCCCACAGCCCGCAAGGCAGAGATGTAGCACTCCCTCCGTCATAAATTAATCATCTAGGATTTGTCAAAATATGGATGTACCAATACACTAAAGTGTGTCTAGGTACATCCATATTTTGAAAAATCCACGACAATTAATTCGAAACGGAGGAAGTACGTCATGATATACATGGGTGCATTCGGTACATCTGGAGCGTGCAAACAAAGATTCCGAGTAGTGGGAATTCCTTCTTCGTTCTACCGTCCGTCGGGTTGTCGGCTGACTCGGCGATACCGTTAGTTAGCTGCAACTTACTACTACACGATCAACATGTCTTCACTATCCCACATTCCTAATGCATGAATTTCCCCTGTGCACACTATTTAGTTTTATCCGTTGTTGAGAGTTGCTACTACACCTCTGCTAGCTGATATGTGATGCGGTGGTGAACCAATGGGTATATATATATAAGGTGATATTCAAGTGACAAGTGAGTAGTCATAATTGTCACTGGATCCGTGGTCAGGTTGGCTGGTGGTGGAGATATAGCTCATTTTAGTCAACGGCAAACCTTGCATTTGGTGCTCGCGTATCTTCCGCTCACACGGCTCATTTAACATGTACCTTACGTGGGACAACATCTCATTTCTATGGAAACACGACATTAGAGACGGAGAAAACATCCTACCACATCACACCTGATAAACCATTAAGAGGAGAAGTCCCACAGCCAACTAGAGACTCTTAGAGGGCTAAGCTCCAGAATGCTCCAGAATTAGCAGCTCAAGCAAAAATCAAGGATTATATCGTGCAGTTTTTCGCTAGGACACAACGGATGCTTCTTCGTGGTAAGTGGCATAACAATTGAAGGTTGTTTAGCATTGTGCATAAGACGCTAGGGTCTTTATTTATGAGGAGAGATAAGGTCAAACATGTGCAAGAAGAGGGAAATAATACGAAATATTTTCATCAAATTTCAATGGAAAACATAGGAAAAAATATATTTCAATTGGATCAGAGAGAAGGAACTATTGTAGAAGAGGAAAATCTAAAAACTTACATCACCGAGTAATATAATATGTTATTTGGTGATCCGATACAAAATTATTTTCTCTTACTTGATGGGTCAAGAATGGATATACCGCAATTATCAGAGGAGGAGAATATGATTCATATTGCAGATTTTAAAGAAAAAGAGGTTCATGAGGCCATTGAACACATGGAATGTAATAAAGCACCGGGGACAAATAGGTTCCTAGCTGAACTTTACAAATCGTTCTGGCATGTCATTAAAAAGGATCTTATGGCACTATTTTTAGACTTGCAGCAAGGCAGATTGCCGCTTTACAAACTTAACTTTGGATTCATCACTATTTTACCAAAGAAAGAGGATGTCGTTCGGATCCAACAGTACATACCAATATGTTTACTTAATGTGACTTCTAAGATATAACTTCTACCGAATTAAAAAGTTCATAGCACTGAATTTCGACGAAAGTAGAATTCTTCCCATCAGGATCCTTTTGAACGTCTCTACGATGAGTCCAGGTTCTATGTCCAATCCCAAATCAAGGATTTATCGCTCTTGATCGGTCATGAAAATGTCCAACAATTAGGTGCTTTCAAAGATAATCCTATATGAAATGGGGCATATTTATATTCTACCTTGATTGTTTGGTTCCTTAAAGTGTTCTCAGCTTGAGGAAAGGATGAAGAATCCCTTGGATGCCTTTCTATTCTTCATTAGTCTCTCCACCTTCATAGCAAGAGATTGGGCTTGATCGATGGACCAAATGTCTCATCTTTTGTATTGGCCGAAGTGACAATAGTCACATTGAACCCTCGAATATGCTCAAAGATCTCGATATGATCTTCCAGTTCCCAATAAGGTATTTGGTTAGTAGACCAAATCCTAAGAGTTAGTTTATCAAGGGCATGGCCCAATATAGAAATTATTCACCAGATTAGATTTTCACCATGTTCTGCTTCTTCTGTTTAGAAGGCACTGGACATTCGTTATAGGGACGCCCCCAAACTCGAGCTACTTCATTCTGTAATAGGCTTGTTGTACCCGGTCTTGCTATTGACTCCCTAGCTAGCTCAGAAGGAATGCCTAACTCTGTTGAGCTGGGCGAGAGGCTGGCCTCTATCCGTTATTAAGTCTTCCGCTCCCGGACCTCCCTCCGGTCAAGCTACCCTCCTCTCTTCACGACAAGACAGACCAGTCGCTTCAATTCCCCTTGATGGGCCTTTCGGGGCGCTACGATAGATGCTATCCCCACTGCTCGATCCATTACGCTTTCTAACTTTACTTAAGCAAGCTAGATGTCTCGACTGCGGGTTTTCGCTCTAATGACCTCAGAACACTTGCCAACTAAGGGCGAGTAATATTGGATTAGTCTCTCCTTTCAAGGCCTATCCGAAAGAGAATCCAGTGCCTCTTGGTCCTAAATATCAGAATAACTCGAACGAACCGGACCCCGCGGATATCTTTCCTTCTGAACAAAACAAAACCCTGCAATCAAATAGATTGTCCCAAGGGCGTCGGTATTGAGGGAAAGTCTATTTCTTCACTCATGAAGTTAATACAAGTGAGGATTCAGTTGGTTTGGTAAGGGAGCAATTCTCTAACTTAAACCACTCCCGTATTAGGTATCCTATATCGTCTTAAATCCGCATTACCCATAACTTACGAATTGTATCTCCGAAACTCTAATCACAAAATGAAAATGCTTTCGATAGTCTATACTAAATTACTTTGTACGATACACATCTCGGCTATCAGGTAGCTGATTCACCATTTCAAAGTTTATATCCGTGGTTCAAGAAACAGAATTGATATTCTCGATTCAAACAAGATACTAATTTTTTTGCGAAACTCTTTTCATTTTATAGGATCTCGCAGTCGTCAAAAAGGCCATTCCTTCTTTTTAAAGACCAAACAAATATTTATTTAGAGATAATGGAAGAAATGGCGATCCATTTAAGAAGAAATTTACAAAATGTGAATTCTCATTGTTTCGATGATTCTCAATGGCAGTTCGGGGCGTTTTAACCAATTATTTTGCAGAAAAATGTTCAACAAAGAAGATCCATTTTGGGCTGAACCGACAACTTGATTGTGTTGTTATTCTGAATGCAGATAGAAAGTCTTCGGTCATAATGGAAGCTGATCGATCACAAAAACCTATTGCAACTTGACATACCAATCCTAACAAGAATTCCACTGTTTCTGGTCATGTCCAAAGAAGGAAATAAAATACTCATTCCTCTATCTACCCTAAGTAGTACTTTCCCATAGATAAGTTGAAGCCTCTCTTAAAGCTAGCAGCAGTAATTTTTTATTTTGCCGTTCTTTCGTACCGGTAGACCCGTAAGCGAAGATGGTTCGCTCCCCCATAAAGAGATGGATATTCGATGTGTTCAGCATAGTGACACTTTTTTTGGTGCAAAAACAGCCCGAATCCCTTTGGTCATTTCGCTTTTCGTCTTGCCTGGAACTGATTCTACCTTGAGAGCGCTTCCCTCTTTTCTCAGTTTCTTTCTTCCTTGGAGAGGAATAAACCAAAAGCCAGAAAAGGATTCAGGCATTCGATTTCCTTTTTTTGGATTAGGATTTGGAGAAGTTTATGAGAAAGATACTTCTATTATCTCATTATGTGATTTAGATAGAAAATACAATGTTTCTTATGATGCACCATTCCAACAGGATGCTCAGAGGTGGGTGGAGAAAAGGCTTGGCATACTTCCTGCACTTTCAGAGAATCTAAATCAGTCTTCATCCTTTCGCTTTTCAAAGCCCCTCGCAATAAATGTGTAAATTTGCCCCGGGAAGGATGTATAAAGTTAGAGGCAACTGGAAAGCAGCAGAGCACAATCTCGTATAGAAAGGAAACAAGTTCTAAGCCCGACCGACTGACCCCACACCAAAAGTCGACAAGCAGTCTTGGGCTCCATCAATCAGTGAGGAGGAAACCAAAACCTGTTGGAGTTCCCTACCATCATCTCGCCTAGATCCAGGGGTTCATACCCTCCTTTAGCAGAGATGTAAGCCGCAAAGGCTACTTTCATGTCGGGGGGCGGGGGAGGGGGGAGAACTACCTAGTAGCAAATTCACAAAGTAGCACATTTAGTAGTTGACATCTTTCTTTCTCATTTTCATCGGAAAGGAGAGTTTTCACGGGCTTTGTACCCGGTCTTCCACACTCTCCTTGCTGGGAATTTAACAACCTACTTATCCGGCAACATGGCATCCATTTAATTTAGTACTGAACTAAAGTTGATGTGTGGTGTCTATCAGAAAACAAAAAGGCACAAGAGCTATAGGAAGTAGCAAGGAATCCCACATGAATTGGAAGATAGATAAGCACCATCGTGGGTTTTGCTTCCATCAAAGACTCCCAAATGTGCTATGAAATAGGCGAATTGGTCCCCGTAAACGACGAGTTCCAAAATCCCATCGAGTTATATGTTGTCTGATGTCTTGTTATGCATGTCAGAGAGTAAGAAGAAAGTACCATCGCTATCCCCTCTTTGGTCCCTTTCTTCCTTTGAGCGAATTTGTCGACTCATCAGGCTCATGACCTTTAAGATTGCAGGTTCGAATCCTATCCCTACCTCTACATAAGTATCCACTGACTTTCTTGGTTTTCATGTGATTATAGGTACTCTTGACTATCCGATGCTTCCATTTTCTCTTTTGAAATGACGTAGGTGGGTGATAGGCTCCATCCTTCTTCCCATTTTTTTATTGAGAAAGCATCTGGCCCATTTATCCGAAGGAATCTATTCCGGGGAATGACTTGTGCCCTAAAGGATGGATCAAGTATTATTGAAGGAATAGCTCGCTTCCCCTGGGGAAGAGTATAGATGAATGCCTTAAGCAAGGGTATCTAAGTGTACATGTACATTGTTTTTCATGCCACAACACATCAATGAAACCAGAGAGAGCTGAAGAGAAGGGAAACCCCAGAAGCATTGACCATTTGGTACAACCGCTAATTCGGCATTTGGTACTATCACCATTTATCGAAAAGGAAAAAACATACTTAACAATTCAATTGGCAGTACCCAGGGATAGATCGGTTGCAATATCATTATCATACAAATAGAAATAGAAATGAGTACATGGATAAGGAAATGCAAAACACATAGAGTAGGGCTAGTCAGAAGCGCCAATGTATACGCCAATGGGTAATCAGATCCATTCCACTCCACTTTTTCAGATAGCAGTCAATCTTGGATCGTCCTTACTTCTAAACACCGTAAATGAATGAAACTCCTTCCCCGGTCCATTTCTTGGAAATCAAACCTGATAAATATTGTATAAACAAAGAGTATAGAATATGTACTAGAGCGTGGATTTGACAGGTTATGATTTCCATTCTGTAGTGAGCCACTTCAAGGAATCCGCATCCGAAGGAAAAACATCTCGAGGTAACCAAACTATGTTGTAAATGACCATCCACTTCCTTCCATAAATTAGTGGAATCCCCAAAAGCTGAACAAGTTCGTTGCGCTAAATACCTTCTTTGCAAGCCGTGGTCACACAATAGACCGAAATGGCCATTAGAAAGCAGATTCATTTTATGATAGAAAAAGCCACTTTCTCGATTCAAGATCTCCGCTTCCGCTCCTTATTTGGATCGCGTGCATTTTAGCCTTCTTTTTATTTCTAGTTCTAGACTCCTCTCAAACTAGCCTTTTTGAGGGCTTGCTCATTCAAATGGAGATTGAATATTATAGTCTCAAATGGGTTCTACCTCTAGGTTTCTTTACTCCACTTTCATTAAGCCATTGATTCCAACGGACGGACGGGGCTAAGGGTGGTATTTCAAGTATCCTCTGCATGGACGTTCACGCCATGTGAACAAGAAAAACGGGCACTTGAATATCGTATGTAGTAGGAAGAAAGAAAAGCTTTTCTGTGAGGCGGTCTTCTTTCCTTTGCTGAATCAGGAATAGCCGACTCCAGGTAAATGCTTTTTCTAGCGCGCTTCCATTTTTTTTAGTCAAATGTAGATAGGTACAAAAGCCTAGCCGGTAACCTTCCCCGGTCCATTGCTCGGGCGTGATACAAATACTTCTTTGACGTTGTAGGATGCGGGTCGTCGATCTTCCTATCGGTCCACAGGTTCTAGAATTTAGAAGGAATTCCACTAACAACACAACGTAATTAACTCGATTCGTTAAAATAGCTTCCATTGATTCTCTTTGCCTATCCTTTTCCTTTGTATTCTAGTCTGAGAACCCACTTGTTTTCTCAAAATAAGGATTTGGATCAGGATTACCCTTTTTTAATTTTAGGGTTTCTCTGAATTTCCAAGTTACCACATAGCAGGCTTCCATACCAAGGCTCAATAAAATCAAGTCCATAGCGTCTACCGATTTCTCCATATCCCCCTTTTCCTCTTCTTTGAGACAAAGATTCCTTGTGTAATTTCATCCATCTCTTAGTTTTTTTTGAATAATTGAATTCATCACTCGAGGTAGTCTAGCAGTTCGACTCTATTTGAGAGAGGAGTAATGCTTCCTAGCACGGGATAGATAATAGGACCACTTAGATCAAAATAGAATTCACAGAAATGTTCTTACATAGAGTAGAGTTGCACATTGATCTTCGGGATGCAGAATAGGGGATCGCGTGCGCCAGGCCAAACAAGAATCGTATTTGTCAACTAGAATGAAGAAGGAGATAGCTTTATTTGATTCAACTGAAAGGAGTAGGTTGGATTCAATAACCAAACCTTTGCTTCGAACTGCTGAGATGCGCCTCAATCCTATCTTTTTTCATCTATGTAAAAATAACTTCTAGAAAAAGTAAGGGCTCATTCCAAAGGGAAATTCGGGTTTAGTACTTTTGCTACTATATGAAAATAACTTTTAGAAAAAACTTCCGCTAGATAATTCCTTTGCCGAGTGAAAACGAATGGAATTAGTTGTTTCTTTGTATTTTGGTTAGCCACGTGGGACTGCTGAGTCGCAACGATAAGAACTTAGGAATAATTTCATAGAATGTCCACCAGAAGAGTCTACATGTGCCACTGGTGAAGCACAACCACCTAAGTAGTGACCGGTCCGACCAGTGGTGCTCAACCTGTACACGAGTGACTGCTCGACGTGCCCAATACGATTGACCTCTGCGTGAGCAAGAGTCAATTAATGTCACAGTCAGAGAAAAAGGGAAGGATTTTGGACCCGAGACAATATGCTTGCCTAGCGGAAAAGAATACTTCCTCTCTTTCTTTGGCAATTGCGTGCCAAAGTTTGTTTGAATAGATCATCAGAACATGAAGGATTGAGATGGGATAATAACCTCTCTACGGGGGCTTCTCAAGTGGCACTTACTTTACCGGGGAGAGGTGATAATTCCATTAACCTGTTAGGAAATAAAACCGATATAAACTGCTCCATATTAGCGAAATGCCTCTGACTACTCTTCCCAGGTTGGTCAAACTATACTATAGGATTCCCATTCACTTAGTAAACTTACTTGACAACGGGTCAACCACTTGACCGAGGATAGTAGGGTTCGTCACCACAGTCCCGATAGAAGGTAGAATTTAAAAATAAACCGAAGAAAAAGCAGCGAATGAAAGGAAGGACGGCTCGCTTTACAACCATGGCGGGTCTCGTTGCCGGCGACAATCTGAAACATCGAAGCAGCGAGTATCCTGTACTGTTTGATCAGCATTGCACTTTGCCAACGCTCCAAACAGTTGTCCATGTACCAGTAGAAGATTCATCAGCTACTGCATCCCCTGCTTCTTCCAGGGGAACCCCAGGCTGACGAGTTACTCGGAATGCTGCCAAGATATCAGTCCTCTCTCATACTTTCCAATTCCAAGGCTGATCAGCAAGTTAATTGGCAGGAACCAATCTTAGTTGCCCCTAGGTAGAGTGAGTCTACTTAGCGAACTGGCAGGACGCGGAGATCGATTGATCAATATGCATATCGAGCATGCCCTATTTCACGAGTTCGGACATGCCCTCGATTGTGCATACCTCGAGGTGGAAAACCTAATGAAAGGTGCTTTTTAGCGGCTTAGCGTCAAGTTAGCTTTTTTTGCTCATGCTCGTTTTTCGTAAATAGGCAAGGAAACCGGTATTGGTCGATTCAAGAAATGAGATAGTCAGGAACATGAAGAAGCAGTTAGTTGTTGGTGGAATGGGAAACAGAGCAAATAGGTTATTGCTCGGTTCGGGAGACGAGGGCTACCAACCCAAAGTTGGTTGCACTTGTCGATCGATTGAGTGTTGGCGGAAAGGAAACAAGGAAGACGTGTATGGGCTCAGTCGGATGTCAAACAGATAGACATATTACTTAACCTTGATGAGTCGATGGGACTTACCAACCTAAAAAAGGTGGACTTCCTCGATAAAGGCTTCCCGCAACTAGAAAATGAGAATATGACCTTCCACGACGGGGTAGGGTACGGGATGAAAAAGCGATTTCACGCTTAAAGGCCAACCTTCCGCACCGTTTTGTTAAAGCAACTAGTCTAGTAGTCTAGTATAGTCTAGTATTCCTTAGCTTTGGAAGGGGGAAGAGGAGTGGGCGATAAGCCGAGCCTCATGAGGGGGGGGGCCTTTACCCCCATAAGGAATACAATAGATATTAGCAAGATCGGGAGTCTGGCTTCGGATAAATAAGAAAAGGGTGCACGGTCTAGATGAATTACTTCTGAATAAATTCAGAAATCATATGGAAGAACCATAGCATTTCGCGACTCATTGGTAAATCAAATTTGATTCTCTATAAACCAATAATGTGATAATATTGCTCTGCTCTAGTTCCCTCCGCTTACACCTGGTCAATTCGTTGATCGCCCCTTTTATTTCAGATTTTAAAAAGGGCCCCTCTCTGGTCTCTAGGATCTTCCTCGAAGAAAGAGAAAACACTCCTTATTCCCTATCCTTGCGGTTGGTGATCTTAACTTGAGTCACGAGTCACCATCACAGGAATGTGATATGGTGCCTCAAAAGCTTGCTACTACTATTTATTCTTGGAGCGTGAGGAGTTCCTTTAAGATCCTACCTCGTAATATCATCCCCAGGGGCAGACGTCCTTATGATGGCTCCGGCCATTACTACACCCGGCCTGATTTCGAAACTGTCCAGAGTTTTATATGTTGTTTTCGTTGAAAAATGATGGGTCTCCTTCCGTAACTTTCCAATTACGAGTACGAGAATTGAAAGACATGAAAATTCTCAATTATCTACGGTGTCTAGGAGATCTGTACTAGAATAGAAGCCCTGCTAATTGTGAAGAACCCACAGCTGGGAGCGTTAGCAACTGGATTTTACCACACCTAGTTATACCCTCCCTTGGGGGATGGCTTGGTGCTAATGTAGGACTTTCGGAGACCTTCTGCTTGCTGTTTTTATCCAACCTGAGTGGCCATAACTTCTACTATGATTTACTTTGGAGCGGTCTTGCTCTCGATGTTCCGTTGTTGCGCGCCCTATCTTGATATTTAGGTCCAAGAGGTACCGGATTCTCTTTTGGATAGGCCCTGAAAGGGGAAGAAAGGCTGAAATGCCAACGAACGTTTGTCTATTCTCAAATTCACCCGATCCCTATCTGCTTTCCAAAAAGGAAGAATACATGAACCACGACATAGGAGAAAAGACGGATCACCTATCGATCTTATACAAAACTATGCCAGAAAGGATATAAAGATTGACCGGTACAAAAGCCATCTCCATCAATCTACCCTCATTATAGAGAGGGTTCCATAGAGAATAAAATGGGGAGTTCCCTTTCTTTTATCGAGGCGGGAGAGAATGAAAGAAAAATTAAAGCTACAATAAGACCTGGAAAAGGAGACTAACAGCTGCTGAAGGTGATATTTTAGGATCGATTCATCGGGTAGGATGAAATGAGAGAAAGGGAAGATGTTGCCTCGACATCTGTTTGTCCGTGGTAAAGGTAATGTGCCCTAAACCATAAGTTGGAGTATGTCCTCTCGGACAACCGACGGTTCTTCGATTCCTTGGCCCTCTGTTGGTTCTTCTACCTGGACCCCAACCGGGGATTTAATCATTCCCAGTGATTCGGTGCAGACGATGTATTTAAGGCTAGAGCGTAAATCTGTGGTCGGCGCCAATGCGCTTCATATTGGATTTTTATTGTGTTTGTTTGGTTTTTTCGGCGGGCATGCCTTGGCGGCAACAAATTATTATCGAAATGAACGGATTGGCTTCGCCTTAACTAAGAGAAAAGGTTTGTACTTTCAGAAATTTACTACCTACCCGTTGCAATATATGTCGGAGGGGGGGGGGGCTCCGTTGATCGTGTACAAACAAAATACGAGTCCAAAGGTAGGGTGCTAAGGGGTTTAGCTAATGGATGAATTGACTCTTCCGGGACCAGTAATGTGTAAACCATGTCAGTATATATATAAGATTCTTACCAAGATACTGGAAGTCCCAACCGATAAAAATCCTAGTGAACCTAGAAAAAGAGTACAGGCCCAGAAAAAATTACCCCTTTCTCGAGAACGTTTTAGAAGTTCTACCCACACGTGTTCTGATCGCCAATTCATATTACATATACTAAATTCAGCAGTGGTCGATTGAAATTGAGAGAATAAGCTAAATAATTTTGAATTTCTTTTTTTATTCTGAAATCTTCTTCATCAATTAGTACTCCTCCAAAGGCGCGAGAGAGAGTTGATACTCCCCTCTTCCACAATTAGGTCAAGACCAGGAGGTCCGTCCACCACATGTCAACCTTCCACTTCCCTCCCCTCGATAGGTCACAGGTGGGTGGACGAGTGCGACTCGGAACAACCTCTTGAGCCTTGGACTCCAAACGCTTTGCTAATAGAGCAGAAAATCCGGAAGATTATTTAAAACGAATTACGCGCGTCAGGGGACGATCCCAACCTCCTATACTATACCTATTTCTTCTCTATAAGCCCACGTATCTCAGAGTTTAGAGCGTCACATTTGTAATGCGAGGGTCATCGGTTCAAATCCTATAGTCGTTTTTTTTGTAATAGATCACTTTTAGACATTACATTAGTTGCGTCATTAAGCAAAAAGGAGCATCATAGGTTTTTTTTCTTTCCGAGTTGTGTGCTACTTTTCCGATGAAAAGTAACGAATTGATAGATTTGTGGTAATACAAGGATCGGTATATTGCAGTACTCTGGTAGAAGAGGTTGCTTGCAAGTCTAGACTACCTCGATTCTTTTCAAAAAGTTGTAGGATCAGAGGTGACAAATTCCCCATCTCATTTGGGCAGAAAACGAATCAACATCTCGATGTTATACAACCCTTTCCATTTTCGTTGGGAAAGAATGGTGAAGTCCATCCAAACCCTTCAATGAAGAAATAAGAGGATAGCAAAGCGCGTGAGGAAGGGGCACGGAGAAATAAAGAAGTGCTGGAGGAGAAGCAGCCGAACTCATTCCCTTCACTTCCTAGGCCCAAAGCAGTGCTTTGTTTCCTGGCCAAATCAAGGATTTGGGGCTGATTGCAAAAGATATATGAATAGAAAGATAGATCCATCCATGTATCTAGATATATCAAAAAGAATCTATCTCTATTTCATGAAAACTTTGATTCAATGAACTGCTCTAACCCTCCCCCCCGGCGTTCGGTTGTAAAGCTGTTAGAGAATGTGCTCTTATCATTAAAGTGAAGCGACATAAATTCCTCTAAGGTGTTTCCGTAGTATTCAAGTAAGGGGGGCCATGGGGAGAGATAAAGTAATATTGTACTTCTCGGAGGGGGAAACCTTTATGTCGGGACGACATATCCTTAGGGTGGTGGTTGTTCCTCACGAGACTATGCATGAACTTAAAACAAAGAACATACATGAAGTCATGTTTAAGATAGATTTCGAGAAAGCATGTGACAAAGTAAAGTGGCCTTTTTTATTGCAAACGGTGCATATGAAAGACTTTGATAAGAAATGGTGTGATCTCATTTTAAAATAAAAATGAGGGAGGGTGGCATACGTGTCAATGACGATATTGGTCACTGTTTTCAAACTACAAAAGGTCTAAGGCAGGGTGACCCTCTCTCCCCTATTCTTTTTAGTATTGTTGCAGATATGCTTGTCATACTCATTGAAAGGGCTAGGAGGTCTTATCCCTCATCTAGTTGAGGGGGGTCTCTATTTTTGAATATGCAAATGATATTATTCTTTTCTTAGAACACGACTTGGCTATAAGGTCTCAAAAGCAGTAAATATGAAAATGATCTTGTGTATTTTCGAATAGCTATCAGGTCTCAAAATAAACTTCCATAAAAGTGAATTTCTCTATTTTGGCAAAGCAAAGGAGTTAGAGGAACAATATAAAGAAATATTTGGTTGTGGGGCTAGGTCTATCATAGAATTTTTTTAACTAAGTAGTGGAATCCAATTGAAACTCTATTTGAGAAGAAACTTGGGTGTTGGCAAGACAACCTTCTCTCATATGAAGATAGGCTAGTTCTTATCAAATCGGTCCTCACTAGTCTCCCTATGTTCATGCTATCCTTTCTTGAGATACTTAAAGGGTTTCTAAAGAGGTTGGACTTCTACTGGTCTCGTTTTTCTGTCAAAGTGATCAACAAAAACGCAAGTACTGTTTGACGAAGTAGAACATTATTTGTAGACCGAAAGACCGGGGGAACTAGGCATAGAGGTCGTAGAGATTAAAAACAAGTGTCTCTTAAGTAGTTGGCTCTTCAAACTTCTTAACAAAGAAGGGATGTAGAAAGAGGTGCTACATAATAAGTATTTAAAAACAAAACTTTTTCACAAGTGACAGCTAAATCCATAGATTCCCAATTTCGGAGAGGTCTGGTGAAAGTTAAAGATGACTTCTCAGAGGCCATTTAAAGATTGAAAACCGTAAAAAAACCTAGGTTTTAGGAAGACTTGTGGCATTAATTTGGTAGAAAGGTTGATGGCTATAAATATATTAGATGATGAAGATAAGTTTATGTGGAATCTTACAATATCGTGAAACTTTACGGTCAAACCTCTCTATGCAGATTTTGTGGATGACCACACTGTGTTTGTGCGGAAATATATTTGGAAACTAAAAGTGTCATTATAAATTACGATTTTTTATGTGGTTCCTTTACAACAAAGTTATTTTAACAAAATATAACTTAGAAAACGAAATTGGCATGTTGCGAGAAATGTGCTTTCTATGACTCGGAGGAGTCAATACAACATTTTTTTTACATGTCTTTTTGCGCATGCAGTTTGGACAGTGGTACAATATGCTTTTAATACTATTCCTCCTTACAATGTGTCAAATATGTTCGGTAATTGGTTATATGGGGTAGATAAGAAAACGGTGGCACAAATTAGAGTATAATTTTTTTTTCACTATTTTGGCTTCCTTAGACCCTATGTGCCCGTCGAGCTGTAAACTCTTAATACTCAAAATCTGATACTTTGGAATAAAATCGGATATGTGCATCATCAATAGAGAGGCCGGGAAAATCTCCCATTTCAAAAACAAAAACAAAACACTTTTAACCGACTCCACTAGACATTTAGACTCCATATCAAAAAGTTCTACCTAAAGACATGCACAGCTTCCATTCATATGACGACCGGTTACCATAAATATTTTATGTTTATGTACAAAATTGAATTTTAAACGTCAAAATTTATATGAATACAAGATAGAACCGGCAACTTGCACATTGAAATCATTATTCAAAATTCAAATCCAGTGAGTTGATTTGAAGGGCAGAAGCATTTAACATAAAAATCTCAGTTCTTAAATGTGGCCAGAATTATAAAAAAATATTTACCAACAGGGCAAGAATCTCTCCCTTGGCTATACGTTGTTACGTACATGAGACATCTCCAAATGATTTCCCCGCGGATAGCATCCCGTTTAATCGTGCTTCACTTGCGACTTGAACCTGGTTGGGTTGGCTCAACACCGAGATCTCTAGCCACCAAGCCGGCACTTGGTTCTCAATGTTGCTAGAATTATTCAAGGATGTCAATTTTCATAGATGGAGGGCCAAGCGGGTAAGATTACATTATGCTGGTACAGACGCCAAGCGCACACCCCACGCCGTCAAGTGGCTACAACGCAACACGGACTGCTCACGAAACCTCCACAACTCTGCCTCAAGGGAGGATAATCCTAAAGAAGTCGACTGCTCGCCAAGCCTCGGCCTCTACTCTAATCGCTCGAAGCACCACCATTGGGGAGGGAGAACGGTTGTCTTGTTATAAACTATATCACAAGTAAGCGGAGAATAAAGCGATCTAGCACGACAGGGGACACGAGATTTTAACGTGGAAAACCCTTCCAATGAGGAAGAGAAAACACCACGGGCGCCAGCCAGCAGAACTTCACTATTTTCGGGTGTGTTACAAACGCCGGGGATTTATAACTTGCGACTATCCCAAATTGGCGACTTACGTGAGGTATATAAAGGGGAAAAACCCTAAACAAGGTCGCTCTGCTCCGTCCGAACTTTCCTTTATCTTTATATAAATTTGGATCACCACAAAATAACACTCCACCTTGAGCCAAATTCCTTCATGTAGCATAAAACGAACCATCACCCTGAAACAACAAAGAAAACACTTACGGCGCCAAATAGTCTCTTGGGCTAAACGGTGATACCAACTAAGTTTGAGAAAAGCTCAAACTTAGTAACAGGAATTGGCTTGTCATCATATCAGCAGGATTATCATGAATGCTTATCTTGCATACCTTCAGTTTACCTTGTGCAATAACATCACGCACATAATGGTACTTGACATCAATGTGCTTTGTTCTCTCATGAAACATATGATCCTTAGTAAGGTAAATAACACTTTGACTGTCAAAAAACAAGTTAATGCAAGTATCATATCCACAAAGTTCAGCAAATAAACCTGTCAACCAAACAAATTCATTGCATGTTTCTGCAATAGCCATGTATTCTGCCTCAGTGGTAGACTGGGCAACAACTGGCTGTAACGTTGCCCTCCAAATCACGGCACAACCACCTAGCGTGAACACATAACCTGTGAGGGATCTCCTCTTATCCAAATCGACAGCAAAATCTGAATCCATATAGCCTTTGAGTCCCTCATCAAGCTTGCCAAACTTCAAGCAAGCGTTGGATGTTCCACGAAGGTATCTGAAAATCCACTGAACAGCCTTCCAATGTTCTTTGCCAGGGTTAGTGTAACACCCCAAATTTTGCTAACTAGGGTGTGTGGTGTTGTGTTCATGCCATACATGCATCAAACAAAATTTGAAACCAATTTAAACCAATTTAAGTGGTGAATTTAAATGGTTTCAGAAAATACCACAAAAAGTACTTAAAATGGGTTCCAAAATTTTGTATTGAAAAATAATTCAAATGCACCAACCCAAGTTATGGTTTTGTTGGAAATTTCATGAGCTTTTCAAAAACTATTTTTGCCAATTTTTTTCTGTTTGCAAAAAGGTCCTCAAAATCTGGTTTTATGTTCTGTTTTATAATAGAAAAGGACCAGTTTGTAATGTTTACAAAAGTTCCAGGGGGTTTTCTTGGAAACGCCTTTTTGTCCTCTTCAACCTCCTGCCAGAAGGCAGGAAGGTCGTCGACGTCGCGCGCGCCGCGTTCTGTCCGCTCCCTTCCGCGGATAAGAGGAAGAGGAGACGTCTTCTTCGCGCCTCCTCCTCACTCGCCCCTGGAAACCTCCTCTCTCTCTGTGTTCACTTTCCCGGAAGCGACCAAACCCTAGCCGGAGGCCACCGTCGCGCCCCGCCAACTCCGGCCATCTCCGGCCGATTGGAGGCCTCCTGGAGGACCGCCTAGACCCCCTCTACGCCCTCGAGCTCTCGTGGAAGCTAGGAAACAAGGGGAGGCCCTCAATTTCTCATCGCCGCACGTCACTGCCTCCGCCGTATCTCCCTCGCCGCCGTCGATTTCCGTCCCGGCGAGCTTCCCCGACCCCGCCTTCGAGCTCCTGGTGAGCTTACGGTCCCCGTGGACCTTACTCCCCCTCTCCTCGCGCTTGTTTTCACCGCCGTCGTCGGTCACCGTGGCTATGGCCGCCGCGGCCACATGCCGCCGCCACTCCGGCGACAATTAGGTGGTGGCGCCGCCGCCCCTAGGTCGCCCTTGACCTCCTCTACCGAGTGGTGCCCTTCGATCCCAAAACCGCGCGCTGAATCGCGAGATTGATCTAGGCCTGTGACATTTTGGCCATTGATGACGTCACCCCGACGTCATCATGATGTCATAAACTGATTCTTTTTCCTTTTTCCAGAAAACTGTTATTAATTACAGAATATGAATAAAATTGAATAATCAATATCCCCCAAAATACAATTCAGAAAAATATAATGAAAATATGGGAGTGATCAGAAAAATAAGATCTACATGAAAATGTCACTTTCATACATGTTTGACACATTTCATTTTTGGACATTATTTAATGTTGTTAATTCTTTTTAAATAGAAAAATAAGATTTTATTCCATAAAATCAGAAAAATACAACTTATATACCAAATTGCTCAAAATGACAAGTACAATCTAGTTATGATGTTTTCAACCTCATTTGAGTTTTTAAAATGGTACTCACGTTCAGTATCGCCCGAAACCCCCTCCGGGGTCTATTTCGGACTAATTCCACTAAAAATGTTTAATGGTCATACGAACCCTAGCAACCCAACGATCATGCTTAGGGCTTTATTTCAGTGCATTAATCTGCTCATGCATACATATTGCGCATTGCATCGATGCCATGTTTGATTGTTATTCTTCTTTCCGGTGTTGTTTTCCCCCTCGGTAGAACGTGACTCCGAAGAGAAGGCCAACAATCCAATGACGAATACTTGATCTTAACCGACAAGTCAAGCACTTATTCCAGAAGATCTTTATCTGGTTTTCTTATAACCAAGGCAAGCATAACCTCTTATCTGCTCATATATGGTTTCAACGTGTTCTGAATCTCGTACTTTGCATTCGGTTCCAAACTATTTGATGTCAGTAGATAGAGTTCCCCTATATACTGCATAACCTAAATATCCTGATCCACTGCTCCTAGCAGCTATAGGTTTGTTTGTGCGCGCTCCGCTAAACCCTGTGAGTCTTGCTTAGCCATGCCTAGTTGTGATCTGATCCATCCGGTTGATGAATCTAGTCAAGTACGTGAATCTATTATGTCATGTTGTTATGATTTGAATTAACTTTGATAACTTGACTAAATACTGGCATGGATGTGAGGCCACAATGGGTTGTGGCGTTTTGTCCTGTTCATGCCCCTAGGAGCGAGTTCTCGCCTTCGAAGCCAAGACTGAGCGTGCAACCACACGAGCGAGCCAATGAACCTCGCCTGACTAACTAACTTGTTTAGCCACATCCATGAGTCACGTAGTTTGATCTTTCCATCTGCGTGTGAGTCAGAAAACGATTTGGAGAAAACTTAGGGCGTGACCGGGACAAGTGATGGACGTACACGGATCTTGATCCCGACTCACAGAACAGGTGCCGTCAGGAGGTGGCCAACTCCCTGTTGACGGGGTGGCCCTGTTTGGGTTGACTCATGGATAGGGTTACGCAAGGTAAAGGTCGGAGCCAACCACCCTCTGCCGCGCTCCCAAGGAGCGTACATGTGGCGTTAAGAGTCGGATGGTACGTGTGGGTAAAGTGTACCCCCTGCAGGGATAAATCTCCTCGAGAAGCCGTGTCCACGGTTACGGACGACTTGGCAACGGATTCTGTGATCATAGATAACTTCAACGGAATGACTAAAACTTGTTAACCATGATTGAAGGGTGCCTCCCCGGAGATGCCGGGAGGGGTGATCCTTGTAGCATGAGACAGTGTGGGAATGAGAATGACTTGGTGGAATACAAGAAGATGATGATCTCAGTAGTTGAGTAGCTTTCTCATCTGTTTTGAAAACATTCTATGAGACGTGCTATTCCTCCTCTATTTGGAAAACAAAGATTGCTTTACGCAAATCAGCCTTCATAAAACCCTTTTATGAAAGTAGCAGATATATAATAGGTTAATTAAGTCTTGTTGAGTACCTCCCGTACTCAGGTTTGCTTAATTTTGGTTCAGGAGAAGATCTCACATCGGTGGTGTTTCAACGTGGACATCGACGAGTAGTTTGGGGTTCCCAGGTAGCAGCCTGGAATCTATGGGCTGGGACGTCGCCTTATGTTGCGGCCTCTTAGGCCTTTTTGGTTCTTGTTGCTTAGCAACATAATTTGCCTTCCGTTGTCTGATGTAATGTTGGGTCGTGTGACCTCTGCTTGTAAGCTATACTCTAGTAAAACTTGTTCATTAAAGCTTCATGTTTAGAGTACTGCTTTGATCGGTTGTCGGTTTCGAGCTCATTGTTATACAGTTTTGGCTATGCCTGCATAGTTGTCGCAGTCGAGGGGTTGTGGAGCCGATGATCCATGTCCGAGCCCGCCTGTCGATTTGATCGGCCTGGGGCGAGGTAACCCCAGTAACCCTCGATTGTTGTTACACTTTCTGGACACATAGCATCTCTGTATAGCCTTGGTCCCGTTTCCTTCAGTTTCATTCGATTCGTGGACGCTTTGATATGCATAGTTGGTTATGACTAGCATGGATACAAGGAGTAGTAGACTGGGGATCCGGACTACGTGCCGATGAATCCAGTCTGCCTGCCGTTGTTTGTTGCGGCCGGGGCTGGTAACCCTGAAGCCCTTGTGAGTCCATGGCTAGGAGCACATAACAGTATGTATATCTTTGGGTCCGGGGTCGTGACAAGTCATGGTATCAGAGCAGGACTGCCTGTAGGAAAACCTTACTGCTTTGTCGATGTTGAGTCTAGAGTTTATGAAAACTATTTTGAAACTTCAAATGATTGTGAAAATCCTTCTTAGGATTCTTTTTACTCCTTATCTGGTATCGCTCTAACTCTGGGTTTCCTTACCTGTTTTGTTTTGAAAAGGTTCTGATTATTCAAAACTTAGGTGCCTTCTATGGCAAGACGTTCTTTTACCCAAGTTGATCTAGTGTTAAAGTTTCGGGAGTCGTGTGTGTTCCATGTTCCGTTATCTCCTGATTCAACTGGGAGATTCCTTTCCATTCGTAATCTCTCAGAGTTGTCCGGATTCCACATTCTACATGATCTAAAGTCTCCAAATCCTGAACCTCGAGATTTCCTTTTCATCTCGAATGTATCTGTTATCCTCTGCTCAAGTTCTTCCAGAGCTATCGTTGTCTTTTGAAGGATACCTCGTGATTGCTCACTGTGGTGCCGTTTGTGGCACTCTTATAGTAGTTACTCCTTTCGTTGTGTTTTTACCTTGTACTTGAACCGAAGGTCCCGGAATGTGCTGGATTGAAGTGTGTTGGGTCATGTGGTTTCTTAACCATGTGATGCTCACGCTATCAGTACAGGATGCTGACCTTCAACCCAAGTTCTGTTTCTTTGGATCCTGAGGAATCTGTTGTACCTTAGGGTGGTTAGGAAATTCCAACTCTCATAGCCGTAGGCTTTCCTTTGGAACCAAAAGGGATCACAACAAGAGTGATCATCCCGAAATTCACATCTTTGTTCTTGACTCAGCTATACCTCTCTTTTAGCATGGGTTTTACAAATGCGTATTACACTGTGCATTCATCGTGATCTCTGTATTTTCCGGAGCATGGTCTTAATCTTTAGTTGATTTCTTACTTTTGTCCATGGTTTGGACACCAAGCTGCATATGTGTGTTGGAGTCTTCCAATGCATTTGCTCTTGAGTTCCGTCAAAACATTCCACCTTGGGATGTCAGGAGAAACAAACTCCAGTACCTCGTTCATCTCTAGAACCAGGTCAAAGTTTTGTAATCCGCAGATTGAAGAAGTTTTATCAGCTTCTATTCTGTTCTACCTTCGCGTATCACACTCTTTTGTATCAAGAGGTCGTGCTGAGTTTCATGGCCTTATGGATGAAGTGATGCTCCTAGACGTCTTCATTCACCCTCCTTTCAAGCTTGAATGCATGAGAATGATGGGTCTATGCGTTGATGTGTGTACCAGATATTCGTAGCAATTCTTATTGCTTTGAAACTCTAAGAAAACATCTGTATCCTTCTTAGCACTACTGGTCACCCAGCCTCTGTTTGCAGTTGACTGAGTCACCAAATCCGTTCAATCCGGTGCACCTTCCTGGTCAAAGAGTTAGGTTCATGCCAATCTCTCATGTTCATATCGGTTGCTTTGAAAAGCAAAAATTCCTCCAAACTCTACGACATACCGGTAGGTTGTGATATTCGGGTTGTCCTTCTAGAAGTATCACCAGGTGGTTACCTGACCGTGATGTCTAAACGAGGGGTAGTTTGAACTACTCTTTTCTCCAAGAAAACTCCGTTGGACACCCTGGACTAGTTGGTCGAGCTTAAACAACAACTTGGAGAGTTGAAAGACAAAAGCTCATCCTAACTTGATCCTTCGTTAAGGGATGTCTAGTTTCCTTCGTGTTGAAGCATGATATTACATCCTTTGTGGAAAAGCTATCACCACACCTCCTGATTTGATTTGGATTATCGTCAAATCGAGAAAAGATCCAAGGACTATCTTGATGGTGTTTAACTCATGGTGTTTGGCCCGAGTACACCTCATGTCCTTTGGTCTGACCAATGTTCTGCCTTGTTCATATATCATATGAAACCCCTCTTCTTAGAGTGTTTTGATAAGCGTGTTGTCGAGCCCATCGATGACATTCCTACTTTCTCCAAGTTGCAAGAGGTTCATTTAGAACAACTGGCAACAATGTTGTAAACTTTCGAGAACCATCTTTGTGTTGTCGCGAAGTTGTGTTCTGGGTGTTCGAAGTTACTTACTCCGGTTCATGTGCTTATGGTGAAAGTTGTCGCCATGGATCCGAGTATAGTTCCATTGTTCCCTCGGGAATAATCTCCAGTCGGTCATGCATGTGTGGAGTATTCCTGAGATGGTTGGTTGTTACCTCCATTTACTTGAACAAGTTTGCATCCACACTAAGCCACTGACTGATTATCCGCGAAAGAGAAGAAGTTTGAGAACTTCATTATCTTTGTATCGTCTTTCTCACAAGGACTCCGATGTGTTCTTTTGCAAGTAGTTCATGTAGGTGCAACCGTCTTTCTCAAGTTGCTAATACATGAGTTTTGCAATCTCGCTCATCTTCTCGAGCTTGACGTCGTAGTCCATGTCTTGAGAATCTAGTAAATGTATCTCGTTGGTAACCGGTGCAATCTCTTCGTTTAAACATACCGAGTCTGAGTCATTAATCCACTAACCAGAGCTGAATCTCAAGCAGCAACGATGGTTGGTGTTTCCTCAAAGGTATTGAATTAGGTCCGTTCAAAATACGGCATGGTTGATGTTGTGGTTGACACAATTAGCCGTAAGGCCTAATGTCATATCTCTTTGAATCCGTAAGAACAGCCACTCTCCGTGAGAATTCTTGTCTGGCTTATTCTAACAAGTTTCCTCCCCGTTCTTCCAAACCGGAGTTCTACGTTCACTTGATACCTATAGAAGGCTTGTCATGAGCCTGCTATCGGTATCTTTAACATCCAGGATAAGTTGGAAGTTGATCTTTTCCGTTGAACCTCCAAAACCTTTGTTTTAGTGGAAACAAGTATATCATGAGACCATCTCGTGGTGTTTTGTAACCGCTTTTGATCAGTTTCCTTTTTCAAGTTGTTGGTACTTGAAGTTCTGTTCATCTCACACATTGTGTGAATTTGTCAGTCACTTCAGCCATGGGATCTTAACCATGTGGTAGATATATTGCTACGTCAAATCCACCATAGGAAAGAGATTCCCTGTTTTCTTCCGGTGCTTTAATCCCTCGTTGGTTACCCATACTTATGGTGTGGTCAGGAATTCCTTCTTTGTTACGGTATTTCCACATCTTTCGGTTACTCATCTTCTGTTGTGAAGTGATATCCCGATCTTTGACAAAGTTTTCGACAAAGTTGACGGAGTGAAAGTTCCGTTATCTTTCGTGTCCACTCCGAAGAGTGAACATGATCCTGTATCAGAATTCTCTCCGACGCACGATTACAGTGTTTTCTGTTTTCCCCCGTCTACGGATACTATGTTTTGATATCCAAAACAATCCTTCTCATCTTGGTATTACGTTTGAAGAAACCTCGGTTTCATAAGTTGTTAAACCTTTCTTTTCCAAAAGGATCTAAAGTCTTGTGCAAAGATCATATTCTAAATCCTTTCAAGAACTATCGTCCACAAATTTGAAACCATCTTTTGTTCCCTCCGTTACCTTGATGTGTTTCATGTCTGTTAACTCAAAAGTTCGTTATGAACGTTCCTGTCGTGAGTTAGCCATGAGATACTCGATCTTCGTGAAGATCATTTCCTAAGAGTTTCCCTCTTACCTAAGGTGTAGCCTCTGGAGATCTTCGCAAGTGCTATGGATCAATCTCTTCGAGAAAAGAACCGTAAGGTTCGAGAAGATCGTCCAAACCGGTGTTCCTTCTTTCTTCTCCTTCGGGAATCTCGGGACGAGATTCTTGTAAGGGGGGTAGATTTGTAACACCCCAAATTTTGCTAACTAGGGTGTGTGGTGTTGTGTTCATGCCATACATGCATCAAACAAAATTTGAAACCAATTTAAACCAATTTAAGTGGTGAATTTAAATGGTTTCAGAAAATACCACAAAAAGTACTTAAAATGGGTTCCAAAATTTTGTATTGAAAAATAATTCAAATGCACCAACCCAAGTTATGGTTTTGTTGGAAATTTCATGAGCTTTTCAAAAACTATTTTTGCCAATTTTTTCTGTTTGCAAAAAGGTCCTCAAAATCTGGTTTTATGTTCTGTTTTATAATAGAAAAGGACCAGTTTGTAATGTTTACAAAAGTTCCAGGGGGTTTTCTTGGAAACGCCTTTTTGTCCTCTTCAACCTCCTGCCAGAAGGCAGGAAGGTCGTCGACGTCGCGCGCGCCGCGTTCTGTCCGCTCCCTTCCGCGGATAAGAGGAAGAGGAGACGTCTTCTTCGCGCCTCCTCCTCACTCGCCCCTGGAAACCTCCTCTCTCTCTGTGTTCACTTTCCCGGAAGCGACCAAACCCTAGCCGGAGGCCACCGTCGCGCCCCGCCAACTCCGGCCATCTCCGGCCGATTGGAGGCCTCCTGGAGGACCGCCTAGACCCCCTCTACGCCCTCGAGCTCTCGTGGAAGCTAGGAAACAAGGGGAGGCCCTCAATTTCTCATCGCCGCACGTCACTGCCTCCGCCGTATCTCCCTCGCCGCCGTCGATTTCCGTCCCGGCGAGCTTCCCCGACCCCGCCTTCGAGCTCCTGGTGAGCTTACGGTCCCCGTGGACCTTACTCCCCCTCTCCTCGCGCTTGTTTTCACCGCCGTCGTCGGTCACCGTGGCTATGGCCGCCGCGGCCACATGCCGCCGCCACTCCGGCGACAATTAGGTGGTGGCGCCGCCGCCCCTAGGTCGCCCTTGACCTCCTCTACCGAGTGGTGCCCTTCGATCCCAAAACCGCGCGCTGAATCGCGAGATTGATCTAGGCCTGTGACATTTTGGCCATTGATGACGTCACCCCGACGTCATCATGATGTCATAAACTGATTCTTTTTCCTTTTTCCAGAAAACTGTTATTAATTACAGAATATGAATAAAATTGAATAATCAATATCCCCCAAAATACAATTCAGAAAAATATAATGAAAATATGGGAGTGATCAGAAAAATAAGATCTACATGAAAATGTCACTTTCATACATGTTTGACACATTTCATTTTTGGACATTATTTAATGTTGTTAATTCTTTTTAAATAGAAAAATAAGATTTTATTCCATAAAATCAGAAAAATACAACTTATATACCAAATTGCTCAAAATGACAAGTACAATCTAGTTATGATGTTTTCAACCTCATTTGAGTTTTTAAAATGGTACTCACGTTCAGTATCGCCCGAAACCCCCTCCGGGGTCTATTTCGGACTAATTCCACTAAAAATGTTTAATGGTCATACGAACCCTAGCAACCCAACGATCATGCTTAGGGCTTTATTTCAGTGCATTAATCTGCTCATGCATACATATTGCGCATTGCATCGATGCCATGTTTGATTGTTATTCTTCTTTCCGGTGTTGTTTTCCCCCTCGGTAGAACGTGACTCCGAAGAGAAGGCCAACAATCCAATGACGAATACTTGATCTTAACCGACAAGTCAAGCACTTATTCCAGAAGATCTTTATCTGGTTTTCTTATAACCAAGGCAAGCATAACCTCTTATCTGCTCATATATGGTTTCAACGTGTTCTGAATCTCGTACTTTGCATTCGGTTCCAAACTATTTGATGTCAGTAGATAGAGTTCCCCTATATACTGCATAACCTAAATATCCTGATCCACTGCTCCTAGCAGCTATAGGTTTGTTTGTGCGCGCTCCGCTAAACCCTGTGAGTCTTGCTTAGCCATGCCTAGTTGTGATCTGATCCATCCGGTTGATGAATCTAGTCAAGTACGTGAATCTATTATGTCATGTTGTTATGATTTGAATTAACTTTGATAACTTGACTAAATACTGGCATGGATGTGAGGCCACAATGGGTTGTGGCGTTTTGTCCTGTTCATGCCCCTAGGAGCGAGTTCTCGCCTTCGAAGCCAAGACTGAGCGTGCAACCACACGAGCGAGCCAATGAACCTCGCCTGACTAACTAACTTGTTTAGCCACATCCATGAGTCACGTAGTTTGATCTTTCCATCTGCGTGTGAGTCAGAAAACGATTTGGAGAAAACTTAGGGCGTGACCGGGACAAGTGATGGACGTACACGGATCTTGATCCCGACTCACAGAACAGGTGCCGTCAGGAGGTGGCCAACTCCCTGTTGACGGGGTGGCCCTGTTTGGGTTGACTCATGGATAGGGTTACGCAAGGTAAAGGTCGGAGCCAACCACCCTCTGCCGCGCTCCCAAGGAGCGTACATGTGGCGTTAAGAGTCGGATGGTACGTGTGGGTAAAGTGTACCCCCTGCAGGGATAAATCTCCTCGAGAAGCCGTGTCCACGGTTACGGACGACTTGGCAACGGATTCTGTGATCATAGATAACTTCAACGGAATGACTAAAACTTGTTAACCATGATTGAAGGGTGCCTCCCCGGAGATGCCGGGAGGGGTGATCCTTGTAGCATGAGACAGTGTGGGAATGAGAATGACTTGGTGGAATACAAGAAGATGATGATCTCAGTAGTTGAGTAGCTTTCTCATCTGTTTTGAAAACATTCTATGAGACGTGCTATTCCTCCTCTATTTGGAAAACAAAGATTGCTTTACGCAAATCAGCCTTCATAAAACCCTTTTATGAAAGTAGCAGATATATAATAGGTTAATTAAGTCTTGTTGAGTACCTCCCGTACTCAGGTTTGCTTAATTTTGGTTCAGGAGAAGATCTCACATCGGTGGTGTTTCAACGTGGACATCGACGAGTAGTTTGGGGTTCCCAGGTAGCAGCCTGGAATCTATGGGCTGGGACGTCGCCTTATGTTGCGGCCTCTTAGGCCTTTTTGGTTCTTGTTGCTTAGCAACATAATTTGCCTTCCGTTGTCTGATGTAATGTTGGGTCGTGTGACCTCTGCTTGTAAGCTATACTCTAGTAAAACTTGTTCATTAAAGCTTCATGTTTAGAGTACTGCTTTGATCGGTTGTCGGTTTCGAGCTCATTGTTATACAGTTTTGGCTATGCCTGCATAGTTGTCGCAGTCGAGGGGTTGTGGAGCCGATGATCCATGTCCGAGCCCGCCTGTCGATTTGATCGGCCTGGGGCGAGGTAACCCCAGTAACCCTCGATTGTTGTTACACTTTCTGGACACATAGCATCTCTGTATAGCCTTGGTCCCGTTTCCTTCAGTTTCATTCGATTCGTGGACGCTTTGATATGCATAGTTGGTTATGACTAGCATGGATACAAGGAGTAGTAGACTGGGGATCCGGACTACGTGCCGATGAATCCAGTCTGCCTGCCGTTGTTTGTTGCGGCCGGGGCTGGTAACCCTGAAGCCCTTGTGAGTCCATGGCTAGGAGCACATAACAGTATGTATATCTTTGGGTCCGGGGTCGTGACAGTTAGACATATATCTACTCACCAAACTCATAGCATATGATAAATCAGGGCGAGAGAAAACCATGGCATACATCAAAGAACCAACAACACTAGAATATGGAACTCTAGACATGTACTCACAATCTTCATCATTGCTAGGATATTGTAATGCTGATAATTTTAAGTGAGGAGCAATGGGAGCACTAACAGACTTTGCATCATGCATATTAAAACGATGAAGAACTTTCTTAATGTATTTTGCTGACCAAGAAATAATAAACCAGAATTTCTGTCTCTAGTAATTTCCATACCGAGTATTTTCTTAGCAGCACCAAGATCCTTCATCTCAAACTCACTACTTAACTGTTTCTTCAACGTAGTGATTTCTTTCTTGATCTTGGCAGTAATAAACATATCATCAACATATAGCAGCAAGTAAATAGGTGATTCATCAACAAACTTAATGTACACATAGCTATCAAATTCAGACTTCTAAAAGCCATGTGCAGCCATAAACGAATCAAACCTTTTATACCATTGACGAGGAAATTGTTTCAAACCATATAAGGACCTTTTCGACTTAAAAACATGATCCTTCTTACCAGGTACTATGAACCCTTCTGGCTGGTCCATGTATATCTCCTCCTCCAACTCTCCATGCAAAAACGCAGTCTTCACATCTAACTGCTCAAGCTCAAGATCATGCATAGCAACAATACCAAAGAATGTACGGATAGAAGTATGCTTGACAACTGGAGAGAAATCATCATTATAATCAACACCTGGAATTTGACTGAAACCTTTTGCAACTAACCTTGCCTTAAACCTTGGAGGCTTACTAGGAGAAAAACCCTCCTTTCTCTTGAAGATCCACTTACAGCAAACAGACTTCTTTGGCTTATGCAAGCGAACAACATCTCACGTACCATTTTCTCAAGTGATTGCATCTCCTCTTGCATAGAGGAGACCCACTTCTCGCGGTCACATGAACCAATGGCTTCAGTGTACGTGGATGGCTCATGATTGTTCTCCACCTGTTCAGCACAATTAAAATCATAATTAAAATATCACACTCCTCAATTAAACGTGTAGGACGACGTGTATTCCTCTTTGGACGACCAGCCATAGGAGACTAAGTTTCTTGCTGCAAACAAGAGGTGATTGCTGAACAGTATCATGAGCGTCATTGAACATAGCGCTTATGCTCATGAAAAACTTCTTAGTCACAGGATTCCACAACTTATATCTTTTTACTCTAGAACCATATCCAATAAACATGCACTTAATAGCTCTAGGTTCTAGCTTTCCATTATCAACATGAGCATAAGCGGTGCAACCGAAAACTCTCAACAATGAATAATCAGCAGGTGTACCAGACCATACCTCAATGGGAGTTTTTTATCGAGTGGGATAGAAGGCGACCTGTTTATGAAGTAGCACGCGGTGGAGGCTGCTTCAGCTAAAAAACGCTTGCTTACACGAGCATTGGATATCATGCAACATGCTTTGGATATGATGGTTCCTCACGATTCCTTCTTCCCTGCAGAAATCATCAAAAGCACCCGAACATAACTCTCCACCATTGTCAGTACGAAGTAATTTAACCTTCATTTCAGTTTGCCTCTCTATCATGGTTTTCCACTTAAGCGCAGCAAATGTTTCATCTTTAGTTTTCATGAAATAAGGGAACACTTTTTTAGAGTAATCATCAATAATAGTAAGCATGTAACGAGAACCACCATGAGAGGGCTTACGAGATGGCCCCCATAAATCAGCATGCACATAATCAAGTATACGTTTGGTGGTATGAACGGAAGCATTAAACTTTACTCTCTTGTGCTTACCAAACACGCAGTGCTCACAGAACGGTGTCTTACTCATTGTGCATCCCTTCCACAGATTTCTCTTTATTAATTCTGCCATACCAAGTTCACTCATATGTCCAAGACGCATATGACACAGGTTAGTATGACTTGGTTCATCATTAGAAACAGTAGCAGCAGCAACCAGGTAAAGTACTACCTCTAAGAACATATAACTTAGCAGAATTCATGTCACCAATCATATGAATAAGAGAACCTTTTGATACCTTCAACACACGATGCGAACCGTTGTGCTTATACCCCTCAACATTAAGAGTGCTAAGGGAGATCAGATTTCTGGTCATGGTCGGTATGTGCCTCACATGCGTTAGTGTACGGATCATACCATCGTGCATCCTGATCTGAACGGAGCCTCTGCCCATAATGTCACGTGGGTTATCATCTCCCATACGCACAATATCTCCACTCTACATAGACTCATAAAAACTGAACCAATCTCGGTTAATGAAAATACGAAACGAGCATGCAGAATCAAGAATCCACTCATCACGTCCAAAAACACAACCAGCAAACACAACAAGAGCATCACCAGAATCAGAATCAACACTGGCTGCAACAGAGGACTTACCATCGCCAGCGGAGTTGTTTTTCGGTTTATACATACCAGCTCTTTACTCCTTACTCTACAGCTTCCAACAGTCATAAATGACATGATTTTTTTTACACTACCTGCAGAATTTATCCTTGCCCCTAGACCTGGCTCTTGTCACGGTTGTTGTTGTAGGTTTTTTGCTCGGGCCTTCCACGAACCCGCAAAGCTTCGCCCCTGGAGGACGATGCATCAGAATGAACCATACCTTTCATCTTCTCTCTCGTTTGGAGAGCCTCATAATACTTCCGAAAGTGTTAGTTCATCATGAGCCAATAACAAAGTATCACGCAGATTTGTAAAAGAATTTGGCAGCGAGCAAACAGCAGTAGAGCTAGATCCTCATCGTCATATTTTACCTCCATGGACACTAGGTCCGCAACGATCTCCTTAAAGATCGATATGTGGTTCATTACCGAGCCACCCTCTTGCAGTTTCTGTGTGAAAAGCTTGATCTTCACGTGCATCTTGCTGGTTAGATCCTTAGACATGCAGATCTCTTCCAGCCTTTCCCAAAGTCCTTTCAAGGATTCCTACTTCAACACCTCTTGTAAAATTTCATTAGATAGATGGAGTTGAAGCATAGACAAAGCCTTACGGTCTTTACCCTTGTCAGCGTCTGTCCACTTCTTTGGATCCGCTTCCTTGAATCCATCCAGCGCATCATCAAGATCTCCATAATTGGAGAGTATCGCCCTCATCTTGACTTTCCACAACGAGAATCTCGTCTTATAATCCAGCAACGGTAGATCAAACTTCAACGCAGCCATCGTAAAACCCTAATCTACAAACCAGGGCTCTGATACCACTTGTTATAAATGATAGCACAAATAAGCGAAGAATAAAGCGATCTATCACGACAGGGGACACGAGATTTTAACGTGGAAAACTCTTCCAATGAGGAAGATAAAAAACCACGGGCGACAGCGAGCAGAACTTCACTATTTCGGGTGTGTTACAAACGCCGGGGATTTACAACTTGCGACTTATCTCAAACCGGCGGCTTACATGAGGTATATAAAGGGGCAAAACCCTAAACAAGGTCGCTCCGCTCCGTCCGAACTTTCCTTTATCTTTATATAGATTTGGATCACCACAAAATAACAGGGTTGTCGAAATGCCATTCCTTTGACTCCATAGCATCCAGGAGACAAGCGCCATAGCAGACCAAAGGTCCCGCTCAACTCGCATCTGCCAGAATTATCAAGGCATGCTACACACTAAAGCATTTTAGGCATCATAAATTATACGACCTGGAGACAAAGCTGACGATTTCACATTCAAAGCATTGTTGAGATCAGTGTGTTGATTTGAAAGGCGGAAACCACTAGACTAAGGCATATCCGATGTTACATGTAACCTGAGTGAAATAATGTTTCTTTCGTGCCATTAGGGCGTGTGCAGTGTGATGAAAAAGTGGTGTCTAAGAACATTTAATCCTAGGTCTATACGGTGGAGCACATGTGATGTAAGGTCCCCCAGAACCACTGTTCAAGGACACCTCCGATATGCATACATTCACGGTCCCAGATCACACCAGTCGTGAACAACATATCAAGTTGGTACACAGATACAATATCCATTACACGATTGCATAAAACACTTACAAAAGGAACATGGTCACATGACCAAGTCCAACACAACTGACACACAGGGCAAACACACAACACACACAACGGAAGACTAAACACACAAACGTAGTAGAGCCCAAGTCACGCCTTAACCTACAGGCTGCTGGCCGGGAGACGATCCTAGTTCGCAAAGCCATTAGCTCCGTACTCCTCTTCGTAGATCTCCTTCTGAGACCCCTTCTCGATGTCTGGCAAGTAAATACCAGGGACGAAACAAATATGGGTATATTTGAATGTACTCATTAAGACACCCATCATGTAGCTTACCAAAATGCAAGTATGCTTATATAGTGGAATAGGTAGGCTATACATAGGGTTCACTATCAATGATATATGAAAGACATCATAGTTGATTTTTAAAATCTCTGTATCTTCGTTGAAGAAGATACATCAAAATAAAATAATATAGTTTTCTTTCTCTTGTAGATATCACATGTACAAGAGGTTTTGTAAAACTTTGTTAAAAGAAAGTTTTCTCTTTGCAAAACTTCTTGGAATCAACTTCCAGTTTTTGTTTAGAAAAGAAAGATTTTCTTTGGAAAACTTTTTGTAAAACAACTTCTGTCTTTTCATCAACTGTACCTCCACGGTACAAAATTTGCTCCTTTTAGTACTTCATAAGTCCAACTCCTTTTTGAAAACTCCTTTTTGAAAACATTGACACAATGCTAGCTACATGGCCATTCAACTGTCCATATTCGAGGACGCGGCTATTCAGAATAGTTTGACTCTGCAGAGGTGTACACAAGCCACCAGATACAGTACATCCGTCGTGAACAACCATAGACTGTAACAACAGTATGTAAACATCAGATAACTGATTCTAACCATCCACTATACTCAAACTAGTATATGACTATCTCTTCAATTGAGGTTGTTCTCCCCAGCACCATGTCACACATCGCCACGGCAGGAGACCCAACTGTCGCATCCGGAGGGAAAATTAATCCCACACTTTATATGCCTATTTGATTCATGACTGGCGGCATTTCGGTTCGAGGGAAGTCACGTCCCTTATAGAAAATTGAGATAAAACACATACTAACAAGAACAAACTTAAAGTTAAGCCCGTGCCCATGTTGAGGTAGGGTGGCGGTACGGTAAATGTTGTCCGGCGAAGACTAGGTTATGTGTCATTTTTGTAAAACACCATTTTTTCCAAAAATGACCACTCCAACATTCCTCCTGTAATTAAGGCTTCGCCTTCCCACCGGGTTTTCCATAAAGCCTTTGTTTTGCAAAAACATATTTTTTAGGATGTCCATTAGGGACTTATAACTTTAGTGGTAATAAATACCATATGGTGGCTATGGGCTTGGTAACACCAAGTATCAACTATTGGCGTAATAGTGATACATAATATTAATAGTAGTAATATTCACTCAAAAATAGTTTTTGGTAATCAAAGTTTTTGTAAAACTTTCAGAAGTAAAAGATGCATGATAGATAATGATAAGTGTAGTAACAGTAAGCATCAGGATGGCTTGCCTTAAAACTCTTAGTGTCCCTGGCCTTGAAGTAGCTTGAACTTGACGCACAGCTCCACAACTGCTGCTTCTTCTCCTTCGTTTTCTAATGTCGTAAAAGAATAAAAGACACACACTCAGACTAAAGGCCAAACAACTAAAAAAATAACACATACAGCAAGCAAACTTATACTAACGCAATCACTCAAACGTTATCGAGAAAACTACCTCATATAACTCTCATGGAACAAAACTGTCGTCAAATAACCATATGGTTGAGAAACCATATCCAACGTCTTATATACCATATATGGAGTGCATGTACCACTCTCATAATAAGATATTCAAGAAGCTAAAATTATAGCTTGTGGGCACAAAAGGTGAGACTACTAAGATACTAACAATCAATCAAAGCAATACCCATGGCAGTGGGTATTAGCAACACACAAGCAATCATCACGAAACAAGATCACTACTAAACTAATGCCTAGATAACAAGATAACTACTAAGCACAACAACAACACTAACACAACAAATAACATAAGTACAATACTCATGCTAAGGAAATCACTCAGACAATTTCCAAGCAGCAAGCAAACACATCAGAGATGAATAGGCTAGTTATAGACTATGCTCTACTCAAAGCTATGGAATCCATCAATCATGAAAATAAACAAAACAAAACTAGAGCTCAATCAAGGGTAACAAGTCATGGGATGCACTCTAAAACACAATCATCACAAAAGATAATGCTTCTTACTAATAACATAATAACAAGAGTGCACTAATAGCATACTAGTATGAGAATTCTACACAAGCATGCTATAAGAAATAATTGTATTCTACAACTAATAGCAACAAGCAACTCCACAATTCAGGTCATAATAACAGAAGTAATAACATCCTGAACATGCTAGAATGATCGGACACTTACATAAAATAAAAATACAATAATACTAGAGCAACTCATAATATCTAGTGGTGACACTAGTTCATCACTAGAGAAGCAAACATCACTACAAGGCTGCATGATTCTAAACAAGAAACTAATGAATGTAAATACCTATTAACAACACATACACCTTACACATGCTAGTAAGCATAAACACTAAAATAATTCTATGAAAACATCTACTAAGCAAGCATCAATCCATTCTAGTAATACATGCTTTTCTAATTAATTAAATAGCAAGCAATCAAGGTACAAGCTATACAACCAGCAGTTATGCACTCAATACAAGATCAACTAGACACTTTCAAAAATCCAAACACTCAATGAAAATCATTCACAAATAATTTACCAATCACTAGGAAAACATTCTATTAGCAAACAATATTCAAATTACCAAACAATAGTGAAACACTTCTTAACATGATACCCCTAAGGGAATATTATGTTAACAAATGAACCACAACTAAACACACTAGTATTCACAAAGAGAATACTAAACTCTTCACTTACATAAGTGAAACAAACAATATATTTTCCTTGGTGGAAAATAATAATCAAACATATAGTAACCACATGCTATTTTCACACAAGTGCATGGTAGGGGATTTGCATCCCTAACAAAGATGCAATGGGACCAGTGGGTTATGGGCCCACTAATACAAAGGCAAGAAGAGGTAACAAGCCTCTGGTCACACATGAAAAAATTAATTTAACAAAGCAATTAACACATGGCTATTCATACTAGTGATTACAATACTAGTGAAAACAAGCAACAGATGTTACACATGCTTGGCTAGAAAATAAAGTGCAAGCTAACAGATATGATAGCATCAAATTAACAGTACCAAAATGGTACTGGACTCAACTTAAGCATATCACAAACTTAGGTAAAACAAACCTACAAATATTGACCCACACAATAATCCAAATAATAAAACTAGGAAAATAACAAATGCTACTTCTATTTCCTTTTTACTTTTCCAAACATGCACACACTTCCTAAGGTAGTTATACTGCAGGGAAACAGCCTAATAAAAAGGTTTAACACATACATACATGCTAGGAACAAAGATCCACTCAATCAAACATCCACACATTACTTAACAAACAAACACACAAGTAATAATGTGTCGCACCCGGACTTCTAGAGGATGCTCGCAGTCCGTTGAACAGTAGTTGATTGGATTACGGGGCTTACCGGCACCCGCATCTCTTACGAGTAGGCCAACACACGTATGTGTGACAACCAACCCCTACTGTTCATCGTCTACGTAAACCATCCCATAGAAATCAGGATACTACCATTGACGTACTTCATACCATACACACATGGTACGTCAACGGCGTTTAACAGAATGATAACACAACATATCTCTAAGACACAAATAAATAGAAATAAGTTGCAAATAGCTCTCATTAGAGCAGAGATAGCAAATACAATCATCCAGAGGACACATGTCCCAACATATCATCATTACATCTCAGCGGAAGCATTCACAGGGTCTGAGTACAGACAAAATCCAAATAGGCTTAGGAAGCCGGGAATGAAAAGAAAACGAAGCCCATCCACGATGTCTCGGATCCTGCCCAGGTCCGCTATCTACTCATCAGCAGCCTCGTCAAACTCCACGTAGTAGCCGTCACGGGGATCCTCGTAAGCGTAGTCTGCGGAAACCACAGCCCCAAAGGGGTCAGTACATAAACATACTGGCAAGCAAGACTCACAGTTCACCAAAGTGTAACCCGTCAACACCAAGCACAGATGCCTTGGGTTCAACGGAAGAAAGGGGATATAAAAGATGCTGCAACTGGCTGCACTAACCAACTACAGAACATACTACAACTTCCGGCTAACAGAAAGGAGATAAGATAGCGTATCGTAACCAACTATAACTAACCACCAAACAAACCCATCCTGGATCTCGCCCCTTATCCAAAGAAGCAATCCGAGGATAACCCACACAGTTGGATTAATGATGGATCAATTTATTGTGACAATAAGGCTATTACTAGTCAAGTTATCATTAGTTAGGTGTAAGTTGTTCTGAGTACTTGTTAGCCAGTACTTTCACCAAGTCAACCATAACCGCGGAAAACACGGCTTCTCGAGAAGATTTATCCCTGCAGGGGTGCACCAATTTAGCCGTACACGTAAGAATAACCCGCCAGATGGAAGGGCCCTTCCACCAAGCGGGGCACTCAACACAACTCAACTCTTCTTCGCATCAAGCCCAAAGCACCACGTGCTGTGCGTGCGCGGCTAATCGAGCCCCACGAAGAAAAGGGGACCCTCATAGCACTGGAAGACCACGCCACCCTAAATGCCGACTACAAAAGTGCCACCCTGGCCTCGGGTTCGTACATGCATATGCGTGCATCAAATGGAAAGCCCGAACTAAGTGTGGCGATTTGGACGAGATGCGAATCGAATCAAATTGAGGGGGGCACCCATACACGCTTCCCACATGCGGATAGTGCGCTCATCATGGATTAGTAGACAAGACCCTTTTCCTAATTAGGGTCGACACTAGCAGGCCTCAAAACCACGCCGGGCCTCCTGCCGGTGCCTTATCAGCAAATTATTATTACCTCAAAAATTAACAGGTTGTTGTTTAACATCGAGCCCCAGAACATAATAGAATATGATAACAGAAAGTAACGGGTAACAGACTCGAGCAAAACAACCCTAAGCATGCTAGTAGGACACGGGCAACAAGCAATGGGGTTATAGGTGTGGGGGTGAGGCTATATCAGGTTTAAAGGATAACATGTGATAGGTTCGTAACAGAAGCAACGATACATAGGGCTAGCAGAAATAGACAACGGAAAGTATCGGTAACCAATGTTGAAAGGAACACAGTGGTTCATGTGAGTGATAACTTTCCTGCAAACTCAGCAGCCTGGTACTGAGCTAGATCCTCAGAAGGGGTGTAGTAAGTATCGTCTGTCTCAACGTCGTCGTCTATCCGAGAAGAAGCAAACAAACAACGCAGAAAGATAAACAATAAATAACATGGCATCGTGCACAATCATGGGATGATGCATGTCAAGTTAATGGATGCATCAAAATAAACTAGTTGACATGGTAACACAATTTAATTGGACCCATATGCAATTTGAGTTGCATATGAAAAGCCCATGAAATAAGGTTGGAATATTTGTTTTTCAACTAATCAACAGGTGAAAGTGGATTAGTATGATGCATGGATGAGGAAAACAGAAAAATAACAACAATAGAATCAATTGGAAATAAGGTTTACCAATTTTAGAAATTTATTTATTAAGTTAGGGAATTTTTTGGTTACTTAAAGGTGTCACACAAGCAATTGTTGTTTTCAACAATTTAAATTGTGCAAAACAGTTAACAAAGTTCATATTTGAAAAGAATACAAAATTTTAGTTGGATTACATGTTTCAAATATTGAAAAAGGAATTAGGATGAATTTGTTATGAATTAAACAAGATTAAACAAGCTTTAAATGAATTTTAAACAAGCATGAATGTTATTTGAATTTTATTTGTTCAAAACATAAATTCAAATTCATATTTGAAAAGTTTATACTTTTCTAGTTTGAAAACATATTTTACATGTTCAAAAATAATTTAATTTGAGCAAGTTATGAATTTAGCAAATTTAAATGATTTAAACAAGGTTTAAATTATTTAAGCAATTTTAATTATTAAAACCATGAAACAAAAATTATATTTGAAAAGGTGGTTTGAAATAGCATGGAAAACATATTTTATTTACATTATTTGGATTAAGTATGAATTAGTTATGGATTTTATCAAATTTCAAATGAATTGTTTGAATTTGAAATTTGGATGCATTTAAATTATTCAAAACAGATTACAAATGGTTTAAATAGATAGATAATTTAATTTGGTGCAGCAAACATATTTTGTTTATATTATTTGGAGTTTGGAAATGAAAGTTATTAGCAAATTAAGTTTAAGGACCATTCTGTAATTAAAAGGACCTAAACTGAAAAAGAAAAGGTTGAAATTCTTTTTACACCGCACAGCTATCTACCCCAGGGCACTGCCAATGGGCCCTGGGCCAGCGTGGCACTGCGGGCGCACACAGCAGCTGACAGGGGGGCCACCCTGTCAGCGCACCGTGCAAAAATTGGGGTTTTTTCCCTGCGGCGAGGGGGAATCGAACCGTGGACCTGGCCATGCGCACGCAACGCTGCTACCAGTGCGCTGCTCGAACGTTTCTGTCAGTCTACGCTACGCAGCCAAGGTAAGGTTCAGTTTCGCGTTTCTGAATTTTAACAGCGCGCGCGTTGGACTGAACCTCGACAGAGAAACGACGCCGGCGGCGATTGCCGTGGTTGCTGCCGTGCTGCGGTGTGCGTTGGTGTTGGATGCGTGCGTGCCCGTGTTGCGATTCAGAGGGAACAGAGGGGAGTTGGAGGGCACGGTGAGCTCACCGGCGGCGTAGGGGTTGCAGAGGCCCGAGGAAGTAATTCCGGCGGCGACAGGTTGATGATGGCGGCGGCGTTGTGGTGAATCCCCGCGGCTGATGTGGTGTCCAGGAGCTCGAGGGAGGTGAGGTGAGCTCGTTCCCGTGGTCAGCATGGGAGATGGGGTACGGGAACGGCGGCGGCCATGGCGGATTCAGAAGCGGGTGCTCCGGTGAGGGTGGCAGAGAGGTGGAATCCGGCGGGGAGAGAGGAAAACGGCGGCGGTGCTCGAGGGGATAGGGTGGCAGGTAGGCTAGGGCTAGCAGGGGGGTCTAGGCTAGGGTTTTATAGGCCTGCGAGGCGCACTGTGGCCGTCGGAGCGCAACGGCGGCGACGTGGCATAGCTCGATGCTCGGCCGTACCGCGAGAAGAAAGAGAGGGGGGGTGATCGAACCGGTACCAGGCCGTGCGGTTAAGGAAGATGGGCTGGGCCGTGCTTGCTCCCCCCCCCCTCTGAACGTTTTTTTCCTTTTTTAGTTTTTCTTCTTCTGTTTTTTTTTTTTTGCAGAAAATGAAAATGGAAGAAATAGATGAGTTTTTGAGTTAGGAAAAATCTAGAAAAAATTTGGGTGAGTTAGTTATTATAATAGCAACTAAATGCCAACTTTGTTTTCCAAAAGTTTCAATTTTAAATTGCTGTTTGTGATTTAACTCAAATTTGAAAGAATTTGCTTATTAAATGATTATTATTGAAAACAAACTTTTTAATAGGGTGAACCCTATTGTTTAATTAGAACAAATGATTAGAGTTGTTTTGGTAATTTCCATAATTTGAAATTGGGTGATGTTTGTGGTTTGATTTGAATTTTTGGATGCAATTTGGATTAAGTGGATTATTAAGAACTAATTAATAGTTGAGCCTTTTTATTTTTCATGGAAACAAATGGAAGTGTTATTTGAACCTTTTATTTGAGAAATTGTAACATGACAAGTATGAAACAAAGGTTGAATATTGTTTGAATTTCCATTATGAAAACAAATAAAAACAGATGCAAACAAATAGGAAACAAATGCAATGAGTATGATGCCATGATGCAAAACAATAATTAAACAAAAACAAACATGCTAGGGTGGTTTTTCATACTTGGGATGTTACAAAACGCCCCCCTTGAAGGAATCGCGCCCCGAGATTCCTTACTGAGAAGAGAAAAGGTCCGGATACTTCTTGCGAAGATCATCTTCGGTCTCCCACGTTGCCTCTTTATCGGAATGATGGGACCACTGCACTTTCAAGAACTTGGTGCTCTTGTTGCGAGTCTTACGCTCGGTCTCATCGAGAATACGAACAGGATCCTCCTCATAAGATAGATCATCTTGCAGTTCAATGGAATCATGATCAACTGCACGATCTGGATCTTTGAAACACTTCTTGAGCTGTGACACGTGAAACACATCGTGCACCTTGGATAGTTTTTCTGGAAGTTCAAGACGATAAGCATTTTCTGCACGCCTTGAGAGAATGTTGAAAGGACCAATGTATCTTGGTGCAAACTTTCCTTTCACACCGAAATGATGAGTGCCTCTGAGGGGAGTTACACGGAGATATGCCTTGTCACCAGGTGCATAGATCATATCCCTGTGCTTGCTGTCATAGTAGCTTTTCTGACGAGACTGAGCAATCTTGAGATTGTCACGAATGATACGAACTTTCTCTTCGGCTTCCTTAACAATGTCAGGGCCTAAGAGTGAACGTTCACCAGCTCCAGACCAATTGATTGGACTCCTGCATCTGCGGCCATAGAGAGCTTCAAATGGTGCCATGCCTAGGCTTGCCTGGTAGCTGTTGTTGTAGGAGAATTCAGCATATGGAAGGCAATCCTCCCATTTCATGCCAAAGGAGAGACCACATGCTCTGAGCATATCCTCGAGAATCTGATTGACTCTTTCGACTTGCCCCTGAGACTGAGGGTGATAAGCTGTGCTGAACAGAAGTTTGGTGCCCAATGCTTCTTGAAAGCTTTTCCAGAAATGAGAAGTGAATATGCTTCCACGGTCTGAGCTTATTTCCAATGGAACACCATGAAGAGGAACAATCTTTGCTGTGTAGAGCTCTGCTAACTGGCTAGCTGAGATTGTTTCTTTGACAGCAAAGAAGTGAGCTACTTTAGTGAGACGATCAATAACAACGAAGATTGCATCGTTGCCCTTCTTGGACTTTGGAAAACCAGTGGCGAAGTCCATTTCAATCAAGTCCCACTTCCACTCAGGGATTTTCAGAGGTTGTAGTAGACCGGCTGTTTTCTGATGGACTGCCTTAACACGTTGACAAACGTCGCATTCAGAAACGTATTGAGCAATTTCACGTTTCATGCCAGGCCACCAATACAGTGTCTTAAGATCCTGGTACATCTTTGTACTTCCAGGGTGGATGGAGAGAGGAGTTTCATGAGCCTCCTTGAGAATAACATCTTTGAGACTTTGAACTTGAGGAACTGCAATGCGTCCTTCGAAGAACACAGTTCCTTTGTCATCAATTGAGAAGGACTTAAATTTATCCTTGCCTTCTTTGATGTGCTCTACCATCTTCTTGATTTCAGTATCACGAAGTTGTTCAGAACGAATCTTGTCCTCGAGAGTTGGACTGGCTGTCAAGCTAGCAAGATAGCCTTGAGGAACAAGGCCAAGGTTCAGCTTCTGGAATTCTTCATGAAGTGGAGGTTGGCTTTCCATGATCATGAGATTATTGCAATACGACTTGCGACTGAGAGCATCGGCCATAACATTAGCCTTGCCTGGAGTGTAAGAAATGGTGAGATCAAAGTCTTTAATCTTTTCAATCCATCTCCTTTACCTGAGGTTTAGATCTGGTTGAGTGAAGATGTATTTCAGACTCTTATGATCGGAAAAGATTTCAGTGCGGTTACCCAACAAGTATTGTCTCCATTTCTTGAGGGCAAACACAACTGCTGCAAGTTCTAGGTCATGTGTGGGATAGTTTTGCTCATGTGCATTCAACTGACGTGAAGCATAAGCCACAACTTGACGTTCTTGCATAAGAACTACACCTAGACCTTGGAGAGATGCATCGCAGAATATCTGGAAAGGTTTGGTAGTATCTGGGCCAACCAGAACTGGTGTAGAAGTGAGTTTAGTCTTCAGGAGATTGAAACTTTCATCACATTGTGGAGGCCAAACGAACTTCTTGTCCTTCTTTGTGAGATCAGTGAGAGGTTTGGCAATCTTGGAAAAGTTTTGGACGAAACGACGGCAATAGCTAGCCAAGCCAAGAAAACTTCTTACTTGCTTCACCGTCTTAGGAGGTTTCCAATCAACAATTGCTTTAACCTTTTCTGGATCAATGGCTATGCCCTTGGCAGAGATGACATGACCAAGGTAAGCAACTTCTGGAATCCAGAACTCACATTTGGAGAACTTGGCATATAGACGATGCTCGCGAAGTTTCATGAGAGTGAGACGAAGATGTTCTCCATGCTCTTCCTCGGATTTGGAGTAGACCAGAATGTCATCAAGATATACCACAACGAACTTGTCGAGGTATTCATGGAAGACAGAATTCATGAGTCTAGAGAACGTCGCTGGTGCATTGGTGAGACCAAAGGACATGACGGTGTATTCATATAGACCGTAGCGAGTGGTGAAAGCTGTTTTTGGAATATCTTCCTTTCTGATCTTTATTTGATGGTAACCCATCCTCAAGTCCAACTTGAAGAATATTGAGGCTCCAGCAAGTTGATCAAAAAGATCATCGATACGAGGAATGGGATACTTGTTTTTGATGGTTTTCTCGTTAAGAGGACGATAGTCAACAACGAGTCTCTTTGTTTGATCCTTCTTCGCAACGAACAGAGTTGGGCAACCCCAAGCGGAGGAACTAGGTTGAATGTAACCTTTTTCCATGTACATATCGATTTGCTCCTTCAACAACTTCAGTTCAGGAGGAGCTATCTTGTATGGATGCTTAGAGATTGGAGCAGTACCTGGTTCAAGCTCGATCACGAACTCAACTGCTCTGTCCGGAGGCATCCCTGGCAACTCTTCTGGAAAGACGTCAGGGAATTCACAAACCACCGGAACATTTTCGAGTAGAGGTAGAGGTTTAGCATCGAGGGTGTAAAGCTGAACAGAACTTGATTCATTTGGAGAATAGACTATCTGGCCAGAAGGGTGTGTCGAAGTTTTGACTCCACAAATCCCTCAGATGACCCTATCGGGTTTCGACTAGGAGAAGTCATGAGCGCTGGTGAAATCGTCGGCTTGACAGGGGGCGAGATTTACCCAGGTTCGGGGCCCTCGAAGAGGTAAAACCCTTACTCCTGCCTTCTGCTGATTTGTATTGGATGATTAGATCGGTTACAGGTTGCTCGAATCGAGAGTAGATCTCGAGTTCCGAGGCTTTTTGGTCGTGCGGTATTACTTGGTCCTCTCCTTGGGGGCTCTCCTGGCCTTATATAGATGGCCAGGTCTCGAGTTCCACCCGGAGAGGACTCAAACCCTAGCCGGGTCGGTTACAAATTCCCTAACTTAACCCGCAAGTTGATGCGGGTGGGCTTCGCATGGGCCTTCTAGAGAACTCCAAGGGCGCTTCCTTTCGGGCCTTAACCTGAGGGCCTGAGAGGGGGTGTCCTTACCCGCAGGGTCCAGGATCCGTATCTTCGTCAGTAGCCCCCGAGCGCGTGCTTGACTGGGGCTTTTCCAGTCGAGTTGGCGGTCAAACTCTCCTTATTTTTATGGAAGATTGCTCTGACAGTCATTGTTTTTTCCAAAGGGTGTGTTCCCTGTATCATGGGTCATCATGCTCGAGTATCGAGCAATATAAGTGCCTGTTTTTACGGCTTTTTTCGCAGAAGGATGTGGCACAGTAGCTTGGCTCTCCCGAGAGATCGGGGCCAATTAATTGCGACTAGGGCAAAAACATTCCTGGCCTACTCAGATTCGAGACCTCCGACTCGAACCCGATAAGGTGATTGTTGCGATTGGGCCGTTGTGGACTTATCGAATCGAACTTAACCTATGGGGGTACCCGGCGCGTCCGCTAGGATTTTTCTTCGTGTTGTTGACACGGAATTATACCGGAGGACGCAGCTTTCGAGTGCGATTCCAGGCCCAAAAGAGAGATCTTTTCGGGTCTTACCTTCATATTCAAAGAATACGGCATCCGGATGTGCCTAGTCGGCTGAACAATCCAGGTTCTTATGATGTAAGATTATCATGTGTAGGAGAGGTAGGTTTTTCCTACCCGATTGAATTGTTTGAGCTCCATACGAAAGAAATTTCGTGTTGGAAGAAAAACCAAGCCCGTATGAAAGAGTTTTCATGTTCGGGATGCTGTGCCCATACGAAAGAGTTTTCGTGCATAGGGTATTTTCCTCTCTGTTCGAAGAGGTCTTGCTTTATGAACTGTTCATGGAAAAGTTGCTTTTATCCGAAGGAATTGATATTCGTACGAAGATAATTTCGCGTTTGAACTTCCATTCGAAAAGATTTGGGTTTTGAATGACGAATGCCATGACGTCATGGCGCACTCCTCTTCTCCCGATGGGACGTGACGGAGTGGTAGCAGATGGTGGCCCACCTTGTCAACTTTTTGACGGGGAAACGAGACGTCGTTCCCGGTTTTTACGCGAGACGCGCAGTAAATGCGCACGATCTTCTGTTAAGATCGTGGCACGAAACAGCGCTGGCTGCCGCTTCGTTTCATCCTTACGCGTGGCGGCCGTGATAGGTGCCACGTAGCGTATCGTACGGCTGAGATTGCCTTGCCCCGTGTATAAATACGAGCGTTAGCGCTGCGGTAAAAATTTCCCAGCTCTCTGTCTTCATCTTCTTCCTCGTGCCCATCTTCGTCTTCCCCGCGCTCGAGCTCTCGCTGCAAACAATGGCTGGCGGAAAGAGACGCGGTGCTGCCGGTTCTGCATCCGGTGAACCTTCCGCGCAACCCGCGCCCCGCGCCGGCGACTGGCGTTCTCCCAACACCACCGCAAAAAGCATCAAGGAGATGCAGCGGGAGGGGTTGCTGCCGGCGGAGACGGAGAAGCGAGTCCGCCTCGGGAAAAAGGAAGAGGTACCCAATCCTCAATCGAATGAGCGCGTGGTCTTTGTGGACCACGTGACTCGAGGCCTTTCTTTTCCCCTTCATTCCTTCTTCCTCGGATTGCTGTGTGTCTACGGCATACAGCTTCACGATCTCCCCCCGAACGCGGTGCAGCACATTACGTGCTTCATCGTGTTCTGCGAATGCTATCTCGGCATTCGCCCGCACTGGGCGCTGTGGAAGGCGCTCTTCAAGGTCCGGATCTTCCGCGAGAAATCGCGGGTGGAGTCCGAGCTTGGCGAACCGCTTCGCACCGGCGGCTTCGGGATCCAAGCTCGACAAGAAGGCAGCTACTTCAACATGCATTTCGTCGACTCCGCTCAAAGCTGGCAGAAAAGGTGGTTCTACGTCATCGACAACAGCTCGGGTGGGATTGTAGAGTTCCACCCGTTCGCTGTTCTGACCAGGCGAAAGTCTTGGGGGCACAAGATGTCAGCCGAAGAGACTCAAACCGTCGCGCCTTTACTCGCAAGAGTAGCTGCTCTTCGGGATCAGACCGCGGGAGTCGTGCTCAACGGGATGCATTTGGCGAGCATCTTTTTGAAGCGCAGGATCCAGCCACTCCAACAAAGGCCCTCCGCCATGTGGGAGTATCAAGGCTCAGAGGATCCCATCCGAGTAAGCCGCGAGGAACTTTCGAATGTAGAATTCGAGAAGAAAATCGCGGGTATCACCCGACTGAAGGTGGGGGAGAAATTCCCCGATTGCTCTGTTGAAGCCTTCGCCGCTTCAAATCCTCCCCCAGCCGAGGTTAGTTTCTTTCTCTTTTTTCGTCTTTGAGTTGTTCCTTTTTTTCTCGTTCTGAGTCCTAGTCGATAAGGTTTTTCTTGTCTTCTTCTTGCCTTTGCAGAGCCTAGCTATGGCGGACTGCTACCCTCCAACTACGGGGGAAGCCGCCTCAGAGCAAGTGTCGTCCCATCAAGACGGCGCGATTGACACCAGCGTCGCCAATGCTTCTTCGAGTTCAGAACATGATTCTTTGGATGACGTTGCGGACTCGAATGGCGCTCCGACGAAACATCGTCGGGTAGATGAGGACGAAGCTACTTCTAAGGATAAATCCTTGGAAGCATCGCCTAGTCAAGCTCCTATCCATGCGACTCCACTTCGCTCCCTTGCTCCTTCGCCTTCGTTCCCAGTGATGACGCCTGCTTGGAACGCGGACTTGCTGGATGACGACGAGGATGACGAGTAAGTGCTTCTTCCTTAATCTTGGTCGAACATTTTCCGTGCTTCAATATCGATTGTTTCTATCTTTCGGTGCAGTCTGCAAACAATCAGTCCTCGCAGGTACGCCGCTGCCGTTCCTCCCGAGAAGAGGAATAAGGCCAAGGATGCGGGTGAAACTCCCACCGCGGGCACCGTCCAAAACTCCCCCAGAGCAGCCCCCGAAGCCGCGACGATGGTACGTGAAGCTCCCAGCTTTGCCGCCAGGGCTTCTGCTTCTAAGGAAGTGACGGATAGCTCCGCAGATCCGCTGTCTCGCGCCTCCGGCCAGGTGAACTTCATCTTCCGTCTTCAAACCATTTTTTATTTTTATCGGGTGCACGACAGTGCTCCCGATGGGAGTAGCCCCCGAGGCTGTAGTCGATCGCATGCGATCGGCCACAGGCTCAAAGTCTAGTTTAATTCCTCTTCATGATTTCATTTTTATCGGGTGCACGGCAGTGCTCCCGATGGGAGTAGCCCCCGAGGCTGTAGTCGATTGTAAATAATCGGGTACAGACTCTATTTTAATCCCTTTTAACTCTTTTGTCTTCGTACTTTGGCAGTCGCTTATTGATTCTCTTGCGGCGATCGGTCTCCGCGTCGTTCTCGCCGAGTCGGATTGCGAGTCGCTTCGAGCGGACCGTAGCCGACTTCAGACCGAAAACGTTCTTCTCAAGGGTGAGCTTTATTGTTTCCCTGTCTTCCGCACTCCGTTCATTCTTGAGTTTTTGACAAGCATCTCTTTGCAGCTCGACTTGAATTTGCAGAATCCGAAAAGGTCAAACTCTCTGAGCAGGTAACTGCTCGGGAGGCTGACCTGATGGCCATTCGACAAGAGCTAGAGCCTTCCCGCATGCAGTCAGAAGATTTTGGTCGACAGCTTGCAGATGCGCGGAAGTCCTTGAAGGAGTTAGAGAAAGCTGGCAGTAAGGCCGACAGCGACATTGTCGGGTTCCTCCGTCCCCTTGCTGAGCGCTTCGCGGGTAAGTGTGTTGGGATTTTGCGATTTTGATTCCTCATTTCGCTGTACTTTGCTAAGTATTCTTTCCTTCCTTTGCAGGTCTTCTGGATGTTCCTCTAGAAATCCCCGGACTCCAGCGGGTGGATGTGGTAACCGACACACTTGCCCAGCTTAAAAGGCACGCTGATGGAGTTCTCTCCATGATCAATGATGCCACTCAAGTGCTGGGGCAACTGCACGGTCGCCTCCTCGCCAACGCCACTCCTGCACCCGCGCTAGATGATCTGTTGAAGGTCTTCTCAGAAGGCAAACTTCTGGATGCCTTCGCGGTCGCACAGGCGGAATCTGGTGCGAAGACCGCGATACAATTCGCTTTGGCGCATGGAGTCGAAGGTTTGGAGGAGGCGTACACAGCTCTTCCGGTCGACCCCTCCACGGGCAAAAAGGTACGGCTCTCTCGTTTTAGCGAGCAAGCCGCTATTCTTGCTCGGAAGCTGTCTGAGATTTTTCCTCGGCTGCGGGGAGGGGCGACTGCTGCCAGCGGGAGCACCAATGTAGCTTCATAGATTTTTTCCTTTTTCTTCTCCTTGAATGTAATGAACCTTGGGATGTATTCCCGTACCTTTGTTGTCTTTAATCGAAGAATTCATCTTGCAATTCGTTCCCTTTGTTTGTGCATTGTCTCCCGATGGGAGTAGCCCCCGAGCGTTTGTCAGATATGCGATTAGAATTGACTCGAGTAGGGCATCTTACTTCTTTCGCTTTATGCTTCCAGGCTACTGGGTTTGTCGCGGAAACGTCGGGTGGATGTGGTACTCCAGTGAATCCACTTGTTGCCGCTGTTGGCACTTTTGCGGGCCTTCGTGATAAGGTCCAGGAGGGTGAGCGCAAGCTAAAAGCTATGCGCGGGATAGCCGATGTGGCAAAGTCCAAGCAGAAATTGGCAGCTGAACGCGAACAATTTCTGATGGATGAGCTGGCTGTAGTCGCAAGGGACTTGCTTTGTAAGTAGTGCAGCCCCCGTGTCTTTTTCTTCCTTGTTTCCTTATCTGACTGTGTGTGTTTTTGTCTTCAGTCGTTAATCCGGATGACAGGGAAGAAAAGCAGTGGGTAGAGAATCACATCCTTCAAGGGGCTAGTAGCTCCAAACCTCATGCGAACAACTTTTGGTCTGATCGCAGTCGGGGTTTTGTGATGGCCGCCTTGAAATTTCGAGTCTGCCAGGCGAGAGTTCTCGTGAGTTCTTTTCACGAGGTCTTGGTTGCGATGAACGCTGCATTTTACCCGCTTGAAAAAGGTCCCGAGGACTGGGGTTATCTTCTCAGTTTGTTTGGACGTGAAGGAGAAGTTCACGCGTGTGTACGCAATCAGATGACGTGCGGCGCGATTGTAGCTCTCTCTTTTGTCCGCATATGGCATCCTGAGATAGATGTTAACTCCGTTGCTCGGCGCCCAGATTATGCAATCGAAGATATCTCGCCGTACTATGATGTTGTACGTCCTGCGGCGGAGAAGATTATCCGAATGACCTCTGAAGAGGTAGATAGAGTTTTGGCGACTGAGAATGCTCAGCACTTTGACTGATTTTCGGATGTAAATATCCTGTAATCTGTTTATAGTATGTAAAAAACTGTTGTAAGGTGTATAACCTTGTATTTGATGTGGTTTCTTTGTGATGCTTAGTTGTAGGGTAGCCCCCGTGTGTTTTAGGGGGTGTGTACCTGTAACTTGTAGCATGTAAAGAATGAAAAGCTTCGAGTGAATACGATGAAGGAATCGTGTCTTTATTGTAATGACTGAGAAGCCATGTATTCGAACTACAGGACTGGCTAGTATAGCCTTATTTTTGTTGTGATAACAAATAAACCTAAGGATAAAATTTGCGGAGGTGTGCGATGTTCCACGGATTGGAGTAAACCCCTCCGGTCGCTGGGTTCTTTAGCCTGTAGGCTCCGCCTGGGATGACTTCATGTATGATGAAGGGTCCTTCCCAAGGTGGCTCGAGCTTGTGTCCTTCCTTCTGTTTGAGCCGCAGCACCAGATCCCCAACCGCGAATGCTCTGTGGCGTATGCGGCGATTGTGATAGTTGCGCAAGGATTGCTGATATACTGCGGATCTTGCGAGTGCGATGTCGCGCATTTCGTCGAGTGCATCCATATCTTCTGCGAGCGCCTTGTTGGAAGTTTCTTCGCTGTAGGCTACAACTCGTGGGGCGCTGAATCGAACGTCCTCGGGAAGGACTGCTTCTGCCCCGTATACCATGAAGAATGGCGTGTACTTCGTTGATCGATTAGGAGTTGTGCGTAGGCTCCAGAGTACGGAGGGTAGCTCTTCCACCCAATGTCCTGCGGCGGGGTGTAGACGATCGAGTAGTCGCTTTTTGATGCCCATCGAAACTAAGCCATTGGATCTTTCGACTTGTCCGTTCGTTTGCGGGTGAGCAACTGAGGCAAATTTGAAATTGATGCCTTTTTCCTCGCAGAATTGTTGTGTCTCCTTTGCTGTGAAATTTGTACCGTTATCTGTAATGATGTCGTGTGGCACACCAAATCGACATACAATGGAGTCGAGAAACTTGACGGCGCATTGGGCGCTTGCTGAGGTCACTGGCATAGCCTCGATCCATTTGGTGAACTTGTCGACTGCGACCAGCAAGTGTGTGTATCCACCTGGCGTGGACTTGCGTAGTGGCCCAACCATATCTAGCCCCCATTGTGCAAAGGGCCAGGCTATTGGTATCATGTGTAGTTCCGTAGCAGGGGCGTGTGGCCTTGGTGCGAATCGCTGGCAGGCGTCGCATCGTTCGACCAGGCTTTTTGCATCGTTGGCTGCTGTTAGCCAGTAAAATCCTGCTCGGAAAGCTTTTCCCATTATTGTTTTCCAGCTAGCATGATGTCCGCAGTCTCCTTGGTGTATGTCCTGGAGCAATTCCTTGCCGTCTTCGGGTGCGATGCAACGCTGAAGTATTCCCGAGATACTTTGCTTGTATAATTCTCCGTTGACTACTCGAAAGGATTTGATACGCCTGATTATCTGTCGAGCCTCACGTGGGTCGGCCGGGAGCTGTCTGTGGAGCAGGTAGTCGAGATATTTCTGCGTCCAGACTGGCTCGACCATGAAAACCTGTCGTGATATATTGTGAATAAGCTCGATAAGCGCGACCTGCGGGCTGACCTCTGTTTCTGGCGCTGCTGCAGCTTTCTTCACTTTGACTGATCGCTTGATCATCCGTTCGAAGTATATTCCTGGCGGTATAGGTGTATTGGTGGAACCCATGTTTGCCAGTCTATCTGCTTCTTCGTTGCTAGATCTTGCAATATGTTTCAGCTCGCAGCCTTTAAAGCTTCCTTCGAGTAGGTTGTACATGTCACGATATGCGACCATGTTTTCAGCGATGGAGTCGCATTCTTTCATCGTCTGCTGTACTATGAGATTGGAATCACCGTAGATCATTAATCGGGTAGCTCCACAGGCGATTGCCATCTTCATCCCGTGCAACAGGGCTTCATATTCTGCGTCGTTGTTTGAGGCTGGATCGTCCGGTGGAAAGTCCAGTCGCAGGACGTACTGCAGCTTGTCTCCCCGAGGCGAAATAAGAACGATTCCAGCTCCTGCTCCTTCGTTTATCTTGGATCCGTCGAAGTACATTATCCAATTGCTCGTGTACTCGGGTGGTCCGGGCGTTTGTAGCTCTGTCCATTTGCTGAGGAATTCCACGAGTACTTGAGATTTGACTGCTTTTCGCTCTGTATAGGTGATGTCCCAGGCGCCCAGCTCGATGCTCCATTTTGCTATTCTTCCGGATGCCATAGGGTTGTTCATGATTGTCCCGAGTGACGCATCATTAACCACTGTAATGGTATGTTCCTGGAAATAATGTTTGAGCTTTCGGGCTGTGAGAACAACTCCATACGCCAGCTTCTGATAATGAGGGTATCGTTGCTTGCATGGCGAGAGCACTTCGCTGATGTAATATATTGGTCGTTGGACTCCGTATGCTTTGCCGTCTTCAGGTCGTTCGACCACGATTGCTGTGCTGATGACCTGGTTTGTAGCGGCTAGGTATAGTAGGAGCGGCTCCCTTTCTTGCGGTGTTGCAAGGACGCGCCTGCTTTGCAGCGATCGCTTCAGGTCTGCGAACGCTTGTTTAGCTTCGGGTGTCCACTCGAATTTGTCCGTCTTCTTTAGTAATTTGTAGAAGGGTAACGCTTGCTCTCCCAATCGTGCGATGAACCTGCTTAGGGCGGCTAGTCGTCCTGCGAGCTGCTGGACTCCGCGTAGATTGGTTGGCTCCTTCATAGTCAGGATGGCTTGTATTTTTTCCGGGTTGGCTTCAATGCCTCTGGCGGATACCAGGTACCCGAGGAGTTTTCCTGCAGGGATGCCGAAAACGCATTTGGTCGGATTGAGCTTGATCCGATATGCATTAAGGGCGTCGAACGTTTCTCTGATGTCCTCGAGGAGTGTGTCCTCTACTCGAGTTTTGATGACGATGTCGTCGACGTACACTTGTACGTTTTTGCCAATGAGATTGGCGAGGCATCTTTGCATGCAGCGCTGATATGTTGCGCCTGCGTTCTTCAGCCCGAAGGGCATTGTCGTGTAGCAGTAGACACCGTGGGGTGTGATGAATGCCGTCTTCTCTTCGTCTTCCTTTTTCATTCGGATCTGATTGTATCCCGAATAGGCATCCAGGAAGGAGAGGCGTTGGCAGCCTGCCGTAGAGTCCACGATCTGGTCGATTCGTGGTAGAGGAAAATTGTCCTTGGGGCAGTGCTTATTCAGCGATGTGTAGTCGATGCACACCCGAAGGATGTCCGTGTTCTTCTTGGGGACCAGCACCGGGTTTGCCAACCAGGTGGATATCTTGATCTCCCTAATAAAGTTGGCGGCTAGCAGTCTGTTTATTTCTTCTCCAAGCGCCTTCTGTTTGGGTTCTGAGAATCGTCGAGTCGTCTGTTTGATGGGTTTGGCATTAGGAAAAACTTCGAGTGAGTGCTCGGCAAACTCCCTGGGTATTCCTGGCATATCTGAGGGCTGCCAGGCAAAAATTTCCCAGTACTCACGGAGGAGTTTGACGATCGCGCTTTCCTATGCTGGCGAGAGGGTTGTGGAAACCATCGCGGTCTTGGCGGAATCCGTCGGGTGCACTTGGTGCTTGCGGGTGTCTCTGTTGGCGCTGAATTCCAGTTCAGGCACGTTCTTCTTCGTGAGGGGCATGACGGAGTGGTCCGTGGTTTTTGCCAGCTCTTGAAGTTCTTCTTGCATCCCGAAAGATTTCGCGATCTCATTGAATTCTATGTCACACTTGTTTGACTTATGGAAGTCTCCGTCGATGGTGATCACACCGTATTCGCCGGGTAGCTTGAGTTTCAGGTACGCGTAATGTGGTACTGCCATGAATCTGGCGAACGCTGTTCGGCCAAGGATGGCGTGGTACTGTGAGGGCCAGTCGACGACTTCGAAGTCCAGGAATTCCCTTCTGTAATTGCTTGGAGAGCCCAGTACAACTTCTAAGTTGATTGTTCCGAGTGGACGGATTGCCTTGCCCGGAACTATCCCGTGGAAGGATGTTTCTGATTCCGCTAGGCTGTCCAGGTTCTTGTTCATTCGACGGAGTGTATCCGCGTAGATGATGTTGATTCCACTGTCGCCGTCCATGAACACGCGGGCCAGGTCATAATTTCCGATTTGAGCCTGGATGACGAGGGCAGCGTGTCCTGGTCGATAGACTTGTGGTGGATGGTCTTGTTTCGAGAACGTGATGGGCTGATCTGCCATCTTCAGGTACTCGGTCTTTGTTGGCGGTGTCTGCACTGCCATGCATAGTTTCCTTGTGTTAGTCTTTTGAGCTCTGCGAGAGGGGCATACCTTCTGTATCATCGCGAGTTGTCCTGCCGGATTCGGGTATGCATTGGCTCCATTGTTTTGTGGAGGTGGCGCAGGTAGTGCGGCTAGCGCCATGTTTGGGTTTGCTGGTGGAGGAGGTGGTGGAGGCGGCTGGAATTGTTGTCCCCCTCCTGGCAGCGGCGGGTAGTTTTGAGTGGATGCGAATCTTTTCCTCGCGAGAGCATCCGAGATGTCAAGAAACTTTCGACAATCCTTGAGAAGGTGTGTTGCCTTAGTTTTGCCCGTGCGCTTATCTGTAAACAGGTGTAGCGAGCAGTATGCATCAAGATCCTCCTCGGGGGACTTTTCTTCTGCCTTTGGTTTCCACTCGCGACTTCCGCGGCGGCCAGAGTCGCGGTTTCGCGTGAATTCTGCCGCCACTAATTCCTCCCTGTCCTCGTGGTCGTAGTATTTCCTTCTCTTTCTTCGCCCATGACGGTCTTCTTCGTGCGTGGGCGATGATGCTCTTTCATTGCGTACCGCGTCTTCTCCGTTAGCCCATTTTTCGGCTATGATCATTAGCTCCCCAATGGTTTTGGGCGCAGCTCTGCCTAGCTCTTCTCGAAACGCGGTTCTTCTCGCTCCTTTGGCGAAGGCCTCAATCGCCACCTCTTCCGAGATGGTTCCTGCGGTGTTCCTGAGTGTGGTCCACCGCTGGATATATTCTCGTGTGGATTCGCCACTCTTCTGTTTGCACGCCCGTAGTTCTTCGATTGTGGCTGGCCTCTTGTACGTCGACTGGAAATTTTTGCAGAAATCGTGGTGCAGGTTGTCCCATGATGCGTAGCAAGATTTAGGTCTTCTTTCCAGCCAACTGCGGGCCGCGCCTGTAAGATGCAAATTGAGGTATTGCATGGCTGTGTTCTTGTTCCCACGTTGGCATTTTACTGCCGTGAGGTAATCGCTTAACCACTGGGAGGGCTCGAGCGAGCCGTCGTATTTAGTCACCTCCGTGCTGAGCTTGAACCTCTTGGGTAGAGGTGCTTCTCGGATGCTGCGAGCAAAACAGAGCGCTCCACAGGTTTCGTCGTCTGAGGACCTGGATGAGGAGCGTTCGCGATACCGTGAAGCTCTCGCCCTATCCACCTTCTTTTGGGCGATCTGATCACGCGTCGTATTCGGACCGGTCGCGGTCGTTGTCTTTCCTTGGTTCTTTGCTTCGCTTTCCCGAGCGGCTGCTGTGGCGCCGCGAGCTTTTGTCTCTCGGGCTGTCGTCGCTGCTGCTTCGACTGTCGCCGCGACGGCGGGCTTCTTTTCCTCGACCACGCCGTGGCGATTTGTCTTTTCTCGGGGATGAACTTCTGTGTCTGCGGGGCGTTTCTTTATCCTTGTTTTTCTCATGTCGCTCCTTCTCCAATTCTTCTTCGGTCTTCTTGCGATCGTGGGAAGCGAGCCTTGCGGCCGCCAATCCTAGTCCTTTGCGAATTTGCTTGTACTGTTCCACCCGAGGGTCGCTGTCCGTCGGTTGGTTCATCTGCATGTAGGTTGCTGCGGCTAGGATCGCGGCAGCTGGGGTTTGCGGATAGACATTGCCGTCATCGTCGACCCTCATGAAGGAAGACGTGGTCGACCTGTCGGTCGCAGTCATGGATTCGTGGCCCCTTGACGATGTTGCGTGTCCCTTCCTCGCGGGTCGGATACCGACTGAGGGTGCAAGGGACTGTTCGACTCGCCGCAGGCTTGATTCATCCGCCACTCTTCTGCGACGGGCTAGATCCGCCCGGGCTTCTTTGATGTTTGAGGCCGCTCTTACTAGGTGGTAGTGGTAGGCGGTTAGATCTTCTTGTGAGGCTCCTGCCGCGGGTGGCTGACTCCGCCGCATGGCCTCCTTGGCCCTCTTCCAGGCCTCCCGCGAAACACCGATTATATCGCGCTCGGTTGCGCTGTATTCGGTTTCCGAGGGTTGTTCCGATCCTGCCATGCAGACTTGGGCCAGTCGTGGCTCGTGCGTCCTAGGCGCAGATCGGAAGGCTTCCCGTACCCGAGATGGTTCCTCTGTCGAGAGGGCGTGGTAGTCGACTGTGTTGAAGCGGATGGACTCGCCACTTTTCTCCATAGGGAAGCGTGAGTTGACGGCTCCAGATTCAGGTTCAGATTCATCCGAGAAGTGGAGGATTCCATCTCTGTTCGCCATGAAGTTGAAGCTTCCGAACGTCAGGGTGACGCTCTTCTCCAGATCCTCGAACACCGGGCGTGATTCCGGCGAGTGAGGCGTGACTATGACGGATCCGATCCGTACGAGATTGTTCGGAGCCGTAGTCGATGGTTTCCAACGGGAGTTGGATGTCGATGAAGCCGAAGATGCCGGTGATCCAGCGCCCGCGATCCCCACGGTCGGCGCCAATTGTCGAAGTTCTGACTCCACAAATCCCTCAGGTGACCCTATCGGGTTTCGACTAGGAGAAGTCATGAGCGCTGGTGAAATCGTCGGCTTGACAGGGGGCGAGATTTACCCAGGTTCGGGGCCCTCGAAGAGGTAAAACCCTTACTCCTGCCTTCTGCTGATTTGTATTGGATGATTAGATCGGTTACAGGTTGCTCGAATCGAGAGTAGATCTCGAGTTCCGAGGCTTTTTGGTCGTGCGGTATTACTTGGTCCTCTCCTTGGGGGCTCTCCTGGCCTTATATAGATGGCCAGGTCTCGAGTTCCACCCGGAGAGGACTCAAACCCTAGCCGGGTCGGTTACAAATTCCCTAACTTAACCCGCAAGTTGATGCGGGTGGGCTTCGCATGGGCCTTCTAGAGAACTCCAAGGGCGCTTCCTTTCGGGCCTGAACCTGAGGGCCTGAGAGGGGGTGTCCTTACCCGCAGGGTCCAGGATCCGTATCTTCGTCAGGGTGGAACAGAGTTATTGACTTCTGAGCACAATCAATTGTAGCTTTATTGGCCTTCAACCAATCCATGCCAAGAATGACATCAATGTCAGAATTGCCAAGCAGAATGAGAGAAGCAAGGAATATGTGACCTTCAATTAGGATCTGATTTTCATGACTGATCTTGGAAGTTTGCATAGTTGCTCTAGGGGAGTTTACTACTAGCGGGGAACCCAAACCAACAAAGGGGAGTTTAACTGCTGTCGCAAAGATCTTTGACACGAAAGAATGCGATGCTCCGGTATCAAACAACACTTTAGGTGGAAAAGAGTTTACGGGGAATGTACTGAGAACGACGTCAGCAGCTTCCTCAGCTTTGTCGACCTTGACATGATTCACCCTTGCGGTCCTCCCGACAGGCCTGTTGTTGGAGTTGAAGGATTTAGCCGGGGGAGCACGCACCATTGACTGGTTTGTGTTGGGACGAGGTGGTGGTGGAGGTAGCTGCCTCTGAGTGCACTTGTCAGCGTAGTGCCCCGTCTGCTTGCACTTGTAGAAAGTGACGACACGAGGAGTATCTGGCCTTGGCTGCCCCATTGAAAACCTCTGACCATGCATCTGAGATGGGTTGGGTGGGCGGGGAGCAAAGCCTGGAGAAGCTTGGGCATATGGAGCCCGAGCGACAGCAGCATTTGGCACCCAGATGCGGCGCTTCTGCGGAGGGGTGGTCATGTTGGAGGAGGAACCACCCTCACGCGAGTGCTTCCGAGACTCCTCGAACGCCTTGCACCCATTTTCTTCATTGAGCGCGGTGTTAACGAGCTCCTCGAAGTCTTTGGCCTTGATGTTGGTGAGGGCGTACTTGAGTTCCGGGTTAAAACCTCGGCGGAACCTTGCCATCTTCTTAGCCTCAGTGGACACCTCATCACCAGCGTAACGAGCGAGGCGATTGAACTCACTCTGATAGCCAATGACGTCCAGCTTGCCCTGCTTGAGTGAGCAAAACTCTTCACGCATCCTTTCCATGAGACCATCTGGAATGTGGTGCTTCAGGAAAGCTTCCTTGAAACAGCCCCAGGTGATTGGGTAGCCAGCTCTCATGGTCTGGTAGTTCTCCCACCAAGTAGCTGCCTGACCCTTCAGTAGGTAGGAGGCATACTTGACCTTGTCTTCCTCAGCAACGTGAGCAATGTCCAGAGCCTTGGCCATCTCACGGATCCAGTCATCAGCATCCAGAGGCTCGCGTGTTGCCACGAAAGCTCTCGGGCCCAGACTCAGAAACTCCTTGATACTGACTCGTGGAGCATTCTGGTTGTTGTGCTGGTTAGACTAGAACTGGGCCATCTGTGCCATGACCTGGGTCATCTGAGTCAACAGCTCCGTGATTGGCGGTGGCTCAGGCGGGTTGTTCCTTGTTGGCGGCATCCTGAATAGACATGCATTTTAGCACAACAACAGAAAAGGATAGACTTGGTAACCGAAAAGAGAGATTATTCCGACGCATGAATAGATAACCAACAGGTACATCATCACATGTTCAAATACATCAGAATATCCAACACACCATAAATGGTTCAAATGCCACAGGATAACTAAACATAGCTAAGAATGGATACATCGGTACTCCCATGCTCATCACGCAGGACGGCGGTGAGTAGTACGACGAGAGGTACGGTGAGGAGCATGCCCACGAAAGTAGGTAGAACAACGATCCACATAGATCTGACGTGGCCTGAGAGCGACTCTAGGTGTGGTGAAGTACATAGAGTCGACTCCCTGTGCTCCAAAGCGTGGAATCCCAGTGTAACCAGCACCGAGGTTGAGGAGTGGACCTCTGTTCGGCTCGTAACCTCCAGCATCTGGCAGACGACGACCAACTGGCTGATCGAAATGTGCAAAGCGCTCATCTCCAACAAAGTCTGTGGTGTACGTCGCCAGACGAGTCAAAGCAAGGTAGAGCTGCTCTCTAACTGAAGCCAACTCCTGAGATAGTGTGCCGGCAACTGCGTCACTGTGCCTCACAAACTGAGCGGTGGTGTGCAGCCTGGAGTTATCATGCTCGTAGACATCCAGGTTGTCGTAGAGAGTGAAGTGAGCTTCCTCCGAAGTGATGTAACCACGGGGGATGTGGCGATAGATGGAATCGTCAAACCCCCAGTAGTCAGCACGAAGGACGGTGAGACTCACATAAGCTGCCTGCTGCACGGCCATATCCACTGTGGAACCTACTGCCTCGTAGCGATGGACGACGCTCATGCCATCATCTGACAGAATGTAGACGATAGCCTGGTAGTAGGTCTGGTCAAACTCTCGCTGCTGCTCGTAGACCTGGTACTCTGGTGCCCAACGGAACCCCAGATAAGTGACCATGTCCCTCAGTATCTCCGGATAACCGGCGGTGCTCTCACAACGAGTCATCCGAACCACCTGCGGGTAGAACCTGAGATCCATCTGCAGATGATCGGGGAAGTTTTGATTAGACGCCGGTAGAGAACTGAAGTGGAAAGCAACAACAAGGTTTCAACGGACGAAAAGGATGTTGAGAAGAACAGGACAACGAAGCAACGACGGGAAACACGAGACCAAGACTCCTGAGGTACTACGGAAAACCCATCCGGGCTTCTAAAGGATCAATATCTACTGCTTAAGGAATAGAGGATTTGCTTCCGGGGCTTACACGCCTCTGTTCTCAATCGTGAGTAGGCAACATGATAAATCATGTCACAACCACCTCCATTCCTATGGTCTAGTAGATATAACCATCCTAGAGAAACCAGAATACGTGAAAACCTAACTTGAAAGTTTAGATGAGAAGGGAAAACAACGTTGCACTTCCTTACCAGAAAAGGGTGGGTGGGTGGGGAAAGAAGAAAAATGGCAGAATTCCTACTCTCACGTTTCATTTTTCCTATATAGCTACAAAAATAGTTTCTAGACTCAACTGCGACCAGTAAAAGGGATCCTACAGGCAGACTGGCTCTGATACCATTTGTCGCACCCGGAATTCTAGAGGATACTCGCAGTCCGTTGAACAGTAGTTGATTGGATTACGGGGCTTACCGGCACCCGCATCTCTTACGAGTAGGCCAACACACGTATGTGTGATAACCAACCCCTACTGTTCATCGTCTACGTAAACCATCCCATAGAAATCAGGATACTACCATTGACGTACTTCATACCATACACACATGGTACGTCAACGGCGTTTAACAGAATGATAACACAACATATCTCTAAGACACAAATAAATAGAAATAAGTTGCAAATAGCTCTCATTAGAGCAGAGATAGCAAATACAATCATCCAGAGAACACATGTCCCAACATATCATCATTACATCTCAGCGGAAGCATTCACAGGGTCTGAGTACAGACAAAATCCAAATAGGCTTAGGAAGCCGGGAATGAAAAGAAAACGAAGCCCATCCACGATGTCTCGGATCCTGCCCAGGTCCGCTATCTACTCGTCAGCAGCCTCGTCAAACTCCACGTAGTGGCCGTCACGGGGATCCTCGTAAGCGTAGTCTGCGGAAACCACAGCCCCAAAGGGGTCAGTACATAAACGTACTGGCAAGCAAGACTCACAGTTCACCAAAGTGTAACCCGTCAACACCAAGCACAGATGCCTTGGGTTCAACGGAAGAAAGGGGATATAAAAGATGCTGCAACTGGCTGCACTAACCAACTACAGAACATACTACAACTTCCGGATAACAGAAAGGAGATAAGATAGCGTATCGTAACCAACTATAACTAACCACCAAACAAACCCATCCCGGATCTCGCCCCTTATCCAAAGAAGCAATCCGAGGATAACCCACACAGTTGGATTAATGATGGATCAATTTATTGTGACAATAAGGCTATTACTAGTCAAGTTATCATTAGTTAGGTGTAAGTTGTTCTGAGTACTTGTTAGCCAGTACTTTCACCAAGTCAACCATAACCGCGGAAAACACGGCTTCTCGAGAAGATTTATCCCTGCAGGGGTGCACCAATTTAGCCGTACACGTAAGAATAACCCGCCAGATGGAAGGGCCCTTCCACCAAGCGGGGCACTCAACACAACTCAACTCTTCTTCGCATCAAGCCCAAAGCACCACGTGCTGTGCGTGCGCGGCTAATCGAGCCCCACGAAGAAAAGGGGACCCTCATAGCACTGGAAGACCACGCCGCCCTAAATGCCGACTACAAAAGTTCCACCCTGGCCTCGGGTTCGTACATGCATATGCGTGCATCAAATGGAAAGCCCGAACTAAGTGTGGCAATTTGGACGAGATGCGAATCGAATCAAATTGAGGGGGGCGCCCATACACGCTTCCCACATGCGGATAGTGCGCTCATCATGGATCAGTAGACAAGACCCTTTTCCTAATTAGGGTCGACACTAGCAGGCCTCAAAACCACGCCGGGCCTCCTGCCGGTGCCTTATTACCTCAAAAATTAACAGGTTGTTGTTTAACATCGAGCCCCAGAACATAATAGAATATGATAACAGAAAGTAACGGGTAACAGACTCGAGCAAAACAACCCTAAGCATGCTAGTAGGACACGGGCAACAAGCAATGGGGTTATAGGTGTGGGGGTGAGGCTATATCAGGTTTAAAGGATAACATGTGATAGGTTCGTAACAGAAGCAACGATACATAGGGCTAGCATAAATAGACAACGGAAAGTATCGGTAACCAATGTTGAAAGGAACACAGTGGTTCATGTGAGTGATAACTTGCCTGCAAACTCAGCAGCCTGGTACTGAGCTAGATCCTCAGAAGGGGTGTAGTAAGTATCGTCTGTCTCAACGTCGTCGTCTATCCGAGAAGAAGCAAACAAACAACGCAGAAAGATAAACAATCAATAACATGGCATCGTGCACAATCATGGGATGATGCATGTCAAGTTAATGGATGCATCAAAATAAACTAGTTGACATGGTAACACAATTTAATTGGACCCATATGCAAGTTGAGTTGCATATGAAAAACCCATATGCAAGTTGAGTTGCATATGAAAAGCCCATGAAATAAGGTTGGAATATTTGTTTTTCAACTAATCAACAGGTGAAAGTGGATTAGTGTGATGCATGGATGAGGAAAACAGAAAAATAACAATAATAGAATCAATTGGAAATAAGGTTTACCAATTTTAGAAATTTATTTATTAAGTTAGGGAATTTTTTGGTTACTTAAAGGTGTCACACAAGCAATTGTTGTTTTCAGCAATTTAAATTGTGCAAAACAGCTAACAAAGTTCATATTTGAAAAGAATACAAAATTTTAGTTGGATTACATGTTTCAAATATTGAAAAAGGAATTAGGATGAATTTGTTATGAATTAAACAAGATTAAACAAGCTTTAAATGAATTTTAAACAAGCATGAATATTATTTGAATTTTATTTGTTCAAAACATAAATTCAAATTCATATTTGAAAATTTATACTTTTCTAGTTTGAAAACATATTTTACATGTTCAAAAATAATTTAATTTGAGCAAGTTATGAATTTAGCAAATTTAAATGATTTAAACAAGGTTTAAATTATTTAAGCAACTTTAATTATTCAAACCATGAAACAAAAATTATATTTGAAAAGGTGGTTTGAAATAGCATGGAAAACATATTTTATTTACATTATTTGGATTAAGTATGAATTAGTTATGGATTTTATCAAATTTCAAATTAATTGTTTGAATTTGAAATTTGGATGCATTTGAATTATTCAAAACAGATTACAAATGGTTTAAATAGATAGATAATTTAATTTGGTGCAGCAAACATATTTTGTTTATATTATTTGGAGTTTGGAAATGAAAGTTATTAGCAAATTAAGTTTAAGGACCATTCTGTAATTAAAAGGACCTAAACTGAAAAAGAAAAGGTTGAAATTCTTTTTACACCGCACAGCTATCTACCCCAGGGCACTGCCAATGGGCCCTGGGCCAGCGTGGCACTGCGGGCGCACACAGCAGCTGACAGGGGGGCCACCCTGTCAGCGCACCGTGCAAAAATTGGGGTTTTTTCCCTGCGGCGAGGGGGAATCGAACCGTGGACCTGGCCGTGCGCACGCAACGCTGCTACCAGTGCGCTGCTCGAACGTTTCTGTCAGTCTACGCTACGCAGCCAAGGTAAGGTTCAGTTTCGCGTTTCTGAATTTTAACAGCGCGCGCGTTGGACTGAACCTCGACAGAGAAACGACGCCGGCGGCGATTGCCGTGGTTGCTGCCGTGCTGCGGTGTGCGTTGGTGTTGGATGCGTGCGTGCCCGTGTTGCGATTCAGAGGGAACAGAGGGGAGTTGGAGGGCACGGTAGGCTCACCGGCGGCGTAGGGGTTGCAGAGGCCCGAGGAAGTAATTCCGGCGGCGACAGGTTGATGATGGCGGCGGCGTTGTGGTGAATCCCCGTGGCTGATGTGGTGTCCAGGAGCTCGAGGGAGGTGAGGTGAGCTCGTTCCCGTGGTCAGCGTGGGAGATGGGGTACGGGAACGGCGGCGGCCATGGCGGATTCAGAAGCGGGTGCTCCGGTGAGGGTGGCAGAGAGGTGGAATCCGGCGGGGAGAGAGGAAAACGGCGGCGGTGCTCGAGGGGATAGGGTGGCAGGTAGGCTAGGGCTAGCATGGGGGTCTAGGCTAGGGTTTTATAGGCCTGCGGGGCGCACTGTGGCCGTCGGAGCGCAACGGCGGCGACGTGGCATAGCTCGATGCTCGGCCGTACCGCGAGAAGAAAGAGAGGGGGGTGATCGAACCGGTACCAGGCCGTGCGGTTAAGGAAGATGGGCTGGGCCGTGCTTGCTCCCCCCCCCCCTCTGAACGTTTTTTTCCTTTTTTAGTTTTTCTTCTTCTGTTTTTTTTTTTTTGCAGAAAATGAAAATGGAAGAAATAGATGAGTTTTTGAGTTAGGAAAAATCTAGAAAAAATTTGGGTGAGTTAGTTATTACAATAGCAACTAAATGCCAACTTTGTTTTCCAAAAGTTTCAATTTTAAATTGCTGTTTGTGATTTAACTCAAATTTGAAAGAATTTGCTTATTAAATGATTATTATTGAAAACAAACTTTTTAATACGGTGAACCCTATTGTTTAATTAGAACAAATGATTAGAGTTGTTTTGGTAATTTCCGTAATTTGAAATTGGGTGCTGTTTGTGGTTTGATTTGAATTTTTGGATGCAATTTGGATTAAGTGGATTATTAAGAACTAATTAATAGTTGAGCCTTTTTATTTTTCATGGAAACAAATGGAAGTGTTATTTGAACCTTTTATTTGAGAAATGGTAACATGACAAGTATGAAACAAAGGTTGAATATTGTTTGAATTTCCATTATGAAAACAAATAAAAACAGATGCAAACAAATAGGAAACAAATGCAATGAGTATGATGCCATGATGCAAAACAATAATTAAACAAAAACAAACATGCTAGGGTGGTTTTTCATACTTGGGATGTTACATAATGAAAACAGAAAAGCTGTTGTTTCTTGTTTTGCTCACCAAAAAAAATCTAGGGTTCCAAAAATTAATCCAAGCTAGTACTAGATGGATCTAGTCACATGAAAACTCATCCAATTGGATTCACCTCAAAAATCATTTTTAAACTTATTCAAAAAATCCTAGAAAAGCCTACTGGTCATTTACCAAAATGGATGGCATTTCCATTTGGTAACTCACCTTGGTGTGAGGCAAAGTCCTATGGATATATATATCCACTAGCTATGCAAAACAATTTGGTTTGACCAAAATGGATACAGATCCAAAAAGTTATGCCAAAAACATCTTTACAGACACCCTGTGGAAAAACAGATCTTGAGACAAAAATACAAGTGAAAACTTAGATCTAAAAATTTTAGATGGTTAGGAAAACATACCGCTAGAGCCAAGATTTTTGGTTGATTTAATTTTGCATTCTAGGTATTTTTCCTAATCTCAAAACAAACAGCACAAATCTGCACATATTTATAAGAAAAACAAAAACAGAGGACGGGCTGGCTTTCTGCGGCGCGGCCCAGCTAAGCGCACTGAGTGGCCCAGCGGTCATCCGTGCATGCGCAATGCGCGGGAAAGGCCGGGTTCAAGCGTGGCCATTGATCGCAGATCGAACGGCCCGCGGTCTCTCTTCTTCCTCCCACTCGTCTCTCTCTCCCGAGCTACTGAGAAACATGGCGGCACGGTGGCTCACCTAGGGGCAACGGAGAGGAGTGGTGCGGTGTCGGGGGAGGTCCAGGGGTCGAGGGGCGCGGTGCATAGGCGCGGCGTGGCTTCTGGCGGTGGCGCGGGCACCGAGCGCTCTCGGTGGCGAGCTCGACGGCGGCGGGGGTTCCTGCGGGCAGAGACCAAGGGGAGTGGTCAGGCGGTGTCAGGGGGTACGGGGAGTCCAACCAGGGCGGTGGAAGGGAATGGGAAGGCATGGGGGAGGGGAGCACTACCTCGAGCTCCCGGCGGTGATCGTCGGGATCAAGGGCTCGAGCACGTTCCTAGGGGCCAGGGCAGGGCTTCCTTTCGGCTTGGGGGAGGTGTGTGGATGTGTAGGAGTGTAGTGGCGCAAGAGACACGCTTGGGAGGGCCTCAAGCCACGGGTATAAGGGCAATGGTCTAGGTTGGGCTCGGGTTAATGCCACACAATGGCATGGGTGCGCTCTAGGGGCCCTAGGGTCATTCTACCTCATGTCGAGGTTGCCAAAAGCCAAGACTAACAAGGGGGAAGTCAACCACTGGCTTTTTGGAGCTAGGGAGTCAAGGTCAAGAGGGAAAGGGGCAAGGTATGGAGGCCCATACCCATGCCACATCACCAAGCTCTCTCACTCTCTCTCACTTGGTTTCTTCACACTCAAGTCTTCTAGAAGGAGAAAAACACATCTTGGTTCGAGTCCACAACTTAGTCAACACACTAGACAACACCTCTCATCAATTCTTGCAAAGAAAATCAAAGAAAACATCAGCCCAAAAGTGTAACAGCAACGGTTCCTAAAAAGTTCAGAAAATTCAGTTAAGGACTTAGTGAAAAATCCTAATTATTAAAAACAGATGAAATGAGCAAAATGTGGGGATTGTTTTCAAAGACCAAATGGTTTCCAAAATTTGTTTTCCAAGTTGGAGTTTTTTAAACATGTTATAAAATTTCAGAAACATTTTTTGAATACAAATTTTAAATAGTTTAAGGCCATGAAAACAATGAGGGAAAAGATGTACTTTCTGTTTTTCTCTGTTTTCTAAAAATGTCTTTTTCTACCTTATTTTTATACCCCAAAGACAACAAGCAAAAGATCATTTTTAATAATCCAAAAATAAAACCAAGCTTATGTATTTTTAGTATGTGTATCAATGAACAAATAGAAGTCAAGAAAACATAAAATAACATTTTATAGCCTAGTGAAAACAAAGGTAGAAAACAAGTACTTGGCTATATTTTTAGGGAATATTTTCTATAGAAAACTTCCATAAATCATTTTGAAATTTTGTTTTCTTAGATACAACAAAGCTAAAAGTTTATTTTAAGATCCAAACAAGAATGATCCAAATCTTGGAATAAAATTCACTCAAGTAACATCAGAGAAAACAACATGAAAAATTTATAGAATTGTTTTCAGGAAAATTTGGTATTGGTTTTACAAAGAAACAAAACTTGCATTGCAAATATGATTAAGATCATAAACACATGTTAGTTCAAACAATCATGTTATTAGAAAAAAAATGTTGGCCCTAATTTTGTCTTCTTGAACACAGTACAAGAATCAAAAAACTTGGGTGTGACATGTGACTAAGAATAAGATTTCTGGTCATAGGACTAGTGCTAGACACGGGTGTCTAAGGAATTAAAAATTCCATCTTTCAATCTATTTGACCAAGTAGTACGGGAGGAGAGATAGATGATGATAAAAGTGGAGCAGTCTGGGTCCCACTAGGTGGTACTGAACGGTGGAGCATATACATTTTCTTAGACTCAAGTTCACTTTTATGCCTTAGACCCACCTCAACGCTGCACATGCTCTTAGTCCGGAAAAGAAAGAATTGGGTCAGATAACACTTCGATTCTCAATCAGGTTGTGCGACCCAGTATCTCTCTGTGGCAGTGCCATTCTGCACCGAATATAGGAGTACAAAACAAGAGTGCGGCTAGAGCGAACCCGGCGACAAGTGCTCCCGGCTAATTTTTTGTAAAAATGTTGATTTAAACAACTTTTTAAAAATTCAAAAATCTTTAAAAAGATTAGATGCATACGCAATGCAAATCCAATACGCGGCGAGTGATTTTCATGACGAAATTGCATTTACGTTGGATATACGAAAAAAGACAAATTTTCATTACTACGATACTTAGTCACATATTTGTCTTTTTTACACAGGCCAAATGAAAGATCGTTCCTTCATGAAATTTTATACTATTACATAATACATGCGTATGAGGGATTCTATTTTCTTCCGGGCAGGATCATCGTACACTCAGGTTCAACATAGCATTTTCCTACAAAACAAAACGAATTGCAGCGGATGATCCTGCCCAGGTCAAGGCAGGATCGCCGTACACCCAGGATCATCGTACACCGGGACGTCAATCGTCCGCAGCTAACCATTGACACAATGTATGGTATGAGAGGGGGGCTTGAGGAGGTGGGGAGGGGGGGCACATGCCACTATGGGAATTCGCACTGGCAAGATCCACCAAAGGAGGACCTACAGTTTACACGCAAGAGATACGTCACGTCATGACAACCATGCCTAGTGGCCAAAGAAAGGACGGACAGCCATTCGATGCCCGCAGACGAAGAGACCAGCAAACAGGTTCAAAGCGATAAACTTAGTTTACTGTCCGTAGCCACCGCACCATTAACAACTCTCCCCTATCCCAATGCATCCAATTCCCATGAACGAAGGTACCATACACATTCTTAAATTTCATCGTTGTTGTGAGTTGCTCCTGCACATCTGCTAGCTGGTCTGTGAGGCAGTAGTGAACGAACATGTATATATAAGGTGACATTCAAGTGACTGGACAACGGTGCTTAATTGTCACACCACTGTGGTCAGGTTGGAGGTTGGTGGAGATATAGCTCATTTCGGTTTACAGCAAATCTTGTATTTGGCGCTTGCATGTCTTTGCCCGATCACATGACGTATTCACATATAGCTTCTCTGGAACATCATCTCGTCTCGTTTCTATGACAATCCGGCATTAGGACTGGGAAACATCCCAGATCAATTTTTTTTTTTGAAACGGAGAAACCTAGCCTCTGCATCCAGCGGATGCACACAACTTATTTATTAAAAAATCATCCAGTAGCAAAATATCATCCAAAATATTACATCACCAAAGTAATGCAACTCAATGACAGTGCACCGTGGCTACAAGCACGAGACACCAAATCATACAGAGACTACACATACTGTATCCTCCTAGTGTGCAACCATCCACCCTGGCTGAAGATAGCCCGCACGACCGCCATCAAGCGTGCACATCCTGTATCCAAGCTTCCACGTAGCTCTTCCGGGGAAAGGAGCGACCACATGTGGATCCAGTGGGTAGCCCTGTGTACAACCTGCAAAAAATGACCGGCTTCCATCTTGTTAAAAATAACATTATTTCTGCAATTCCAGATTGCCCAAAGAAAAGCACAAATACCAATACGTATCCTAGCTTTAGTCTTTTTATCTACCCCATCTAACCAACCCCCAAATAGATTGTCAATTGTTGATGGTGGAGAAATACTAAAGGTGAAGTGAATCAATCTCCAAATCTTTTTTGCAAAATCATAAGAAATAAATAAATGTTCAATAGTCTCTTGATTACCACAAAAAACACACTTTGAGCATCCCGTCCAACTCCGTTTAGCCAAATTATCTTTTGTTAATAGCTCCTTTCGATAAAGAAACCACATAAATATCTTGATCTTAAGTGGTACTTTTATTTTCCATATATATACCTCCGTAAGCATTTAGTACCTTCATTCATTAAATCCTCATAGTAGGATTTAACCGAAAATGCCGCAAGTAGTCAATTTCCACTTAAAAGAGTCTGGGCTATTAGACTTTTGAATGTTCATTAAGCGTTCAACTAAATGCAACCATGCGTCCCATTTATCTCGAGTTAATGCTCTTCTGAACTGTAAGTTAGGGTGATCATTCCATAGTACATGTGAGACAAAAACATTTTTATGTCGCACCACATTATATAGATTCGGATATTGGTCAGCTAAAGTAGTATATCCTAACCAAATGTCCTCCCAAAAACGAATAGTTTCACCATTCCCCAACTTAAACTGAACTCGCTGAAAAAATTCTCCTTTGACTCTCATCAACCCTTTCCAAAAAGGTGAGTCAGTGTGTTTTGCTTCCACCTGCTGAAGTGGTAAATCTCTAATATATTTATTATGTAGTATCTCACTCCACACTCCTTCTTCATTAAGAAGTTTATAGAGCCACTTGCTTAAGAGATACTTATTTTTAATCTCTAAAACCTCGATCCCCAGACCCCCTTGATCCTTCGGTCGACAAATTATATTTCACCGAGTTAACCTATATTTTTTCTTCTTCTTGTCGCTTTGCCAAAAGAAGCGAGATCTAAAGAATTCTAATCTTTTCCGTACCCCAACAGGTATCTCAAAAAAAGATAGAAAAAACATAGGCAAGCTCGAAAGAACAGAATTGATAAGAACCAATCTATCCCCATAAGAGAGTAGTTTACCAATCCAAGTACTCAACTTGTTTTCAAAACGGTCCTCAATCGGAAGCCATTCTTTATTCAACAGTTTTCTAAAGTGAATCGGGATACCCAAGTACTTAAACGGTAATTGTCCCACATCACACCCAAAGATGTGGCGGTACTCATCCTCTGCCTCAGCCGCAGCCCCAAAGCAAAAAAATTCACTCTTATGGTAGTTGATCTTAAGACCAGATAGTTGTTCAAACAAGGATAGGATAAGTTTCATGTTAACTGCTTTATCGAGATCATGTTCAAGGAACAAGATTGTATCATCTGCGTACTGTAGAATTGAGACCCCACCTTCAACCAAATGTGGTACAAGGCCCCCAATACTACCTTCTTCTTTCGCCCTCGCAATTAGTACTGCTAACATGTCAGCTACGAGATTAAAGAGAATAGGAGATAACGGATCCCCCTGTCATGATCCTTTTAATGTCTGGAAATAATGACCAATATCATCATTCACCCTGATACCTACACTCCCCCCCTTGAACAAATCTCGCTACCCAGTCACACCACAGTGGTGAGAAACCTTTCATCCTTAGGGTCTGTTGCAAAAATGACCAACTAACCTTGTCATAAGCCTTTTCAAAATCTATTTTAAAAAGATCTCCATCCAATTTCTTGGAATGAAGCTCATGTATTGTTTCATGTAGGACTACTACCCCTTCTAAAATATTTCTACCAGGTAGAAATGCAGATTGAGTGGGTTTAATAATTCGCTGCGCAATCGCAGTAACTCTATTAGTCCCAACCTTGGTGAATATTTTAAAGCTGACATTAAGCAAACAAATGTGCCTATATTGTTCTATTCTAGCTGCATCTTCCTTCTTAGGTAAAAGTGTAATGACCCCAAAATTCAGCTTGTATAATTGTAACTCTGCTGCATGTAATTGAGCAAACATGGACATCATGTCCAGCTTGATCACGTCCCAAAACTTCTTATAGAACTCAGCCGGGAACCCATCCGGTCCCGGCGCTTTATTAAGTTCCATTTGAGTTATTGCGTCAAAAACTTCCTCTTCAGAAAAAGGAGCAGTTAAAAGATTGTTTTCCTCTAACGACACTTGAGGTAGATCAGCAATCCTCCCCTCATCAAGTGAAATATTTGTTTTTTCGGATGTCCCGAATAGCTTTTTGTAATATTCAGAGATAAAACACATCAGGTTCTGTTGACCAATAATAGTCCCCTCGTCTTGTTCTAACTGAAATATTTTTTTCTTTCTATGTTTTCCATTAGCCATCAAGTGAAAATATTTTGTGTTATCTCCCCTCTCTTTAATATATATCATCTTAGCACGTTGAGCCCATTTGGACTCTTTATCTCGTCTAAGTTTAGCTAGAAACAATTCAGCCTCCCTCTTGGACTTTCTTTCCTCAGCAGAAAGAAGCATAGTCTCGGCTTTAATATCTAATTCATTAATCGGTAAAATAAGTTTATCCCTCTGAAGTTTATATTCCCCACTCATATTCTTAGCCCACCCCCGTAAAAAACTACGCAGATGTCTAATCTTGTTTTGCCATATCTCAATAGGTGAATCGCCCACCTGCGGAATCATCCACTCTTTTATAACCATATCACAAAAACCCTCATGTTTCAGCCAAGAGAGTTCAAATGAGAATGTCGATTTATTGCCTTTATGGAATGAACAACCCGAGTCCACAAACAAGGGCACATGATTAGATCCTGTTCTTGCCAAAGCCTGAACAGTAACAAGAGGGAATTTCTGTTCCCACTCTACACTTGCTAGTACACGATCTAACTTCTCATATGTAGCTATCTCTCGTCTACTAACCCAAGTGTATTGCCTCCCTGACATCTCTAATTCTTTTAGATCCATACTGTCAATAATGGCATTAAAAATATAAGGCCAACGTGTATTAAAATTATCATTACTCTTCTCATTTGGTCTGCGCATAATGTTGAAATCTCCACCCACCAAAATAGGCCGAGTCTCACTCTCACAAATACGAACTAGCTCCGACAAGAAAACGGGTTTTTTATCATCTTGAGCAGCCCCATAGACTACTACCAACGCCCAAAGGAAACCATCATCCTTCGTACGTAAATGAAATTTAACAGAGAACTCTCTCGCAATCACCGTCCGAACCGTCATGATAGCATTATTAAAACCAACTAAAATTCCTCCCGATCGTCCTTGAGGTGGTAAACAGTACCAACAAAAATCACGACCTCCAGCTAAATGTGATAATAATCGTTGCTCAAAACTATACCTACCAGTTTCCAAAATAGCAACAAAATCCAATTTTAACTCCCAAACAATCTCATTAACTGCCAAATATTTGGCAGTATCCCCAAACCCATCCGTGTTCCAAAAAAACCCTTTCATTGATCTTAATTTTTTAGAATAATATTCTTTAATCTACTGCTTCTCCTTTTAGGTTTAGAGGATGCACTATTCTTCTTCTTACGGGGGCGTGTGACCTTCACACGTAGTGATGAATTCATTGCATCACCCAACCCCTCTTCCTCTAGCTCATGAACCTCCTCATCCAGCGATGATGACAGTCGTTCAACTAACCCATGAGAATTTTTCTTATGATCACTCTCCAAAAAAACCAATTGTCTAGATGTTTCTAGTTTTTTAATTGTAGTGACAGCATTATCTACTTCCGATTCATTATTACCCAATGAAACCCCTAATCTAGTTGCAAAATCAACAATACGATTATTCGACAATTGAGTAAATGAACGCGGTAAAGTACCTGAGTAATTGATGTCCCGTTGAGCCGCTAGCCGTGTAGCTCTCTCCGAGATGGGCGTGTCTGCATCTGGGTGTGCACGCAGTCGTGCACTCGATCGAAGTCCCACGCTCCCCGATTCCGGGATGCCCCCGAAAGCCACCAACTCCTCCCTGGAATGCGCCGTATGAATTGGACTCGGTGTACTCACAGTGTTGCACCCCCCAGAATCATTAGGCACCATCTTTATATCATTGATATCAACAGCGAGCGTCCTCCCTCCATCCTCCTGTGACAATGCTGCAGCCAGCATCGCAGATGCATCATCAAAAGATCCATGTGTATGAGAAACTGTGGTCACTATTGGTTGTTTCAGAACGGACAATGTAGGTGATGCACTCATAGTAACTGTATCAGCACCAGTACCACCCGATCTCCCTTGCATCTGTCCCCCCATATACGTAGCAGCAGTGATCGTCGGTGTCCCAACCTCTCTAGCCAACTGCGTATCAGACGGCAGAGAAAGCGAGGAAAACGGACTCCCGGCAGACGCAGTTCTGCCTGCTGCAGCACTCCACGGCAGCGAAACTGATAACTTTGCGGCCGTGCGGCAGGAACCACTGTCGGCGGAGATTTGGCTACCGCCCCCTTTAGAGAGACAGTAGCAGTTGGCTCGGCAGCGGGCGCGCAAAGATCTTCAATTTCGTGCTGTCCAGAACTCGTCATCGGTGTATCACGAACATGCTTCGTGCCTTTCCCTGTTTGATCCATCACTGGCGTAGCAAAAGCAGCATTACTCTCGGTTTCAATAGCACTTCCATCCGCAGGTATGAACATTGCCCTAAGCTCCTCTCGAGCGCGCTGGATGGAATGCAGCACCATAGGGGAAACCGTAACACCGGTTTTCCTCGCTGTATCACCACCCGGGCCATTGGAATTTGTGTTCTGTGTATCCATCATAGACTCATCCGCCTTGCTATCATTAGCATTCGATGTATTAAGAGAAGTGTTCGCCAACGCATCTGTGAAGTCATCCAAAATACCATCATCATCATCCTTTTCGACATTTGGATCAGTCATTACCACATCCTCTTCCACTGAGATATCCTCTCCCTCCACCTCAAAAGTGAGTTCATAGATACCATCATGAATAAACATAGGATAACTTTGGGGTATCTTTGTATAATCCAGACAACCCACCCGAATACGAAGAACTCCGTGCCTCCTAGTGTAAACCATATCCACCTTGGAAGTTTTACCAAGCATAAAACCCATCGACCAGAGAGCCAAAAAATCTCCCATGCGATCTTCTGGTATACCGGAGACACACACCCAAAACTCCGGAAGTGTCTCAAGGGGCTCAATCTTGTGAGTCCAAGCATCAAATAGCATCTCACAATTACTTCCACACGAAAAGCACCGAATACCTTCAGTCGATCAAGTTCTGATTTAGATGGAAATTGAACCTTAAAAACATTATGCCCCTCCTGCGAAACCCTCCAAATAAAATTCTCCGTTGGTACTAGCCTCTGCAATTGGGTGATGATCTGTGGTATAGACATCTCACCCTTGGACACCACAATAGACGTCATTTTCACATTGACCACCTTTGGTCTATAGTGCTCCGACAAAGGCAAGCCAAAGAAAGTCAATTCGTCATGTGCATATCCATACATGATTGGATGTTGCTTTGGTGCTAATAGAAGTGGGCAGTTGTTGGTAACATGATCTACAGACTGACAGATTTCACAAATCGGTGTTGGGCAGTCATTCAACAAATGTCCTGCAACCCCGCACCGAAAGCACTTCATCTTATCCACCTTGTTCTTCTTGGGAACGGCACCTGCCACTGCCACTGCAACATGTTGAGCTGTAACCCGCAACACATTCTGCTGCTGCAAACCGCTAACGCCCGCGCCTAACTCACCAAGAGTACTCACAGGAACTTGAGCCAATGCCACGGTGTTGACCACATTAGTTTGTTGCACTGACGCTTGTTGTTGCACCCCCAGTTGGACATTTGCTGCAGTTTGTGCGGCCACAACTGGCACGTAACGTGGCTGAACCTGCCTTGGATACTGCCGCGGCCCCTGGTAGCCACCACGCGCACGACCAAAAGGACCTCGTCCATGCATCTCATAGCGTTGCCGCCCCATGTATCCACCATGATGGTGATTTCCTCTGTATTGGTTGTTTCCTCTTCCAGCATTGAAAGCAAAGACCCCCTGGCGCTGATCAACAGCACCTGCAGCCAGGCCCTGCCCACCGTTCGCCTGTCCGACAGGAGGGTGTCCAACAGGCAGACCAGCCGTCCCACTGGCCTCGCCACCTCCATCCTCTGTTGAGCTCCGCCACGCCCCGCAGCGGTAAGATCTCCGCCGATACGGCCGCCGCCTCTATTCGCCATGATCGAAAGAGACCCAGCCGATCTTTTCCACGAAAACCCTAAGAGCCTACGCAACCGATGCTCAGAGGGTATTTTTGCACGCCCACAAATTCTCCCAATTCGTGCATGGCACATGCAGCCAGTCTTTTCATCTATTGGGCCTTGCAGCGCACCTGGCCCACAGTGGTCCCGATCGCATCCGAATCTGAGAGATGCAGAATTCAAATTTCCGCTCGCAGTCGAGCTTCGCCGCCGGCGAACTTCCTCCCATGGGAAGGGGCTTTCCTCCAGCGGGAAAGACGAGGGTGGGAAAGGGGGAAGTTTGAGAACCTTACTTGGAGCCGATTTCGTTGGAGTTGGTGCCACCGGTGAGATCGTCGAAATGCAGTCGATTGCGCACATGCGTTGAAGCCGCCGTTTCTCCAACCTCTTGTCCATCCTGCTTCTATCTGCTAACACAGAGACCACAACTTGATCCGGCGTTAGACAATCGACAAAGTAGTTTGAACATACCTGCGTGTCCTCCTTCTCATCCATTTCTGAATCATCCGGATCCAAATCCTCCGGCGCCCAAAACCTCCCCCCGACCCGATGCGATCCGCCTTCAGAACCCCGAGAGGGAGTGTCCTCCGCGATCTCTCCCTCCTCGAGATCTCCATGGCCACAGCAAACGGTGGTCGGGGGCTCGATCGGAGGCTCCCGTGGGATCGCCTCCGCGGTCGCCTCAATGGTCATTTCCTTATATTGTCCGTGGCGCGCGGACATTACACCGAGCGTGCTGCTGCCGGTGTCATCCCTCCTGCCCAGGGCTAGTTTAATCGACGGCGAGGATCCAATTATCCAAGCCATGTGATGTGACCTCTCTGCTTCCCATTCTTTTCTCGGCCAGGCCTCATCCCAGAACAAATAACCTGATAGAACAGAAAACAGATTGTGCAAGAGGGAAGCTAACTGAAACAAAATATGATCGGTTGTTTTCTTTAAACACAACACTTCTTGTCTCTTCAAACTAATACCAAATGAGAAGACAACCATGAACCATTCCACAACCACTAGAGTATTGACTCTTGCAGCGCTGAGCTCCAGAATTACGAGCTCAAGCAAAGATCTGGAATTTTACCAACACAGTGCATGCTTTCTTGGCAATCGGTCAGAATAACAATTGAAGCTGTGTATCAGAGGTCACGATATAACCAAAAGTCTTCCTTCAAAATCGGAAAGTGTTTTGTGCTCTCGAGCACCAGTGCTCCTGCCGTTTAAAAAAAATTGGAAAGGAAATTTAAAAGTTTAAAAAAATTCTGAAAATAAATACGGACGTAGCTAATGGTGTATCCCATAAAGAGTGCAAATTTTCAATTTCAAATACAAAGTAGTATGGGCTACACAAAAAACACAAAATATGGTAAAATTTAGGGATTTAAAATAGTCATACTCGGATTGACACTTTGTCATTTTTATGTAGTTCAGAATACAAAATACTTAGAATAAAAAATTTGCGCGTTTGTAGGATACACTCTTGGCTACATCCGTAATTTTTTTCAAAATATTTTGAAACTCATAAATCTATTCTTTTTTTAATTTTTAAAGACAGTGGGAACACTGATACTTGGGAGCACCAAATCTCCACTCCTTCAAAATGAAAGACCTTCTAACTGACTCCAACAGCGATCTATGTTCCATGTCAGGAACTTCTACCAAAATACAAACACAGCATCCGTCATTGTTTGACGACTAAACTAATGGTTACATTAAATACAGAAACAAATTGAATGGTCAGAATCAAAATTTATATGACAAGAGAAAACTGACATTTCAACAATCAAAGCATTGACCAAATCAAATGTGATGATTTTAATGTCAGAAACATTGAATAGACATGTTTTGAATGTTAAGGGCATGCTACATCTGAGACAGGCAAATAAAATTAGTACCAGATAAGAACACAACCATGAACTAGAGCAGCCCGACAACCAAATGCAGGTTTTTAACTCAGGCAAAGATCTGAAAGTATATTGCCAAGTTTTTCTCTAGAAAAGAATACATGCTCTCTCGGTAGTCTTGCCCTTATTTGATGAGTAAACTGATGGTTACCGCTAGTATTTACTGTTTCTATAGAAGCAGGTGAAATTTTAAGCATCAGAAGTTATATCTACAAGACACAAAACTGACAATTTCACATTCAAAGCATTGTTGAGATCCAGCGTGCTGATTTGAATGGCAGAAACCACTAGGTAAAGATATATAAATATTACATGTAATCTGATTATCAGGGCATTGCTGTGTTCAGTTGTGTGCACCATAGTTGTGGAGAGGCTGAAAGACCCACTAGAGCGGCAGCTCGGGCTCGAGCAACGGCGGGAGATAAGCATTCAGTATTCGGTCTATCTTCGGAAATTAAGCTGCAATTAATGATTGGGTGAGAACTCTTTGCTTGTATTACCTTGATGCGGACTTCTGAGTTTAATAAAAGTGCCCATTTGTTGGACAAAAATCAGGGCATGTTGTAACTGAGACAAGATAATAAAGCATTTGATAAAGTTAGTGAATTAACTTTTCATGATGTCTGCGTGTAGCAAGGCCATTCTACGCCAAAAGTACAAAACAAAAATTGTTGCAGTGGAAGTTAATGGCGCCCAGCTAATCATGAATGACGCAATGTATGGTAAGGGAGGGGGCACAGGCGCCCACAGGTTTGGTAGCCCGCCATGGGCAATGCGCACGGGGAAGATCCAACAAAGGACCTTCTAGAATCCACTTTCCGGAGATGGAACACGTCATGACACCCATGCCTACCGGCCAAAGAAAAGGTCGGAGGGTCATTCGGTGCGCGCAGATGAAGAGGCCAGGAAGCAGGAGGACCTTCTCCTGTCGTGGTTACTCTGCATTAAGCGATAAACTTAGTTTGATGTGCCTAGCTACCGCACCATTAACAACTCTCCACTATCCCAATGCATCCAATTCCCGTGAACGAAGGTGTAGCATACACATTCTTTAGTTTCATTCGTTGTTGTGAGTTGCAACTGCACCTCTGCTAGCTGATCTGTGAGGCAGTAGTGAACGAACATGTATATATAAGATGCATTCAAGTGAAAAGGAGGTATTGCTTAATTGTTACCCCACCTGTAGTCCGTTTTGGAGGTTGGTGGAGATGTAGCTCGTTTCAGTTTACAGCAAATTTTGCATGTGGTGCTAGCATATCTTGCCCAATCATATGGCAGATATTCAGCATGTGAGCATGCAGGATGATAAATGTACCCCTTCACCTTCTGTGGCGCAGCATCTCACTTTATGACAACGACACATTAGGACTGGAGAAATATCCTAGCACAGCACACACGATAAAACACAACACAGAACTGAAGGAAACTAATAGTATTGTTTTCTTCTTAGACAACCCTTACCAGTTAACACCTGATCAATTTTGTCTCTTAAAAGTTAAAACTATTTACCAGATAAGAACACAAACAATGAACCAGAGCAGTTCCACAAACTAGAGTATTGACTCTTCCAGGGCCGAGCTCCAGAATTTGCAGCTCAAACAAAGATCTGTGAGTATATCCCCCAATTTTCTCTAGAACACAATTGAAGGTGTGCATCATCAGAAGCCACGATATCAAAATAAGTCTTCTTTCAAAAGAAAATACAGTACCTTCTAACCGACTCCAACAGTCATCTAGGTTCCATGTCAAAAACTTCTACAAAGAGACATACATAGCCTCTGTCCTTTTTTGACGACCAAACTGATGGTTACAGTAAATATTTTCTGCTTCTATAGAAACAGGTTGAATTGTAAGCATCAAAGTTTAGACTACTACCAAGAACAAACTGACAATTTAACATTCACAACAAATTCAATGTGTTGATTTGAATGTCCGACATATTGAATAGAAATGTTTAGAATGTTACATCCATCCTGATTATCAGAGCATGCCACACCTGATACAGAAAAATAAAATTAATGCCAGATAAGAACACAACCATGAACAGGAGCATTCCACAACCAACTAGAGTATTCTCTTGCAGGGCTGAGCTCCAGAATTACTCAAGCAAAGATTTGTAAGTATATACCGCATTTTTTTCTCTAGAAAACTTGGCAGTCAGTCAGCATAACAATTAAAGAATGTTTGGCTATGTGCATCAGTGGCCAGAAATATCAACACAAGTCGCTGTTTTTTAAAGAAATCTTAATTGACTTCAACAGACATCTAGGTCCCACATCAAAAAGTTATAAAAGTTCTAGTGAAAGACATACACAGCTGCCATCACTGTTCTATTTTTCTATAGACAAGTCGAATTTGAATCGTCGAAATTATATGACCACAAGGCAAAGCTGACAATTTCACATTCAAAGTATTGTTCAAATCCAATGAGTTGATCTGAATGGCAGAACCACTGGATGTTACATGTACCCTGATTATCGGGGCATGCTATAACTGAGACAAGATAATTATGATAAACAGGCAACCATCATTACACAACCACACAGCAAGGTGCTATTTGACCAGCAGTAATGAGGTGCACAAGCAAGTATCCAAGAACAACCTGGCAATCTTTGAAGTCACGGAATCAAGGATAACATGTGTAGCATTTATACATCTCATAACACTGGATCACATGTAAGCAACAATACAGTTTGCTATAGAAGGTGTAATCTGTTGCAATATTGAGTACATTTTCGCCTAATGTTTTTGACACACGGAAGTAATGTTTCACTTGACAACTTCAAGTGTAGACAAGGAAGCCCATCAAAGTTGCCTGCAGATTACAGCAAGCACGACAATATCAGTAACTAAACAATGCAGTGTAGCAAGTTATTTGGCATGAGTATATATAGTGGGCTACAAAGTCGTTCAAGTTCCAGGTTACAAGATTTCAAAAATAGAGGCTGCGGAAATTAGTACAGCATATAAGTACACACCGGAGCAATGTTCTTTAGCATCCTGTTTTGAAACATTATCCTACAAACCATTACAAACCCTAATAACACTTCTAGCATATGGTTAAGAAATAAATTGAGGGATCATACCATGTCGAATTTCTAAATGGCTGGCAAACTACCCTGCAAAAAATTCTCCCCAGATGGATCATAGATTGGAACCCCCACCCATCTAATCGCAAAATCTAACACAACAAATTCGATCAGCAAGCATCCACGATCCCCAAATCGTACCTATCCAACCGGAGCTCAGTGATGGTGGTGTCTATGGCCGTGGCCGTGGCCGTGAGAGGAGGAGCAGCCGCTGGTCCCCTCGCCAGCGTCCCCCGGAGGATTCCTGCGACCTGCGTCGGACTCGTCGTCGCTGCAGTCCTCGTCGAAGGGCACCTCCTTGTGGAAGATGCAGCACTTTTTGGAGCTCTTGCGGCCGAGGGACTCGTTGTCCACGGTCCCCTCCTTCCAGGAGACCTTCTTCTTCGCCCGCCGCTTCAGCCGCAGCTTCAACGTCTCCGGCGGAGGACGGGCAGCCGCCGGGGCGGAGGAGGAAGGGGAGGGGTCGACCGTGACGGTCACGGATCCGGATGACGACGGCGGCGGCCCGCGGGTAGCCATAGCGATCTGCGATTTCTCCTACTCACGCTTCTGAAAAGCTTTTCCCCTTTCGTTCCCTTTGGAGATTGGACGCGTCGAATTTCGGTCGTATCTATGCGATCTGCTCCACGTTTCAGTCAAATGCACGAATGTTGAAGCATGGGCCGTGGGCCGTACGACCTACTTAGTTCCATCTTTTTCTTTTGCATCAAACAACAGAAGGTTTGGCCCAGCAGATTGGTTTCTCAAGCCTCTCGGTTTTCCTTTTTGTTACGGTCTCATGTTTCTCTGCCGCCGAAATAGACTGTAGCCCCGCTATATTAATATAGCAAACACCCGGTACAAAGACTTGCAATCCTGGGGCGACAGCAAACATACACCTAAAGAAACGAGAGAAAAAAAAGAAAATGGAGGCAAAAGCGGATCGGCTGAACGTCGGTGACTCGCAACTGTTGTGCCCTCTCCGACAAAGTACCACTACACTCCTAGCACAAACTTGATGAGTACCAGGCAGCACCTTTAAGAAGGACACCTCGCAACTGCCCGGACCAACGCACTAGACCTAGGGTTTCCCTGGCACACCGAGAGGAGGACGAATGGCAGCCATGACGCTCTTCAGGAAGGAAGATGTCACCCGCAGGCGACACCGCGTCGGTGTCGGACGAACTGACAAGGATTTCTCCGGAAAAACACATCCACACTCCCGGACGATCCATAGCACAAGATCCCCATGAGGACGAGCCTCGACACCAACATAGCGGCCCACGAACATGAGCCAACACGATCCTGAGGCCACCTTCGTCGTCTCACCGAAGAAGCCAACACGAGGACTGCAAGCCAAAAGTGTGGAGAGGAGTAACCAGGGGTCGTCAGTGTCGCAGCCGGCAAGAGGGGCCAACCTCCACCGTCGGAGACGGTAGTCGACCGTACGTGGCCGCGAGGCACACCAGCCCCCTTCAGGTCCGGCCGGGCCCAGCGGGCCCATGAAGCCCTAACGGGGCACACCAATCCTAATAGGGTCCGGACAAGCACAGATCGGGCCCGTGAAGCTTGCGTCCAGGCTGCAATAGGCCGGCCACCGACCCCAATGTCCTCTGTATCCTCCCCGCAACACCAGCTACAGTAAGTGCCACCGTTCAGGCCGGGCCTCCCGAACCCAGATGGGCCCGCGGGACCAGATCTGGGCCTCTAGGGACCGGCCGGCCATCTCCGTTGCATGCCGACACTGCTGCCCCGCGATGTCCCGCAGGCACCCGCGTGTCGCCGCCGTTCGCCCCCCACCCGGCCGGAGCCATACCGTCGCCGCCAACCTTGGAGAGCCCCGCCTCCACCAAAAATCAGCGCGGGGAGAGTCATGCCGCCGTTGCCGACGGCGGCGACGGGAGAGAGAGGTGAGAGGAAGGCTAGGCGCGGGAGAGGGAAGGAGGCGTGCCGCCGTCACAGGGGGCTACGGGCGCGCGAGAGGGGGAGAGGATAAAAGATTCTTCACCCCTAGTCCCTGATTTATCCTCATGTTTCTCTGTCAAGTCTGTTAAGTGGAGCACTCTACAATGGTGAGTCATCAACAGAGAGCTCCACATAGGATACATAGGCTTGTAAGATCAGATGGCACTATGTGCACATTTCATCAGAAGGCGAGCAATAGGAGGAAGAAAAATAGGATACAGAGCCTTGTAAGATCAGATGGCACTATATGCACGAGCCCTACTGAATTGGAGAGGATGGGTCATGCTTTTTACGAGGAACTTTATCGATCCGAGAATACCTTTGGCATCGAAGAGGTTTTTACCTCATGTTCCTTGTAAGGTGAGCGGAGATACTGTAACATCTCAGTGTTTGGGAGGTTATAAGGATCTAAATATAATATGTGCATTTGCAAAGCATGCATCTAAAACTACGAGAGATTTTGGCGCGAAATTTTAAACGAATCAAAGTGACCAATGTTTCACTTGACATGATGAAATAGGTCTAGTCCATCTAGTCAAGAGTACATTTGGAGTGATCTTTATAACATAGTATCTCTACAAACCAACTCATCTGATTACACAAAGCATAATTGGTTGTGACCAACACAAACTCTCAACAACCTTAACCACAAGTCTATAAGTGACTTGAGATAATTCACTAGGTATCTAGAACTCAAAGAGGGATGAGTATCCAAATATCATAACTAATGATCACACTTCCACAAGTTAGGAATGCTTGATGGAATAATCTCATCAACAGATATTTTAGACTCTCTAATCATGAACTCTTTAAGCTATCAACCATTCACACAACATCTTTCCAAATTGTTTAGTATATATTAAGTGAACCTTCACAAGTAAATAATAAAGATTCAAGAGAACACAAAATGATACAAACAAGTGTTAACCCAAAACCCACAAGTGGGAAATGACTTAGTAATTGTATTAACATAGTTATCGAATATGTACATATCTCCTCAACCATAAAAAAAGTACCTAAAAGAAGAAATAAATCTTCTTAACCTACTGTTAAACCTTGCTCATTACTTATGATATTCTCAAACCTCTATATCTGCATTATGAATGACAAAGGTAATAAAGAGAAGAATATAAAGTAACAACATGCCACCTGAGAAAAACAACTAGCAACTATAACATAAGTCATTAAACCCCAATAATATTCGCATGCTCATTGTCTTATTCATCTTATACAAGTGAGCATATGAGATCTCCACACATCAAGGAACCATTTGATCAACTTATTATCTTAAGTCATCATTCCACTAACACTCCACATTTCTATCCAAAGCATCATTCAACAACTAAAGTATCTATGGATACAACTAAGGAATAACAACAAGTTATAACCTCTATTAGAGGAATTGAATTGATAGCTAAGTAAAACAAATTCTATATGATATAATTACATGTCTTTTAGGAAATAAAATAAGAAGTATAAGGAAGGATAATAAAAGTATGAACTAACTCTTAATCTAGATCTTGTTATTCTAGCTAGACCATTATATCTTGTTTCCCAATCTTCTCTAAGTCATTATGCAAGAGAAGCAACCAACAATACATGAGGAACTACCACAGGAAGATCTTCAAGAAGATTATTCAGATTGTTCTAGAAGTGCTATTCCAATCTATCATAAGTGAATTTGGAAACTCTTATATCAACTCTCTTGGAATACTATGGTATTCCAATGTTAGTGTTATAGATAAGTAGTTTGGTAACAAGCTGTATACCTTGTTAACAAAACACTTATGTATACTCAAACAATTGAGTGTCATACATAAACAAAAAAAAGATTGAATACATGGTACATCTGAGCCTATTCTATATGAGTAGTAATTTGGAGGCGAGACTAGATACCTTGTTAAAAAATTCTTCTTATATGCATAGGGAAAATTGATGTCATAAACTACATCTACATTCCTTTTGCAATCAACCAAGAGAAATAATAACACTAAGGAAACAAGAAACCACATTATAATCATCTAAGTAAAATCTTTACTTGGAGTAATTGGATATCTTCACCACAAGGGTGAGACAGTGAAAATGGAATCCAAGAGTTGATCTTACTTGCAAGTGACAAAGGCAATCTGAAGACAAGTGGCAATTAGAGACAATAACATCAGGCAACAGAAGACCACAAGAAGCAACATTTCCTCAGTAAGGGAGCATAAGAAGTTATCCAATATTAGAGAACCTATAATCCCTATTTATTGTCAAGCTCATCAGAGATAAGGAATACATGATAATCTCTTTAATGGAAACACTTATCAAATAAGAAATAATAACTGGCCGTTGGACTCCTGGGACTTGTATTATGTTGAGGTTAATGGTAACAAGCTTAATACCTTGTTTTCCATATCATTCTCATACATATGACAAATAGTTAGTCACAAAATTTCACCCATACATATCCATGCAAGTGATCACATGTTTCCAAAACAAACATGGGGTAAAATCAATAGTGGAACCTTTATGGAAAACAAACATATGAGATTCCCAAAGCCACTCATGTTTTCCACTTAATCAGGTACTAAAAATAGCAAACATGGCTTACACACACTTAAGTAAAATGTCAACCATTAGTGCTAAGAGTTTCAATCATAAGAATAACAAAGTTACATCAAAGAAAACAAGTCCATTACCTAATCAAAACAATTTGGTGTGTCCTGGAATAAACCTCTCTATTGAGTGATTTTATTTACAATGCATAAACAACACTACTAGGCAGATTACAAATTGTTTCTTAAAAAGAACTCGTAGCTAAAATTGTCCAATTAGGATACACCACCTTCTTAACCACATGGTTATTGTGTGTAATCATAATAATTATGACTAAAATAATTTAATAGCCATTTAATAAATTAAACTAAGAAAAAACAACAAAACCACTTAATTTAGCACCCTAAATAAAAAAATCCAATGTTGTCCAATTTCACTAAAACAAAACATGGTGAGATTGCATTTTTGATGAGGAATTCAAATAGGTTTTTTATTAGTTTTTCTGTTTATGAAGAGGCCCTGAAAACATGGATTCTTTTCGGTTTTCATTAACAGAAGGACTTCGCTGTGAATAACCAAAACTTGAGGGGGTTCTTGAAAATATCCTTTTATTTCATTTTTCTTCTTCCTCTGCCAGAAGGCAGAGGAGAAGATCATGACGTCGTTGTCGTCACCGCCACGTCCTGTTGCCGCCTTCTCGTTGCGGATAAGAAGCGCCAGAGCATCGCCGTACCACACTTCCTCACCTCCTTCCCATTTGCAATCTCTCTCTTGTCTCTCAAACCGAAAAGCAATCGAAACCCTAGATCTATTGCCGCCGCTCGCCGATGTCAACTCCGTGCATCCCGGGAGAAACTAAGACCACCACGAGCTCCATCTTGCCGTCCTCTACTCCTCCACCGAGACTCGTTTGCTGGGAAGCTCGGTAGCGGACGAATCAAACCACCTTGTTCATCCCCGGCCGCCGGACGCCGTGGCCGATTCCGACGACACCATCCATCCTCGACTCTCCTACGAGATTAAGGGTGAGCATGGGAATCTCCCGGTGTCCTCGTCTTTATTTTACATTATTAGATGTTAAAAGAGGTTATTGTTACAAGAGGATGGCGAGAGCGGCCGGGTCGAGCGTGGCGAAGGGGGAGAGGGTCGTGCGGGAGGGCGCCACCGGGTGGGATCCCATGGCTGGTGGTTTGAAAGTGTTGATTAGGGACTTGATTGTTTTTTCCAAAATTTTCATAGGGTCTGTTTTGTAAAAGTTTGGGACCTGTTTGTTGTACATATGTTAAAGAAACATGTTTGCCGTGCTTTTCCTTTTTTAGTGCATCTGTTAACTACCGCAGGCTGCACGTCGTATTTTTGGGCATCTAGAAAACTGATGTCGGGTGCGGCCCGTTAAAACTGTTAAAGTGGCATTGTAAACTATTTAAGCTACGGTATTTTAGGGTGCCTCTTGGAGATGCGCTTAGCAGGTGGTGGAGATCAAAACCTACCCTTAGTTGTGCATAGTTAACACTCTCTTTAGTCATTACAAGATTCTTACACTTTTGAAGATGCTCCCAACAATAATGACCGGGGTTCTACATTGATGCATGTCGTCGCGAGCTACAGGGATGCACACGTCTGGGTTGGGCTGGAGTAGTTCATTGCTACTAGGAAAGTTTGGTAGTATATTTGTATCACATATATTGCCAGCGCAACTGGGCCGAATGTGAATTATCAACGTATGTGGGACATGTAACCTTACTAATACATGTCCAAAGTTTCTATTACCATATATTCTAGGGACAGAAATTTATATTTCCAAAATTTATTAGCAAGATGTGTAGGCAAGTTTATTAGCAAGGTGTGTAGGCACAGTTAGAATAGTAATATATTTCCAACATTTATATTACCAGCATTTCTGGGGCCAGGAATTTTTTCACGAGTTACAGTCATGCGGATCGGTAGTAATGTGCCTAGTAACTCTAAATTGGAAGGCCAAATGCCAACCTAAGACTCAACGAGGGTGCGCCCCGCTGCCCGGCTTTTTATGCGAAGTGCTCAACCACTTCGGCCTCGCGCCGAGCCAGCTCATGCCCAACGGGTGGCGTATAACAAAACATGATCATCAAAATAACTTGCTTACAAAAGCTGGGTCGGGCTCATGTAGCTAAATGAAAGTGCGGACGGAAAATCATCCCAAATTAGTTTTACATGGTGGCATGCAGGTCATAAAATAATCATCAAAATCACTTGCTTCCAAAAGCTGGGTCAGGCCCTACCGGGTTCCATGGAACCAGCCGGCGGTGCCTCCGCGGACGGGTGTGCTTTCCTCGAGTTCATCGACAAAGCCAAATCCCAACTCAACTCTCTCCGTCGTGGCGATGACGATGACTCCCCCAACGTGAGCACGACGTGGGGGTGGACGGTGGCATATGTGCTCAAGTCGTGCCGCGCCGACCCCAAAGGCGCTCACGCTGCCAATCTCCTCGAGCATAACGCACATACAACCCTCCATTACCCTCTGCTCTCGGAAGAAATCAAGGGCAATGGGACTTTTGTCCATGTCCATTGCCCTTGTGCCGCGCCCACCCCATACCCCTTCTCTGGGAAGAAACCGATGGTAAAGGAGCTGCACAAACGCTCCATTACCCTTGTGTCTTTGTCAGACTAGCCAAGAGTCTGTTCTTATCATTTTATTTTATCTAGCATCAGATATTTCCACCACTCAAAGACTGTTATTACAGGACTAGATCATGTGTGCACATGATCTGGTGGTCACTAACAGCAGCCAAGAAATAAGGAGGCAACCAAAACCGACTAATCTTCAACTAGATCAAGCTAGGAGACTAGGAGGGGCCACTTTGCATTTACCAACACTAATATGTCCAATATCTTGCAAGCATATGGTCGAGTCAAGAAAACATCTTAATCCAAGAGAAAATCTACCAAACAATTCGTAGAATGCAACTTTTCACGCCAGACTTCAGATTATGAAAGCTTATGCACAAAGATCACAAATATTTTGAAAGCCAGCCCACAAAGACAACATATAATGGTTCTGAAAGCAACTACACATGATTCTGACAGAAAATATAAACACACAACCACACATGATAGTTGTGCCAACATAGATATAACCGCCATGTTAATATTCGCCGGAGTGCAACATTCAATGTTCAACTTTCGGGGATGATGGATACAATTCGACCTACATTTCGAGTTCTTTCTTTTTTATCCTTCATGTGATGTTTTTTCAGACCCTCGATACTTCTTTGGTTCCTGCTCCTAAAAAAATACAGTTAATGGAAAGCATTAACTCAATTCTTCTCTAGTCTCTCAATATTCAGCGTTATCTCAATGAATGAATGAATGGCATGGCATGTAGGCCACCGCCTTTGGCCTACGGGGATGATGGATATGATTTGACTTACCACTAATCTCGATGTTCGACTGATGGTGTACCAGCAAATGTGTTAGCCTCTTTTTTTTACCCAACAATGCTTCACGGGGCTACAAGTAAATAAGATAAAGGTATTAAAAACTTAGGCACCATTACCAACACAGAAACTGACATGCTTCACGAGGCTTCAATGAGTCTTAGCAAGTAAATAAAAGCACCGCCATGATTCCTCGTGTGGTCCCCAGGACGTTTTCTGTCAAAGCAGTGGAAGTTAATTGGCTAGTGATAGCAAGCTATTACTTAAACTCAAGAGTAGACTAATTAAAATATAGGAAGTTGTTGTGTGGACTCACATTTGGACGGCAGACTCATATGGAAACTTCATATGAAAACGAGTGTTATTCTTTAAATTGAATAGCAAAGTTGTTTTCTGCTTCCTTTTTTCCTCATTTTGTCCCCTATATATTCTAACTCCAACCTCACCAGGGATCTTTATAACTTACCAACTTGTTAATTCGGATACATATGAATTAAATTAGCTGGCTAGAAATTAATTGAATATTTAAGATAAGTGCACCAACCACATTTGTTACGACATTTCCATGTATATTTTTCTGTTGCAAGGCATTGACTGTTGGGAAGAAGATATGTAACATCTCAAATCCAGCATGAAGCGACATGATGCATAAAACCTACCGATCATTATTATTCAGCAAAATGTAAATCTGCAAAATAAATTTCAGTTAACTAGAAATGAAATCATTTGCTCAAGCCAGCATTTACCCTCTCGAGAAGTTCTAAATTTGCTTCTTTCCTAAGATACTCATCAATGAACTCTGGTGTACAGTTGTCATCAAGAATCTTCACCTATTTTGGTGTCAAAAGGACAAATCAGCTAGTCTTTGTTGGCACATCAAATTATTATAAAGGAAAGTGTGCATACCACAGTCGGCCGATCGATGATCAAGCTGGTTGTCTTTTCCCCCTCTTTCCAGTCTGTGGTGATGGCCTTAACGCACACATCCACAAATTCCTCGGTTTCTTTTCCTCCTTTCAATGAACTTACAAACTGTTCTGCAGTTACAGAAGTACCTTTAATTGTAACCTTTGGATTGCATTAGATTCTCCTTTCAGCACATGCGTCTCATATGATTATCCATGAGGAGAAAGTGCACGACCTTTATTCATAGTATAGAAGACAGATTGCTGATTTCTGATACGGCGAGCAGACAAAACAGCCATAAATTTTGAGTCCCGTTTTACATGTAAAGTCCCGGGTGGTGTGACTGCTCCTATACATGGCAGGAGTATCATGTTAGCTATTGCACATTCACATATAGACGAGAGAAGCTTGCTGGTGAAAAATATTAGATGGAAGCCATTGCACCATTTGAGTTTGAGGAGGGGGAGGAGGCAAGATCGGCATGGTGAGAAGTATTAGCTTCGTATGACGCATGTCGTGTTGCATCGCTTGGGACAAATTCTTCCCCTTGTGCCTGCATGTTGGATCATCACCCGGCACAGACAATGCATCAATGTGTGCATTGATTCGGACACCTTCTTCCTCTACATGCATAGATAATTCTACATGGTGAGATGCACCAAAGTGTTCTGTTTTCCTATTACAAATTACACTACATGGTGAGCCAGATTTATAACGCACGTGAGGCTAAGTTATTTTAAACAATTGCTGCTACACTGGTACTAGAATATATAAGCAATATCGACTGGTGAGAAATATTTGAGGCTAAGTTATTTAAAAAAATTGTTGCTACGTTGGTCCTAGAATCATATAAGCAAGATCAGCATGGTGAGAAATATTACATCCATCTATTGTACAAAGAGAACCATCTCCACCTGAGGTCTGTACTGGAGCTGAACTGCCTCTAGCTATGCCACGAATATTTGAGAAGAGAGTAGTCTTCAACATCTTAGTACTACATCCTTTAATGTCTAATATTTTATTTATATTTCAATATCAGCACCAGCACGAGGTCGTTTAGCAACTGCACGAGCTATCTTGGACACATACATCAACTTCCCGTGAACATTATGAGAAAAAATATTTGAAACCTAAATATTCAGTCGGGTATTATAAAAAAATAATCAGATTCTTATGCATTACAGGAATAGACTCACTTTGTCTTTAAAGATCCGACATTTGCCCTCGGTAGATGAGCCGATTTCGATAGGCTTCTTCCTCTTCTAAAATAATGAGGAAAGTCTTGAAGTATGCACACGTTCTGCCTACATAACTTCTTAACTATACAAAAAATTCCTTCACGGATGGAGCTTGATTTGCCATAGGTACCTTGGGATTCTCAACCATGCTCTTTTTTTGCGGTCAATTTTCTCAGTGATGCTCAAAAAATTGTTTTTGCATGGATAGGTAAGAGAGTTATATTAAAACATTAAACCACTATGCCGACCTTTACATAATGTGGTTCAATCCTACTAATTAGCAATGACAAAAGGCTAACTAAAAGTCGCAGGCATATCAGGTTAGTTTTCATAGTATATACATTCATTTGTGCATGATTTATAGTGAAATTCAGTTAAGCTTGGTATCCAGATGCCATTTGTGATAACTCAACCATCTACACGGAGTTGCATTTCATTCATTCAGTACTATCCATGTACACGGTTTTCTATCCGTGTACTTTTTGTTCTAGTTGAGTTATCACAAATGGCATCTGGATACCAAGCTTAACTGAATTTCACTATAAATCATGCACAAATGAATGTATATACTATGAAAGCTAACATGATATGCTTGTGACTTTTAGTTAGACTTTTGTCATTGCTAATTAGTAGAACCGAACCACACTATGCAAAGGCCGGCGGAGTGGTTTAATGTTTTAATAGAGCTCTCTTAGCAACCCAGGCAAAAACCAATTTTTAAGCGTCACCGAGAAAATTGTCCGCAAGAATAGAGCATGGATGAGAATCCCAAGGTACCTATGGCAAATCAAGCTCCATCTATGAAGGTATTTTTTGTATAGTTAAGAAGTTATGTAGGCAGAACGTGTGCATACTTCAAGACCGTCCTCATTATTTCAGAAGAGGAAGAAGCCTATCGAAATCGGCTCATCTACTGAGGGCAAACGTCGGATCTTTAAATACAAAGTGAGTCTATCCCCGTAATGAATAATAATCTGATTATTTTTCATACTACTCGGTTGAATATTGAGGTTTGAAATATGTTGTCTCATAATGTTCACGGGAAGCTGATGTATGTGTCCCAGATAGCTCGTGCAGTTGCTAAACGACCTCGTGCTGATACTGATATTGAAAAAAAAAATTATACATTAGAGGATGTAGTACTAAGATGTTGAAGACTACTCTCTTGTCAAATATTCGTGGCATAGCTGGAGGCAGTTCAGCTCCAGTGCAGACCTCGGGTGGAGATGGTTCTATTTGTACAACGGATGGAGGTAATATTTCTCACCACGCCGATCTTGCTTGTATGATTCTAGGACCAGCGTAGCAGCAATTTTTTAAAATATTTTAGCCTCAAATATTTCTCACCATGCCGATCTTGCTTATATGCTTCTAGGACCAGCGTAGCCGCAATTGTTTAAAATAACCTAGCCTCACGTGCGTTATAAATCTGACTCACCATGTAGTGTAATTTGTAATAGGAAAACACAACACTTTGATGCATCTCACCATGCAGACTTATCTATGCATTCAGAGGAATAAGGTGTCTGAATCAATGCACGTATTGATGCATTGTCTGTATCGGGTGATGCATCCAACATGCAGGCAGAAGGAGGAGAATTTGCCCAAGCAATGCAACACGACATGCGTCATATGAAGCTAATATTCTCACCATGCTGATCTTGCCTCCTCCCCCTCCTCAAACTCAAATGGTACAATGGCTCCCATCTAATATTTTTCACCAGCAATCTTCTCTCGTCCATATGTGAATGTCCAATAGCTAACATGACACTCTTGCCATGTACAAAATTTATGGTTGTTTTGTCTGCTCGCCGTATCAGAAATCAACAATTTGTCTGCTATACTATGAAGAAAGGCCGTGCACTTACTCCTCATGGACAATCATATGAGAAGCAAATGTTGAAAGGAGAAACTAATGACAATCCAAAGGTTACAATTAAAGGTACTTCTGTAACTGCAGAACAGTTTGTAAATTCATTGAAAGAAGGAGGAGAAGAAACCGAGGAATTTGTGGATGTGTGCGTTAAGGCTATGACCACTGTCGAGACATCGTAGTAGTTTTCATAGACTGGGGTGCCATGAGACTACGGTAGAGACGTGGGGTACGGGATAGCGTAGTAATACAGAACACGGGATTTTACCCAGATTCGGTACGTCGCGACAGTACGGCGTACCTACTCCTGCACTTCTCACTATGTGGGACTAAAGCCCGTATAATAAGGTTACAATGTGAGGGAATAGATCCAGCTACTCGTCGAGGATGAACTTCCCGGCGAGTTGCGTAAGGCTTAAGCTTGAACCTAGAACCTTGGAACTAAAAGAACTTATGTAATCTATCTCCCGTCCGGCTTTATATAATAGCCGGATTAGGGCTTACAGAACCAGAAACCTAGAAGACTACGTTTAACTTGTAACTTGGAAAGTAAGGAATCCGTCTTCTCCTCCAAGCCAGATCACGCGGGCCGTGATCCGGGTTCTTCTAGAATCCGGCTTCTGCGCGTCGGACTACTGGGCCGCCCAATGGACCTAAGCCCATTACCATGTAGGCCACCCTGGTAGTCCGGCTCTTTTGTCTACCATCTTCTATACCCCTATTCAGTATATATCCGACAGTAGCCCCCAGGAAGGATCAAAACTCTGAAACTCCGCCTTTCGTCAAATACATTTCGTCCGGGAAAACTTGATTCAGCAGTCTTGATTCTTTCTTCTTTCCTTTTGAAGGAGATGGTAACATAAAACTCGGAACTATGAAAATCCGGCTTTTCTTCTCGCGATCCTTCGCGGAAAAGGAACTCGTGACATCAGCGCTTTAATCATGCTGACGCAAGCGCCGCTTGGTTTCACGCGGGAAACCCTGCAACGTATCTCTGACAGATTCTCACGAGAAACGAGGAGATAGCCATCATTCCTCTGTCGTTCCGTTTCCCGGATTTTCCGACGAGCGACACACGTCGAACATCCAACGGTCAAAAGAGCCGTTGGCGCGTATCTAGAGGTTTTTAGGCTATAAATAGCCGTCCTCGTCGTCACCGGAAATCTTTCCTCACTCCACACTGCCCACGCCATTGACGCAAACGCGAGCACGAGAGCAAGAACTTGCCTAGACGAACCGTTTGCACGCCGGAGCGCTCACTCGCCACTTGAAAAAGATGGCCTCTCCGTCGTCCTCACCGGCTCGCGCCTCCATCGACGAGCTTTTGGGCGACCTAGATCCACAGCTGGGGTCGCCCAAGCATGCCGGCGGCGGGCCGGAAAAGACCACCGCATCCGCGGCGGGCGAAGGAAACGCTTCCGCCGCCGCGGACGTAGCGGGCCCAAGCACCACGACAACCCCGCCGTTCGCACCTGAAACAGCGGGGGCCAAGATTCACTCCCGTGGCACTGAGCGCTTCTCCACCGGAGCTGATGAAGAAGCGGAATTTGTCGGAATTTGGAATCAGAGTAATACTTCACTCGTCCTCCTTCGTCGGATGTCAAGGGATAGATTAATAGTTAAAGGCAAATGGCGGATCTCGAAGAATGAGCCAGAGCCCAAGCCAAAGGAGGGAGAACGCGTCCTCCTTACCTCTCATATCACGAGAGGTATGGGTTTTCCCCCTTCCGCCTTTTTCCTAGATGTCCTCAACTTTTATGGTGTTCAACCACATAATATCTCTCCAAATTCTATCCTTCAATTAGCTAGTTTCCAAGCTCTTTTCGAAGGGTATCTTGGAATAACTCCCAATTTAGACTTCTGGCATTATTGTTTCGAGGTAAAACACAACATCACAAACGGTGTTTCGCCCATCTGCGGTACCATATCTTTTATCCTCAGAAACTTTAGGGAAGAATGGTATCCAAAGATAAGAATGCCGAAACCTGACCAATCTTGGCTAGGTTCTTTCTTTTATCACCAAGACATTCCGTTCCCCAGCAAAGAAACCGGAATTCCTCCCTTTGTTAATTCTGCTGCTATTCCTCACGAGAATTGGACACTTGCAGTAACAGAGGATTTGCCTGAAAGCCTGATGAAAATAAAGCGTCGCATTGCCAAACTTTCTTCTTCTCAACCACCTTTGGTTTGGAAGGATATCGTTTTATGCTGGTTTGGACGTCGCGTACAACCTTTATCCCTTCGTTCCCGACTTCTTTGTGAGTACACGGGACCGGAAGATAGCATGAGAGGCACCGATAGGTCCTTTAGCAAGAAGGATTTTATAGAACGCCTTCATCAGATAGTTGCCGCCGATAGCCAGATTGAGGAAAGTCTAGCCATATATCATGCAGAAAATCTGGTTCCTAAGGTACTTTTCTTCCCTTGTTTCTGAGTTTCCTCAGATTATCTTCTCTCTTCATTTTTAACATACTGTTAATTCTTTCCTAGTTTGACGAACTTGGAGAAAATGATCTTGCTTCTGATGCTGAAATCAGCAAATTATATGCCGAGTTTTACAACAACCAAAAGCGCAAGAGGCAAACTACTATCAAAGAAGAATTTCCTTCTGCAGCTACGGGTAAAAGGGGGAAAACGAATATGCCAATGGGCGGAAATTTTCAATCACCCGTCAGAAACGAATTCATTCCTGCTCCAGATGATATCCGGGTGAAAGAAGAACCTTTCGACGACCTCGGATATATTCGTCCGGAAGCTAAGAAGTTTTTTGCTCCTGCGCCTCTGGTTCGCCCTTGGCCACAAAATGGATTAGTTATCCGCAACAATATCGCATTCTCGCCCCGCCAGGTCATACACGATGGCCTTCACCACGTAGGAATTCTTTTCATGGAATATGCCAGAGAATTCAAGGAGACCTTAACTGATTTGCGAGAAATGAGCCAGGTAATACCTCTAGCCCCCAAGCATTAAGTTGAAAATCTAAATTCTTCTTAATGCTTCTTTGTATGCTTGTTCAAACTTAAGCATCTGGCTTTCATTTCCATGTTTCAGCATTCCGCAGATGCCATAAACGTGGAAGTTTTGAAAAAACTTAGCCTCAAAAGCAGAGAAGTAAAAACACTTCAATCTGTTATTGAGTCAAAAAGCAACGAACTGGCGTCGACTCAAAAGCAATTATCAAAAGCCACCGGTATTTTACTTCGTGTTTATTGATTTTTGCTGGAAAATCATTGCTAGATCTTGCCGTAATGTCGGATTATTTTGTCCCTACTTTTCAGCTGCTTTAACCAAAGCCAAGAAGCTCACAGCAAACGCTGCTTATTTTTCTCAACTTCGTGAAGAAAACTCCAATCTTCAAAGAGAACTTTCAAAAGTTCGAGAAAAACTGGAAGCCAGTAATCTAGCCCTTGGGATTGCGCAATCCAAGGCTTCTTTGCAGGCAGCAGAGGATAAATCTATTATCAATGATTTAGAAAGTATGCTATTTCCTCGTATGAAAGAAAGCGATGAAATTGACGCGGTTCTTGGTAAGTTGACTTCTTTTACCAATACTTTCATGTCATATTCTTGTATTTTCTAATCTTTGCCTTTGTCAAAAAAGCAGGAAATTTTCCAGGGATTTCTCGGACGGAAAAGATCCGGGCCTTTGGGAAGATATGGAATTCAATCAGAAATGCAGGAATGCACTTAATTAATAAATTCCTGCCCACAAGCAGTATACAATCTTCAGAAGTTTACCGACTTCCGGATGGCATCATGGAGGTAGCAAATTCGAAGGAATCTTTCCTTCGCTCTGCTGCACGGGGTGGTGCGCGAATGGCACTTGGCCTCATGCGCTTACACTACCCTGATGCAAAATCCTGGCGTGTAGCATCCGGTATTCCTCAAGAATGTTCAGAAGCACAAATAAATGCAATCTTTAAAGAAGTTGAAGGCCATGCCACTCAGATTGCCTCCATGGTGAATATCTCCATTACTTATCCGGAAGAAGAAGTGCCCGCAGCCCCCGAGAATGATGGCAGTGATGAAGACTCAGAAATTTAAGGGGGCGCACTTGACCTGGATGATGGATGTGTATAGTAGCTTTTTTACAATGTAATTCATATTGTAATGCTTCTATGTCATTTGTCGGAACAAGAACTCCGCCTTTTGCGATTTCAAACTTCTTGCAAAGTTTTTCCGGGTTTGGCTGTTCCTTTATCTTCTAAGTAATCTGGTATATATGCTTTAACTGTCCTTAGTGTTTGAAATGGCTCAAATAGCATTATGAATCGTTATGCCGAGTAACTGGGGACGAACCAAGCAGTTTTGAAACTCGAAAACATGAATCATGCTAAAGGCATTTTTACTAACTAGTTCCAGTAACCCAGCATACGCACGATCAGATAAAACTTAGAGAAAACAAGGAACTGTTCTGAAACTTGGGCACGCAGGCACAATCCAAGTTTCCTTTAACCTTTAACAGGCCGAATCATTCAGCTTTTAAACACCGAGCACGCAGGCACAATTCGGGTCAACATTGAGTATTTGTAAGATCATTGGGAAATAGATAAAACGGAAATATTTTGTACTTATAATGAATATGAATTCCGATAACTTTATTTCATGATCTCAAAGATGTTTACATAGAAATTGAACTAAGTGTAGAAGGGACGTAATTGCTGGATACTCCAAGGCCTATTTGTCTCTCCTAGTTCATCATCTATTTTTCTCTTTCTTTTGCGATTCGGCTTCTCGGGGTCGTCCTCCGTATCTCGAATGTGAACAAGATAGTATGATCCATTCTTCATGGCTTTACTGATGACAAATGGTCCTTCCCATACTGGGGCTAATTTGTGCTTCCTTTTCTGCACCAATCTCAGCACTAAGTCACCTTCTTTAAAAGAACGATGCCTGATTTTCCGACTGTGATAACGTCGTAAGCCTTGCTGGTAGATGGCGGATCTTTGAAGTACAAGTTCTCGTTCCTCTTCTAAGAGATCGACGGCATCCTGTCGTGCTTCCTCGGCATCCGAGTCGTCAAAATTCTGCACTCTCGGGCTATCATGGATCATATCCGTTGGAAGGATAGCTTCCGCACCATAAACCAGGAAAAACGGGGTTTGCTCGGTTGACCTATTTGGCGTCGTTCGAATACTCCACAACACGGAAGGTAACTCTTCTACCCATGCTCCAGCTGCTCTATGGAGAGGAGTTTCGAGTCTTGGGCGTATTCCTTGCAGGATTGAACTGTTCATTCTTTCAACCTGTCCATTAGATTGCGGGTGTGCCACAGATGCAAGATCCAAGCGAATTCCCGTTTGTTGGCAGTATTTTGCCAACTCTCCAATGGAGAAATTTGTCCCGTTATCAGTTATTATGCTGTGTGGGACGCCATACCTCATTACTAAATCAATAATGAAATTTCTGGCAGTTGCGCCGTCCAGCTTTTTGATGGGTTTAGCCTCCACCCATTTTGTGTACTTATCTACTGCTACGAGTAGATGTGTAAGTCCACCTCTTGCAGTTTTGAACGGTCCCATCATGTCTAGCCCCCAGACCGCAAACGGCCATGTGATAGGGATAGTTTTAAGTGCTTGGGCCGGCAAATTGGTCTGCTTGGCGTAATATTGGCATCCTTCGCATGTATTCACTATGCGTTCGGCGTCTGTCTTGGCTGTTAGCCAGAAAAACCCCGCCCGGAATGCTTTTTTGACTATGCTTTTTGATTGAGCATGATGTCCGCAATCGCCGGCATGGATTTCCTCCAGTATTTCTCTTCCTTCTTCTGGTGAAATACACCGTTGAAAAATTCCGGAAGTACTGCGTTTATACAAGTGGTCGTTGATCACCACGTATCCTTTGCATCGACGCTGTATTTGTCTTTGCAAGACCTCGTCTGCTCCTTCTGGGTACTTCTGATTGACTAAGAAGTTTAAGTACGGGATTGTCCAATCCGATTTAACGAGCATGACTTCAATTGTTTCAGATGCTAGAGGGTAATCAACGTCTCCACCTTTTATGGATGGTTCATGCAAATGCTGGACGAATACCCCTGGTGGTAAAGTTTTTACTCTCTCTGATCCCATGCGGGCTAACGCATCCGCGCTCCAATTTTCCTCCCTTTTTATGTGAAGGACTTCGAACCCGAAGAAGCAGATGGCAAACTCATCCACCGTTCTCCGATATTCGGCCATTATAGGGCTTTTCGCGTCCCAGGTTTGGTTGAGCTGATGCTGTACCAAATCCGAGTCTCCATAGCACAAGATGCGTTTTACCCCTATTTCTTTTGCAATGTGCAAGCCATGAAGCAAAGCTTCGTATTCTGCCACATTATTACTGGCGTTGAAGTGTATTTGTAATACGTACTCCATTGTGTCTCCCTTGGGAGATTTTAGAACCACGCCGGCTCCAGCTCCTTCCTTCATCTTGGATCCATCAAAGTGCATGATCCAGTACTCGGATTCTGGCATCGGTGTATTTTCCATTGCTTCTGTCCAGTCGGCGACGAAATCTGCCAAAACCTGGGATTTTATTGCCGTCCTTGGCTGGTACTTAATGTCGAAAGCTGCCAGCTCGATGCCCCATTTAGCTACTCGGCCGGTTGCCTCCGCATTGTTTATAATATCCCCTAGTGGTGCTTTACATACCACTGTTATGGAATGTCCTTGGAAGTAATGGCGCAGCTTTCTGGATGCAAAAAATACGCCATATGCCAGTTTCTGATAGTGCGGGTATCTTTGTTTGGATTCGGAGAAAACTTCGCTTATGTAGTATACCGGATGTTGATCTGGTATGCTTTGCTCTTCTTTTGTCCGTTCCACAACGATTACCGCGCTAATAACCCGATTAGTAGCCGTAAGGTATAGTAACATGGGCTCTTCGTCTTTGGGTGATGCCAAGACGGGAGCGTTCATCAAGGTTTCTTTTAACTGGGCCAACGCTGCATCGGCCTCCTCTGTCCATTCGAACTTGTCGGAATTCTTCAAAAGTTTGTAGAGTGGTAAGGCTTTATCCCCCAGCCGACTAATAAATCTGCTGACGGCTGCAGCGGAACCCGTCAATCTTTGGACATCTTTTACACATGTAGGCTTTGAGATATTCAAGATTGCCTTGATCTTTTCCGGGTTAACTTCTATTCCTCTGTGAGAAACGATGAAACCCAGAAGTTTTCCTGAGGGAACCCCGAATACGCACTTAGATGGATTCAACTTCATCTTGTAAGTGCGCAAGTTTTCGAAGGTTTCTCGCAAATCCTCAAGGAGTGTATCTTTTTCCTTGGTTACGACAGCAATATCGTCCACGTAAACATGGACGTTTCTGCCAATCTGACTATGCAAACATCGTTGCATGCAACGCTGGTAGGTTGCACCTGCGTTCTTCAGGCCAAAAGGCATGGTTACGTAGTAATACGTCCCGTACGGGGTTATAAAAGAAGTCTTGATTTGATCTTCCTTTTTCATGCGTATTTGGTGGTACCCGGAGTATGCATCCAAAAAGCATAAAAGCTCAGAGCCTGCAGTGGCGTCTATTATTTGATCGATTCGCGGCAGCGCAAACCTATCTTTCGGACATAACTTGTTCAATCCTGTGTAATCTATACACATTCTGAGGGCAGTTGTGTCTTTCTTCGGTACTAACACCGGATTTGCGGACCAGTCAGTATGGATTACCTCCCTGATGAAATCCGCTGCTAAAAGCCGGATAATTTCCTTGCCAATAGCCTTCCGTCTTCTTCCGTCAAATCGACGGAGACCTTGTTTGACGGGTTTTGATCCGGGAATAACCTTGAGTTGGTGCTCAGCAAGTTCCCTGGGTACGCCTGGCATGTCAGCTGGACACCAGGCAAAAATATCCCAGTTCTCACGGAGGAACTTGATGAGCTCGCCTTCCTATTTGTTGGTCATCCCAGTCCCTACAACGACGAATTTTGTCGGATCTTTGGGATCTAGGATTACCTGTCTTGTATTCTCGGATGCCTTGAAGCTATCTGTTGGCTTCCGAGTTTCTTTTCCTGCCGGCATTTCTTTCGGCGATACCTCCTTGGCTAACTCCTTCAGTTCTTCCTGAGCTATAACTCTTTGAGCGCAAAGGGCGTTTTGCTTCTCCAACTCGTTTGCCAGCTTGAAATCACCGGCAATGGTGATTACTCCTCCTTTGGGTCCTGGCATCTTCAGCTTGTTGTAGATATAGCAAGATCTTGCCATAAACTTGGCGAAAGCCGGACGTCCGAGTATTGCGTGATACACGCTCTCGAACGGCACAACTTCGAAGGATACTTTTTCCTGCCGGAAGTGATCTTTATCTCCGAAGGTGACGTCTAGGGAAATTTCTCCTAGGGATCGTGCTTGCCTGCCAGGAACAATGCCATGGAAGCGTATATTGCTGTAGTTGAGCTGGGACTCGGATATCTTCAAGTGCTTCAGTGTATCCAGGTACATTATATTGATGCTGGATCCTCCGTCCATCAGCACTCTTCTTAGCCTAGTGTTTTGAACAATAGGGCTTACAACAAGAGCTTGTGTGCCGGGTTCAGGGATATTTCCGGGATGATCTGACTGATCCCAGATTATCGGTGTGCTGGAGTACTTCAAGAATTTTGGGGTCGCAGGAACAACCGCGTTTATTTCTCGAAGTGTCCTTTTGGCCACCTTTGCTGACGGGGTTGCTAGGAAAGTTAACATTGCTTCTCCGTCAACTCTCGGAAATTTAGGTTCGCCTTTTCGCTACTGTTCCTGGATTTTTTTCATCAGTGTCCGATTCACTGTCTTCTTTTTCAGCTTCTGGCTTTTGTTTGGCAGGTTTCCTCTTGGAACCCTTCCCTTTATTTCCGGATCCTGCATTGCCTTTCATATGCTTGTTTAGCCGGCATTGCGCGTTTGTGTGGGTTGGTTTCCCAAACTGAGAGTGGTGGACGCAGGGTTCCGACTTAATTCTCTCCCATTCTTCAGGAGTGTAATTGATGGGATCCAGACTGCGGCCTTTCCACTTGTTCCCTTTTTCTCCTCCAAAGGCTATATTAACCTCCTTGGGCTTTGTTGTTGACTCCGGAGTTCCTTTTTTGTCAGAACGAGGTGTTTTCTTGGCCAGTATCAGTGACTCAATATTGCCTCCTCTTGCTCTGATATCGTCTTCGGCTGCAGCATGCTCATTAGCGGTTGTAAGCATAGATCCGAGATCTTTGTGCTTTTTAGAACCAACCATGAACGGTACAAGTCCGGGTTTTAGGCCATTGACGAAAGCATGCATTGCTTGTACGTCAGTTACTCCAGAGCAACTATTCTTCATCGCAGTCCATCTGGAGATGAAATCCACGTATGGTTCGTCTTCAAATTGGGTGCAACGGTTCAGCTGGTTGATGCTATTTGGGCGTTTGTATGTTCCCCTAAAATGCTGGGTAAATACTCTCGCCATATCATCCCAACTGTCGACAGTTCTTGATGGTAAACCATTAATCCAATCTCTGGCTCCGTCTAGCAACATTAGGGGAAGAAACTTGACAGCTTCCAGGTCTGTCCCGTTGTTGATTTGGACGGCTGTGTAATAATCTGAAAGCCAGGTATCCGGGTTTGTACTGCCGGTATATTTTTGGTAGGTTGGACCAACTTTGGCGAAGCCAGAATGCAGGGTTATCCTTCGGATCCTGTCAGTAAAACACTTAGGACCAAAGTATAGATCATCCTTTTCTGCTCTATCAATATGTGCAGAATATCTCCCGGCTGAATGGACAGAAGGGGATCTGCTCCTTTCTTTTCCATTGTTGCGCGGACGCGTTTTTCCGAGGTTATCTCTATCTCTTCCGTTGTCACGCCCTCTGGGATTAGGTGGAGTCCTGCTCCTGTACCTTTCCTTATCTTTGGGCGGTGTCCGAGATCTTTCACGTCTGTGAGGTGTATCGTATCTTCCAGCTTTTTCAGCTGGGTTTCTCGGAGGTGGCATTATTTTGCCGTCATTCCGGTGTTTGTCTTCCCGATCGTGTGGTTTATATCCATCTTTCGGGAGATGAGGTCCGGTTCTAGACGCTGCGTCCCGGTTGTCGGGGTTTTTCTTGTCTTTTCTCGGATCCTCTTTTTTATCCGAATCTCCGGGTTCTTCCGGTCCAGGTGCTCCAGCAGCGCAAGTAACAGTTTTGCAGAGGGCGGAATTATCATGCAGCCTCCCTGATCGCTCTTGTCCTCGCTGTTGCTGCTGCAATGCTTTTCCTAGGAAAGCATACACCCCTTGGAGTTTTTCCCCGTTGGAGTACAGATCATTGTTCAGTATGGCGAACGCTGCTTCCGCGTTTTCAGCTGCGGTTTTGTATATTGGTTCGCCCTTGGCATCTTTGCCGTTTAACTACTTTTGCCAAGATGGGTTATAGAACCTTTCTTTCGGCGGCAGCTCTTCCGGTTTTGCAATTCCGGGTAACCTAGTAGGTTTTAAGGCAGATCTATGCTTTCTCTCGTACTCCTCAATTTCTTCCTTCATGATTTTGATGTCATTATGGGTTTGTTGGAGATGTTGCCGAGATCTAAGCAGATGTTGCTGTTGCCGTTGGAAAGCTTGTCTCCTGGCTTCCAGCATCTCAGGGGGTTCATTGGGTCCCACTGGAGTTTGTAATAGTTCTTGCTCTTCCAGTTCTGTCATTGGCGGAGCAGTGATTTCCTTAGATTTCTTTTCCGTAGGCTTTGTGCCACTAATATCTCCAACTTCCAGGTTTTCATCAGCGAGATCAGCTGACTTTTTCTTCCGGAGTTTGTACTGGAGTTTTTTAGAAGCACGGTGCTTTTTCTTGGAAGACGGAGGTTTTTTGACAGGTTCATCCTCTGTCATCTCCTTGACATTAGGGAATATCGGAGAAGTTTCTCCGTCTTCCCTCTCTTCCACTGGCGGAGGGGTTTTAGGGCTTTCCTGGCTGTCGGCACCCGTTGTATCAGCTGGTTTTGCCATTAGCACTTCATGGAATCCCTCTTGAAAGGACTTAACTTTTCTTACGAAGGCATCATCGTCTTCGTCTTCGGATTCGAAGTTATCCGATCCAGTTTCCGACTCCAATCTCGCCTCAATGGCGGCAATCACGGACTCTGTTTCCGAGTTCATCGTCTGGTTGACGGATGTCGGATCTTCCGTCTCTGTGACGAGTATTGGTTCTTCCGTCTCTGTGACGAGTGTATTGTTGTCTGCCTCTTGCACGGGATTTCCGTCATCCGTGTTTTCGGCGATCTCGGATTGCACCATGCCGATAAAGTGTGTATCACTGTTTTGTCGGCGATCTGAGCAAAATCCGGCATCATAGTTGTCTTCGACTGGGTATAGGGCGGGTGGGAAATACTTGCTTTCACCGCAAAACCCCATTGCTTCCGCGGTTAATCCGATAAAGATGTTAGCAGATCCAATCGGTAAAACGCAGGCACTTACCAGGTGGTTTTGCGCCGGTATGTAGGATCCGTTGTCGAGGAAGCGGCCGACGTCGTCGTCGAATTCCAAGCTTCCGACAGTGATTGATCTTCCAATTTCGCCTAGTATCCCAGATCGGAACTTCACGCCTGACGTCGTTTGCCCCACGGTGGGCGCCAACTGTCGAGACATCGTAGTAGTTTTCATAGACTGGGGTGCCATGAGACTACGGTAGAGACGTGGGGTACGGGATAGCGTAGTAATACAGAACACGGGATTTTACCCAGGTTCGGTACGTCGCGACAGTACGGCGTACCTACTCCTGCACTTCTCACTATGTGGGACTAAAGCCCGTATAATAAGGTTACAATGTGAGGGAATAGATCCAGCTACTCGTCGAGGATGAACTTCCCGGCGAGTTGCGTAAGGCTTAAGCTTGAACCTAGAACCTTGGAACTAAAAGAACTTATGTAATCTATCTCCCGTCCGGCTTTATATAATAGCCGGATTAGGGCTTACAGAACCAGAAACCTAGAAGACTACGTTTAACTTGTAACTTGGAAAGTAAGGAATCCGTCTTCTCCTCCAAGCCAGATCACGCGGGCCGTGATCCGGGTTCTTCTAGAATCCGGCTTCTGCGCGTCGGACTACTGGGCCGCCCAATGGACCTAAGCCCATTACCATGTAGGCCACCCTGGTAGTCCGGCTCTTTTGTCTACCATCTTCTATACCCCTATTCAGTATATATCCGACAACCACACACTGGAAAAAGGAGAAAAGGACAACCAGCTTGATCATCGATCGACCGACTGTGGTATACACACTTTCCTTTATAATAATTTGATGTGCCAAGAAAGACTAGCTGATTTGTCCTTTTGACACCAAAATAGGTGAAGATTCTTGATGACAATTGTACACCAGAGTTTATTGATGAGTATCTTACGAAAGAAGAAAATTTATAACTTCTCGAGAGGATAAATGCAGGCTTGAGCAAATGATTTCATTTCGAGCGAAAATGATCCACTCAGTTAACTGAAATTTCTTTTGCAGATTTGCATTTTGCTGAATAATAATGACCGATGGGTTTTATGCATCATGTTGCTTCATGCTAGATTTGAGATGTTACATATCTTCTGCCCAACATTGAATGCCTTGGAGCGGAAAAATATAAGTGGAAATGTCATAAGAAATGTGGTTGGTGCACTTATCTTAAAGATTCAATTAATTTCTAGCCAGCTAATTTAATTCATATGTATTTGAATTAACAGGTTGGTAAGTTACAAAGATCGCTCGTGAGGTTGCAGTTAGAATATACAGAGGACAAAATGAGGGGAAAAAGGAAGCAGAAAACAACTTTGCTATTCAATTTAAGAATAACACTCGTTTTCATATGGAGCTTCCATATGAGTCTGTTGTCCAAATGTGAGTCACACAACAACTTCCTATATTTTAATTAGTCTACTCTTGAGTTTAAGTAATAGCTTGATATCACTAGCCAATTAACTTCCACTGCTTTGACAGAAAACGTCCTGGAGACCACACGGGGAATCATGGCGATGTTTTTATTTACTTGCTAAGACTCATTGAAGACCACTTGAGGGTATCTCGAAGTGTGAAGTGGTAATTAATGTCAGTTTCTGTGTTGATAATGGTGCCTAAGTTTTTAATACCTTTATCTTATTTACTTGTAGCCCCATGAGGCACTGTTGGGTCAAAATAAGAGGCTAACACATCTGCTGGTACACCATCGGTCGAACACCGAGATTAGTGGTAAGTCAAATCATATCCATCATCCCCGTCGGTCGAAGGCGGTGGCCTACATGCCATGCCATGTCATTCATTCATTCATTGAGATAACACTGAATATTGAGGGACTGGAGAAGAATTGAGTTAATGCTTTCCATTAACTGTATTTTTTTAGGAGCAGGAACCGGAGAAGTATAGAGGGGCTGAAAAAACATCACATGAAGGATAAAAAAGAAAGAACTCGAAATGTAGGTCGAATTGTATCCATCATCCCTGAAAGTTGAACACTGAATGTTGCATTCCGGCGAATATTAACATGGCGGTTCTATCTATGTTGGCACAACTATCATGTGTGGTTGTGTGTTTATATTTTCTATCAGAATCATGTGTAGTTGGTTTCAGAACCATTATATGTTGTCTTTGTGAGCTGGCTTTCAGAATCTTTGTGATCTTTGTGCATAAGTTTTCATAATTTGAAGTATGGCGTGAAAAGTTGCATTCTACGAATTGTTTGGTAGATTTGCTCTTGGATTAAGATGGTTTCTTGACTCGACCATATGCTTGCAAGATATTGGACATATTGGTTTTGGTAAATGCAAAGTGGCCCCTCCTAGTCTCCTAGCTTGATCTAGTTGAAGATTAGTCGGTTTTGGTTGCCTCCTTATTTCTTGGCTGCTGTTAGTGACCACCCGATCATGTGCACACATGATCTAGTCCTGTAATAATAGTGTTTGAGTGGTGGAAATATCTGATGCTAGATAAAATAAAATGATAAGAACAGACTCTTGGCTAGTCTGACAAAGACACAAGGGTAATGGAGCGTTTGTGCAGCTCCTTTACCATCGGTTTCTTCCCAGAGCAGGGGTATGGGGTGGGCGCAGCACAAGGGTAATGGATATGGACAAACGGTCCATTACCCTTGATTTCTTCTCAAGAAGAGGGTAATGGAGGGTTGTATGTGTGTCAGGCTCGGGGAGATTGGCAACGTCAGCGCCTTTGGGGTGGGCGCGGCACGACTTGAGCACCTGCGCCACCGTCCACCCCCACATCGTACTCGCGTTGGGGGAGTCATCGCCATCCCCACGACGGAGAGAGTTGAGTTGGGGTTTGGCTTAGTCGATGAACTCGAGGAAAGCGCACCCGTCCGCGGAAGCACCGGCGGCTGGTTCCATGGAACCCGATAGGCGGAGGGGACTGGAACTGAGCCTAGCCCAGCTTTTGAAAGCAAATGATTTTGATGATCATGTTTATGACCTGCATGCCACCATGTAAAACTAATTTGGGATGATTTGTCGTCCGCACTTTGATTTAGCTACATGAGCCATTCCCATCTTTTGTAAGCAAGTGATTCGACGATCATGTTTTGTTATGCGCCAGCCGTTGGGCATGGGCTGGCTCGGCGTGAGGCCGAAGTGGTTGAGCACTTCGCATAAAAAGCCTACCGATCCGAATGACTGGAACTCGTAAAAAAATTCACGTCCCCAGAAATGCTGGTAATATAAATTTTGGAAATATATTATTATTCTAACTGTGCGTACACACCTTGCTAATAAACTTGCCTAGACATTTTGCTGATAAATTTTGGAAATATAAATTCATGTCCTAGAATATATGGTAATAGAAACTTTGGACATGTATTAGTAAGGTTACATGTCCCATATACGTTGATAATACACATTCGGCCCAGTTGCGCTGGCAATATATGTGATATAAATATACTACCAAGATTTCCTAGTAGCAATGAACTACTTCAGCCCAACCTAGACGTGTGCATCCCTGTAGCTCGCGACGACATGCATCAATGTAGAACCACGGTCATTACTGTTGAGAGCATTTTCAAAAGTGTAAGGATCTCGTAATGACTAAAGAGGGTGTTAACTATGCACAACGAAGGGTAGGTTTTGATCTCCACCACATGCTAAGAGCATCTCCAAGAGGCACCCTAAAATACCGTAGTTTAAATAGTTTACTTTGCCACTTTAACAGTTTTAACGTGCCGCACCCGACATCAGTTTTATAGATGCCAAAAAATATGACGTGCAGCCTGCGGTAGTTTACCAAACGCACTAAAATAGAACACGCCAAACATGTTTCTTTAACATATGTACAACAAACATATCCCAAGCTTTTACAAAACAGACCCTATGAAATTTTTGAAAAAACAATCAAGTCCCTAATCAACACTTTCAAACCACCAGCCATGGGATCCCACCCCGTGAAGCCCTCCCGCACGGCCCTCTCCCCCTTCGCCACGCTCGACCCGGCCGCTCTCGCCGTCCTCCAGGCCTCCACGTCCCTCACCATCCACGGATGCCGCCCTCTCCATGCGGCACCTCCTTTGTCGAGTTCATCCGCCTCCTCCCCATCAGCGCCACCCGGCCCGTCTCCGCAATCCTCCCGCTCTCTTCCGTCGCAGGCGTCCTCCTGCTCGCCGACCCGCTCCTCGTCTGCCCCGTCCGCCACCTTGGCTCCCTCTGCCACGTCACCGTCCTCGTCGGCTCCTCCTCGGGGGAGGATCCAGGATTTAGTCATAGGGGGGCGAGCCGACGATCGTCTACATGTTTACTTTAAAAAAAATGTGCACATATAAACGCAACGGCACATGTTTTCGAGAAAACGCAAAGACTTTGCGTTTCTTTTCATTGAATATAAGAGAGTTTTACAGAACACGCCTCCGAGGGGGAGGTTTACAGGGGGTTGAAAAAGCAAAAAACAAATTAGTGGACATCCAAAGTTAGTGGCATGATCACCCCAAGGCCGGTGGCTCCAGCCCGAACCCAAAGGGATGCTTCCTATCTGAGTCTTGTCGAGAGCAGGGAGATAGAGGGCTGCTCGCCATCAAACACAGAGGAGTTGCGATGTTTCCAGAGCATCCATGCCGTTAGGTGAGTCGCTGTGGCGAGGCCTTTGTGCATGGGCTTTGGCGTTGTCAGCTTGGCAAGCATCCACCAGTCGTTCAAGGAATCAAGGTGGCCTCTTGGTATGGCGGTCGGCAGGTCAGGCGGAGCCAGGAGAGCGTCTCGTGCCATACCTGCCGTGAGAAGGGGCAGGTGACTACCAAGTGGCGGATTGTCTTAGGCTCCTGGTCGCACAGGACGCAGCGCGGATGGTGTTGAAGGCCGCGGCAGCGCAGTCTGTCCGCGGTCCAGCATCGGTCTAGGTTGGCAAGCCACATGAAGAACTTGACACATCGCGGGGCCCAACTTTTCCAAGTCGGGAGGGGGCGCGCCACCGACATCATCGTGGCCGTCAGGGCGATCACCCAACGACGGTGGGGGCATGACCAGCTCCTTGCGCACGACGTTGATGGAGACGCAGTATGTCAGGGTGTGCACCATGGGCGCCTGGAAGGGGACGTGCAAAGGGATGATCTCCACGATCTCGAGGATGGCACCATGGCGGATGGAAGCTGGGTCCCGAGTGCGGCCGGACAGGCGAAACGTGGCGAGGTCCGTCCGATACATGTAATCAAATAGTAGCACCGTAATATGTGTTCTCAGATATTTTTTCACTATATGGAAATAAGACTGCTAGGTGCAGGGGGAGTTTCAAATGCGTGAACTACAAAACGAGAAGATAGATGAAATACTTTCATTGTGGCAGTTTGCTAATAATAAAAAAACACACAACAAACTAACATCGGTCTTCTAAATGGGAAGGAACACTTGCACGTTGATATTATTTTACAGAAGGCTAACTATATTTATTAACAGCGTGGCATCTTTTTTTCTTGTCAAAATAGCAATTTCCAGGGATATAAGCCAGTTTATCACCACAGGAGTGTTCCCTAATAGTAGTTACACCACATCATATGCAACTTGAAGGAAAAGGATTTACCTGAGATATTAGACTGAACCCCTTTTCCATAGTTGATAGCTTTTCTGGTGTGAAATAATACAAATATATAAACTGAGTTGATAGTCTTGCAGCTCCTCGGTCACCTAAATTTGACCAAAACAGCAGATGAACAACTGAAAGCATGGTTATGCAGATCATCGTCACCTTTGGGAAATGTCGTGACACCGATTAGGGAGTCTAACACGAGTAATATATGATGAACTGGAAGTTCTTTAACTTCAACGCAGTCAAAGATAAACCATATATTAGGCATGTTTATAATTACCATTGATTAATTTTAAGGAAATACATGTCTGTAAATCTTAGAAGGAAAAGTAGTAATGTTTGAGAAAAATGCCAGAATAATTTAATAAAAATTGCAGTGGAAAACTCTCCCACTGTTTACACTAAAACAAATGCCAGAACAGTGTGATATCTATGATTCGAAGAGGTTACGGGCTGTGTCTTCTTTCTTGGGTTAGTCCACAACCATACAAACACATCACTGTAAAGCAACTCCAGTACTTACTCACGAAAAATAAAGCCACTCCGGCGCTTCTTTTCAAATGAAAAGAGAACTCGGGAGTTCATATATTCACAAAATAACATATATGCATCTTGTTTTATCAGTGAATTTTTGGATTTTCTTTCTGGGAAAAGATGTGTACTCGCTTTTCAACTCAGTGCGTGTGCTCGCATAACAGAACAGAAAAGGAGAAGATGAATACATGAAGTAATTCTTGGATAGTTATATGTACAAAACTGAACCATAAAATTCAGTAACACATATTTCCAAGATAGTTGTGAACCAAATTATAGGAAATAGGCGTAGAACTTCCATGAAAAGTTTCCCACGTATTCACAATTTGGTGGAACACCATAGCAGCACGTAATCTAACAAGTAGCTTTATCTATTTATATGGGAAAGATGGAATCACTGACACACAAAACATAGGCATTTGCAGAAAGCAAAGTCTGGTTACCTGGCAGTTAGTCAAAATTGGCAGTTAAGTGAAAAGAGGTCCGCTGTGACCATGGACCTATTCCATGATGGCGAGGCATCTATCGCAAACAGAAATAGAAATCATTATGACATTATGTGAGATGAAACAACTCATTTCAGAAACCTGGAAGGGAAAAAATAGAACATGTGATTGATGGAACTGCTACCAATTGTTGGAATGCTAGCAGAAAAAAAGGGTAGAAAATATTGCTGTGGCATCAATCCATCTTTGAGAAGATAACATGCAAAAAAAATGGACACAGACAGAAACTCAAAACATTCTACACTACACACGCTGTATATATTATCTTTTATTCTTCCACATAATTTAATTCTTCTAGAATTGGAATGCCTTATTCTCGAACAATTCTTGCATTGTAATATCTTCTGAAATTCCTTGATATGCATAGAAGTGATAAGCGCATGGCACCTAGTTTGCTTTGTTGATTGAACATAGCTACAGAAAATTCTATTTTTCATGGGCGTCTTTTCTTGAAATAAGATATAAAATGTCAGTTGCATTCCAATAAGGTGAATAATGCGAGTCCTCTGAATCATGAAAATAAGATACCTTAGCTCTGTGCACCTCCAAGCACAAACAAATATTTTGTGAAAAATCTTACTATGACAAAGTAATAAATTGCATGTAGGAATAAACGAGGGAGATAAACAAACCTTTCATATAATTCTTCCACTGCTTTAACGACAAATGAGAGTCTTGATATATCGGCATCATGCACCTTCACTGTCACAACTAAAATTTGTTGGTTGATCTCACGGTTCAAACTGAACCCAAGACAAGGAGATAAGGGAGATTTAAAGATAAAGAGATAACTCTCTTCTAAAAACGGATCTGGAGGGACGCCCACCGAAACCAACGTTCGGTCCGCTCCTCGTACGTTAGAAAAACGCCCTGATCGGGGGCACCAAACTAACGAATGGTTCTGGCCCCCCGTTGTGTGCGCACAATATAAAGGGGGGGAGTCGATCTACCCTGGTTAGCACTCAGTCTATCTCTCTCCCCCAAATTCCTAATATGCACCGATCGCAGAAGGCGCACAACAGCGGAAAGAGCTGGAACCTCACCGTGCCGTCCCCGGACAGTGTCGGTGGAGGCCTGAGGGTCACCATGTGATCCAACGATCTTCATCGACCCCTGCAACATCTACTCCGACCCTCAACCTCGCTTGCATCGAGCAGGCAACGATGTCTTCAAGTGCTGGAGCTAGTAATCCTCTAAACCCCTAAATTATGATCCATTTTGTGTTCTAGTTTGACTGTCACACATGATCTAGAATTGTTCTAGATAGAATTATGTTTAACATTGGTATCAGTCGCCACTGTGATAGCACTAGAACCCTAAATATGATCTGTTTGATCAAGCTTTGGTTTGATTATGATCATGTTTTAGGCAATTCTGTTTTAAGATTGTGTTTCAGATTAGCACAAAATAGCTTGCAAATGATGTTATCAATGCACTGTAATTAGATCAATGCAAGTTTCTGTTAACCAATTTTAAGTTCAAGGCATATTGACGTATTGGTTAATTAAAATTGAGCAAGATCTAATGCACTGCTAAGGGGGAGCACGTTATTCACCATAAGATAAATCCCCAATTCCTTATGAAACCCTAGTTCATCTCAAAGAAGCCCAATTTATGGCCACGGATGCATTCTCCTTGCATACAAACAATAAAAAAAATTGAGAGGAGGTTGGCACATATCTAGCTCGACGCCGTTCATCTCCAATCGGAGAGGGCGCACGGAATGGTCGGAAGAAGACGCCGGCGTTGGTTGCGGACGAACTCCTGCTGGACGGGTCTTGCTGGCCGCCGTCACCTCCGTACGCACGCGGCGCGGACAGTCACCCTCAATGGATGAGCGCGCGGGACCTTGTCGGTCGCACGCTCCTCCGCTGAGCACAACCACCGTGCCGGAAAGGAAAGGATGATGGGTGCCCGACGCGCATGGCCACCACGCCGGAATGAAAGGATAACGGGCACCCGACGCGCACGGCCACCGCGCTGGAATGAAAAGGGGGACGGGCGCACGGAGAGCACGATCGCTCTCGTCGCCGCCCGTACGGGACTCAAAGAGGAGAGGGAAGGGCGGGGCCCTGTCGCCGCCGTCATCTCTCTCTCACGAGAGCGCGGCAGGCGAAACAGTAAGGGCGCGGCGGGCGACGTGCCGTCGTCGCTCACTCTCTCAGATGCGAAAAAATCGAGGAGGAGAAGAATGGGGATTAGGGTTTGGGGTTTGACTGGCCAAGCCGTTTTGATCTGATCTGTGAGGATCTCGTGCGTCCTTTTGGATCGAACGGTGCAGACACCGCGGGCACGATCGCGGGCCTCAGTGGCCTGCTAGGCCTCCAAGGCTGTTTTTGTTGGGCTGCTTGGCAGCTGCTCCTAACGGCCCGTTAAGAAAACGGCTGGGCTACGGCCCAGACAGAAAAGAAAAATGGATTTTTTTGCCCTTTTTTCTTTTCAGTTTCTGTTTTATTTTTTCTGGTGCATTTTTTTTAAAGTTTCCTAATTAAGTTTTGTGCACTGTTTTCAATAACAGAAAAAAAATTTGCCTAAGATTATGATAATAAACATGTTATTGTTCTGAATAAAAATGAACCAACGAGATTTTTTGTTCAGAATATTTATTATGTTTAAATGTTGTATAATCAATTTAAGCATTAAATAATGTTATTTACTTTATGTTATTAATTTTAATGCATATTTTTTAAAATGGCATGACTGTAAAATTTATTCTGACCAACGTTGTGTTAATTTTACATGTCATCCCCTTACGTTGTTCTAACTTTGTGTCATTCCTGCCCAACGGTGATTTGGCATATAATTAGAATTTTTTGATGATTATGGCATGTTTATTCCTCTTTACCAACGTAAATTTTTGTATTCATGCAAATTTAACGTCCATGTAATTTTTTAACTTCCACTGCGATACGCTACGACACTGTCGAGCAATTGGCGGGGAGTAATTTCCCACGCTGGAAAAATTCAATCGAGCTAAGTTTGGCTTTCAGCGAATTTGATTATGCCTTAAGGGAGGATAAGCCCACGGCACCTGAAAATGGTGTCGCGGGGTATTGATGATCCTAAGAAAACTTATGACTCCAAAATAGAGAAGTGGAACAAATCAAGTCATGTAGCAATGCTTCTGATGCGATCATCCATTTCACCTGAGATTATTGGGGCTCTCCCCAAGAAAGATACTCCTAAAGATTTCATGGCAGCCTTGGAGGAGAAATTCAAAGGCTCCGAAAAGGTCTATGCAACTGAGCTATTTCAGAAGCTCCTTGGGAAGTATAAATGTGATGGTGAAGTAAGGAGTCATGTACTAAGAATGATTAATGCTCCGCGCAAGCTAAAGGCTTTACAATGTGAACTCAGTGATAACCTACTCACCGTAATGATTTTGGAGTCCCTCCCTGAAGAATTTGATCAATTCAAGATCAACTATAATTCCATGAAGGAAAAGTGGTCACTCGATGAGATATGTCCTCGAATTTTCCAAGAGGAGGAAAGGCTGATGAAACAAAACAAGGATCAGGCTTTTCATGTTGGCTCTAACAAGAGAAAGCATGATGGGCCTAGTCCTTCCAAGCCTCCAAAGAAGGCCTTCAAAAAGGATATGCAAAAGTCTAAAGGAAAGGAGATGGGACAGTCTTCCGGAAGCTCGGCTGTTGATGAAAACACTTGTTTTCATTGCAAAAAAGAGGGCCATTTCAGAAAGGACTGTTCTGCCTATATTAAATGGATGATGAAGAAAGGTATAGATGAAATCACTTTTATTGATGAATTATTTTATGCTGATTTCTCCTCTAGATCATGGTGGATTGATTCACGAGCAACTACTCATGTTGCTAACTCTATGCAGGGATTCCATATGATCCAAACCACAGCAAACTGTACAAGAAGGCTTAAAGTAGCAAATGGAGTTGAAGTTGATGTTGAAGATGGAGGGTCACTCACCTTGGAGCTCCACAACAAGCATCGTCTTCATTTAAATAATGTTCTTTATGTACCTACTTTGAGTAGGAATTTGATTTCAGTCTCTCGTCTTGATGATAACATGTATGAATGTTTGCACAAACAATTTGTTTTAAAATATTGTAATAAAGATGTTGGTTTCGGTGTCAGACGAGGCAAATTATATATGTTATCATTGAATGATCATATTATGCATGTGAGTAATGTCTGTATTGATGAGAATAAATGGAAGGGTACTAGCACTTCTTCAAAATTGTGGCACCGCCGTCTGGGCCACATTTCGAGGGGGGAATTGAACGACTCATTAAAAATGACGTACTACTTCCATTAGACTTCTCCGATGCAGACAAATGTGTTGACTGCATAAAAGGAAAATACACAAAAACAATTAAGAAAGGAGCAGTACGAGCAACATGTGTCCTAGAACTTATTCATACTGACATATGTGGACCCCTTTACGTTAAGTATATAGATGGGTTTGATTCATTCATCACGTTTACGAACGACTTTTCCGGATATTGTCTAACAAAATTAACACACACACACATACAGACATATCGCCATCATGTTTGGCCAAGGTGAAGGTGAACGGAGATGCAGGAATGACAAAGGCAACTTACGCCTCTGTTTAGACTATATTAACTATAGCAATTTTTAACATATTACTTATTTTAGAAAGCTCAGGAAAAAAACATAGAATTACTATTCGAGCATCTCTAAAATAACAAACACTCGAAATATAAAATACAAAATGAAAAACTCAAAAAAAAAAAATACAAAATGAATAGGGATCAACTCATGGTCTAACCTTTTTTTTAAAGCCTTATAAATAGACAATAATTAAGACCTGATACAATGAAAATATGCCATACAGCTAGTAAAGAGTTAGTATTGATGAGATTATCGAAAGAAATACATACACGATAGATGAGTGGTACTTCTCCTCCTCTCACCTGTGAAGGAAAGGCATGGCCATTCGCAGAATGGATGTAGAGCGGAAGCGCCACGGCCGTCTAGGACAGAATCGCCTTGGGATGCCGGGTCAACATGCCTGCAACCGGGCAGGCTGATGAGTCGATGTGGGCGCCGCGGCTCGAGGTCTAGGTCGTGTGGGAAGATAAGATGGCACCGGTTTTGACGAGTTAAGATTTGATCTCTTTGTGCCCTTCATCTCCTACCTAATCAAATTTAACAAAGTTTAATTGCAATTAGCTAAACCTTATTAAAACTGACTATTTCTCTTCATGAGTGACAGTATAAAACTGAATGTTCAGCTCATTAAAATTCAGAATTGCACCAGAGAGTGGAAACCTATCACTATGAGAAGATGAAGGTGAAAGAGGAAGTCCAGTTGAAGGCGAGCTAGCGGTGAAGACGTCCGTGGGGCGATGTGGCGAGGCGTCGGCGCAGTTGTGCAATCTGTGGCTCAAACGGCACAACGGCGACATGTTTATCTGCGAGGTTCAGACGAGCGCGCGGCGGTGGCAGCATGATCAGATCGACGGAAAAAAGAAGGCGCTGGCGGGATTTGTAGAGGAGTAGAGGCGGCGATGGAAACAAGCAGTCGAACAGGCAGGGGGATGCGATGGTGCGCAGGCAGGCAACATATCATGCGCGATGGATGGCTGCAGTGCCTGGATCGCTCCTGTCTCCTGGTTAGGGATGTAAATGGTACGGATAATTTCCGCCCCGAATCCACATCCGAATCCGTTTTTAAGGATATGGTATGCAATAATAGAAATCCGGCGGATACGGACGCGGATATGGATTTTGGTCTAGCGGATATCCGACGGATATGGTAGCGGATATGGTATTGCTATTATCCGACGGATACGGATTATCCGCACTTATTCGCGGATTATCCGTCCTTATCAATTAGGATAATCCGATTAACATAACACTATCATCCTAAATATACATTTAATCCATTGACCTATAGACCAAATCACCCGCTCGTAGCTTAGTATAACCTATGTTCAACATCTTGACTCAATGCACAAATTGCCTTCGGCGAAAATCCCTAAAGAGTTGAGTTATTATTTATCCTTACAAAAGTTTCTATTTCCTAGATGCAAATTTATATTGCAAATCATCAATCATTTTGTGAAACTTTTAAGCACTATTTAATTACTATCTTTGTTTTGGGGTAATTTTAAACGTTTGGCTACTCTCTGTGTTATTTTTGCATGGTGACAATATGTCTCTTTGTACGTATTCATCCGATAAGTTTTACCCGTTTTCGGTCCGAATCCGCTCTGTTTTCGATCCGAATCCGTAGTCCGATATTATCCGCATCCGCATCCATATCCGGTCATTATCCGATTCGCTCCGCATCCGACAAAAAAATATGGTAAAGGATATGGAGAGAGCATTATCCGATCCGATCCGATCCGTTTACATCCCTACTCCTGGTGGGCTGCTAAGCGTAGCCCTGGCCATCCTGGTCCAAGGACACGGGCTGGGCTTCGTGGCTCTACTAATTAATCTGAAAATTAGGAGGGTTGTAGGCACACCACGGAGGCCGCTGACGTTGTGAGTCGGGACAGCTAATTATCTCATATTTTAATATTTATTTTTCTCCATCTAAGCGCTTAACTAAGCAGCTACAATTGTGCATGCCCTTAGGGCACGTACAACGGGGCGCTTAGCCCAGCACTTAGCATCAAATCCCGGACAGTTAGACCTCAATTCCCGGTCGTTTTCTTTTAATCCTGACCAAGCCCGGGAACCAACTTAGCGTCGACTCAACATGTTGCGTCGGTCGCTATTCAATTTTTACTTCCTGGCTACGACTCTAAAAGGTGTTGCACAAACGCCTCAACTCAGATCAATCAATCAATCTCGGGGGTGCCGCGATTGGCGATCTCCCCATACTCGAGACTCTCGTGAGGCGATGATTGCGATCGCTGCTCCCTGATTCGGCGTCCCTCTCCATTCCCCACGGTTGCCTAGCCCCCTGGTGATCACTCCCGCGTGGGGTTGCTTCATCGACGGTTGGCGTCATGACGGGCCGGACGGAGGTTGAGGGAAGGCAGAAGGTGGTGGCGATCCCCAAGGATCTGGGTGCGGATGGTGTCCCGTCGGAATCACCACACCTGGGCGCGGGGACGGCGGCGGTGGGTGCAACGTCTACGGAAGGTGATGGCTCCTCATCTCAAGGGGAACGCGTTCAGAATCTCATGGCTAAGCTGCGGCTGACCGCGGCAGAATCGGAGGCGGTGGTGCTGGAGGATGAAGATGACCTGGAACCGGTGGATCCCGAGCGGTCCTTCGTGGGTAAAGTCCTTGCCCCGAACACATACCACATCCAGACCATCAAGGAGGCCATGAGGCCAGCCTGGGGGAACCCTAGGGGTCTCCAATTCCACCCGGCAGGCGCCAATCTATTCATTGCGGAGTTCGGTTCCAAGGCAGATCGCGATCGCGTCATGGAAGGCTCGCCATGGAAGAATGGGAAACATGCAGTGCTGATGAAGCTGTACATTGCGGACCTGAGGCCGCAAGAGGTCGTTTTCGACCGGATGGCCATATGGGCCAGGATCCTCGCCCTTCCCAATCGGTTGATGAACTCGAAGAGGGGAGAGGAGATTGCCAGGAACATCGGGCATATCAAGAGGATTGAAGCGGATGAACTTGGTCGCTGCTGGGGTGCATACATGCGGATGTGAGTGGAGATCGATGTGCAAGCTCCACTGGTCCGCTATGTGACTGTTTTCTCCAAAAGATTGCAGTCGACGAAGGTGTATGGCATCCAGTACGAACGCATGCCGCTGTATTGCTTCTCCTGTGGCCTCTTAGGTCACTCGAAGCTAACTTGTCCTGATCCAGCTGCAAGGGACGACAGTGGTGATCTGCCCTACGATGCTAAGAGGCTGGCTGTTCCCGACGAGCCCAGGCGCGCCAGCTCAGGGTCAGTGCAATTCGAGCAAGGTCAGGACTCGAGGGGATCATCTGTGCATGTGGGTGGACGGCGTGGAGGTAGGGGCAGTGGCCCACCTTCAGAGGAGCAGGAGGTTTCGTCACCCAACAAGGATGGTGGCCGTGGAGGACGCGGTCGTGGTCGAGCCACTCGTGGTCGCGGTGGAGGACGTACTGATATCATGGGGAAGGAGCTATTCGTAGCCAAAACGAAGAAAACAACAACTGGGCAAAAACGTAAGGCAAAGGGACAGACCTCGGCTTCAGCTACGATGGACCAACCCAAAGGGGTTGGAAACTTGGCTCTGGTTGTGGTGAATAAGGAAAAGGGGAGCCTTCCTGTTGAGGAGGATGTCGTCAGCTCAGACTCGGTGAAGAAGCAGCGAACTTTATCATCTGGATAGGCGGATCAGGCGGAGACTGCAACGTAGTCCCACCAAACGCAATGAGTCTATTAGCATGGAACTGTCGTGGCCTAGGGTCGGACGCGACAGTGGGCGAACTTCGTTGGCTAGTGAAGACTTTCCGACCTGAGATCCTCTTCTTGTCTGAGACAAAGATGTGGGATACGAGAGCAAAAAACTTCATGTGATCCTTGGGATACACAGGTTCCTTTGCAGTAAGTTGCGAGGGCCGCAGTGGTGGCCTTGCGCTTTTTTGGAAGCAGCCTTTGTCTCTCTCCCTGCGGGGTTTCAATGCTCATTGCATTGACATGACAGTGACAGCGGAGGAGAGGGAACCGTGGCGTGCTACCTTTGTGTACAGGGAACCGAGGAGGGAGCTCAGATACCTGTTCTGGGAATCACTTCGCAGGTTACGCCGTGAATGGAATGGCCCGTGGTTATGTTGCGGGGATTTCAATGAGGTACTGGCTCATGATGAGCACTATGGCTCAAGGGACAGATTGGATGCTCAGATGGAGCTTTTTCGGGACTCTCTTGACACGTGTAACTTGATGGACCTCGGCTTTACGGGTCCCAAGTTCACATGGTCAAATAGGCAAGACGCACAGAGCAATGTTCGGGTCCGGTTGGACCGTGCTGTTGCTAATGGGGCTTTCTCATCAAGGTTTGAACATTGTTCGGTGGAGAATGTGATTACATCTTCCTATGATCACTATGCCATCCATGTGCAACTCGATGCAGCTTCTCCTTCGGGTAGGTTTTCAGCTCCAGTGTCGAGACATCGTAGTAGAATTCATAGACGGGAGTGCCATTAGACTACTGATAGAGACGTGGGGGGACGTGGTAGTATGACGAACAATGACACCAAGGTTTTGCCCAGGTTCGGTACGTCGCAACTAGGCGGCGTTCCTACTCCTGCAGTCTCACTAAATCAGGGCTGAAGCCTGAAGTATACAAAGCACAATGTGAGTTAAGTTTAGCTACTCGACAAGGATCAACCTCTCGGCGAGTTAGCTTCTAGCTTATTGTCTGTCTCTTTCTTATCTCCCGTTCGGCTTTATATAATAGCCAGGTTAGGGCTTACAGAAAAGGAAACCTAGAAGACTACGGTAAGTTCTAACATGGAAGGCAAGAATCCGCCTTCTACTCCAAGCCATACCACGTGGGCCGTGGGCCGGGTTCTTCTAGAATCCGGCTTCTGCGCGTAAGCTTACTGGGCCGCCTAATGGACCGTAATCCATTACCATTCAGGCCACCCTGGTAATCCGGCACTTTAGGACACCATCTGATATACCCCTAATTGGTATATATCCGACAGTAGCCCCCAAGAAGGATTGAGACTTCAATTCGCCGTCTTTCGTCAAATTCGCATTCTTTCTGAGAAATGTCGGCTCTTCGTCTTGATTCTTCTTTTCCTTCAAATCATGCTTTAACGCGAAACTCGGATTTCGGGAAATCCGGCTTTTTCTTCCACGAGCCTTCGTGGAGAAGGAACTTCCTACGTCAGCGATGAAATCATGCTGACGTCAGGGACGTTTGGGTTTCGAGTGTGAAACCCTGAAACGTATCTCTGACAGATTCTCGCGGGAAACGAGGAGATAGCAATAATCACCTGTCGATTCATTTCCCGGATTTGTCGGCGAGTGACACACGTTGAGAATCCAACGGTCTAAAGAGCCGTTAGCGCGCATCGTAAAGGATTTCCGGCTATAAATAGCCCTCTTCGTGCCCTCCGGCAATCCTTCTGCTCTCCTCTCACCTTCTAGCTCAAGCGCCATAGCCCCCGAGCCACAGTCCCAGGAGAGAGCAGAGCAGAGCCCGTACTGATCCAAGCACCGTTCCCGAACTTCTCGTCGGGAGCTCGAGGTCCTCACCGCGCCGCCAAATCATGGACTCTCCACGCGCTTCCCAGGAGCACTCCGTCACCGCGGACATCGACGACGTCATCAACACGATGGACCCGCAGCTCGAATCGCCAAGCCGCGCCACCGTCGACGCGCCGGAGAACGTTTCCGGCGGCAGGCCCGCGAGGATCTACATCTCGCGGCCGATAACCTGGCCGCATCTTCCTCTGCACCGCCTCCGCCTCTCGCCCCCGAAACGGCGGAAGAAAAAGTCATCCTCGTCGAAGAGGAGCTCGCCGCCACCGCCGGAGCCGAGGACGAGGGCGAGACTTCCGGCAATTGGAGCCGGTGCAACATTCCCCCCTCCCTTCTTCCGACAATGGAGAAGGAGGGGTTGATTGTGAAGGGAAAGTGGCGGTGCGAGGAAGAAGAGTCCGAGCCTTCACCTAAGGCCGGAGAGCGGGTTCTTCTTACTTCTCATATCTCACGAGGTATGGGATTTCCGCCATCCGCCTTCTTCCTCCAGGTACTCAATCACTACAACATCCAGCCTCAAAACTTGCCACCTAACTCCATTCTATACTTAGCCGGGTTCCAGGCCCTCTTCGAAGGGTATCTAGGTTTAGCCCCTACGTTAGATTTCCGGATGTACTGTTTCGGGGTTAAGCGAAACCCCTCTGAGGGCGCACTCCCGACTTGCGGGACCATATCTTTTACCCTGCGTAGATTCAGGGAAGATTGGTTCCCCAAGATAAAAACCTCGGAATCCGTCAAATTCTGGACGGGTTCCTTTTTCTATCACCCAGACGTCCCGTTTCCTGGAAAGGCAACGGGGATTCCACCTTTCGCCAACACTGCCGCCACTCCCCAGGAAAACTGGGCAACCAAAGCAGTGCAGACCCTGCCGCCGGATCTTCTTAGAATTAAGCGACGCATCGCCAAACTCGTCACTTCCGATCCACCTCTGACCGACATGGATACAGTTCTATGCTGGTTAGAGAGGCGAATTCAGCCTTTGGCTGACCACGGTCCCCGGCTCTTATGCGACTATACGGGAACCGCGGACGCCATGCGGACGACGAACAAATCCTTGACGGCAAAGGATTTGCGAAAGCGTGTGAACCAGTTGGTCGCAGCACGCGACCAATATGAGGAAAGTCGGCCGATGTACACGGCGACAAACCCGGCTCCAAAGGTATATCTTTTACATTTTGGGTTTTGCGTTCTTTCTTTCTCGGATAATTGTATTAACCCGGACTTTGTCTTGTTTGACAGATTTTCGATCTTCCTGAGACGGACCTCGCAACTGATGCCGAGTTGGACGCACTGCGTGCCAACTTTGCAGGTGGACGGAAACGCAAGAAGATTTCCGTCTCCCAGGAAATAATCGATCTTGACGGGGTTCCCGTCGCTACCTCCAGGTTTGACCTCCGGGTTTGCTATTTTTGTCGGAACTTTCTTCCTTTGTCTCGGTTTTTTAATTCCCCGGTAATTCTCTTTTTAGCCTGGCTCCCACAACCTTGAAGCCCGAAAAGCTAAAAAGGCTTAAGTCTGTGGCCAAAAGAGGGCCACATCCTTCTCCTGCAACTGCCCCAGATACTCTAGTTGCTGCTGCAGAAGAGCATACTGCTGCTACGAACGAAGAAACCCAGTAGACCAGCCATCCCATTGTGCCGGAAACGGACACGAGGGAAAGGGCGGCCCCAGAAATGGGAGGTCCTTCTCAGCCAGCTAAGGAAGATCCCATTCCCACTTTTGATAAGGATTTCAAGGTCATCCATGAAGGCCTTAGCAATGTCGGGACTCTTTTTGCAGAGTTTGCAAAAGAGTTCAACGAAAACTTGTCAGGTTTGCAGCGGATGAGCCAGGTAATACCTCTAGCCCCCAAGCAATAAGTCAAATGCATGTTTTTGCCTTAATGCTTTTTTCACTTTTATGCTTGTTTTTAACTTAAGCATTTTTTGTCTCTTTTCCGTGTTTCAGCAAACTGCTGAGAACATCAACCTGGAAGTTTTCAACAAACTTACCATCAAGAACAAGGAGGTGAGAAACCTTCTTTCTATTCTTGATGTTAAGGAGGCAGAACTGGCATCCACTCAGCTTCAGCTGAAGGAATCAGCAGGTAAGATGTTTCTCTGCTTCCAGTTGCGTAATTTTTTCTAAGTATTTTTCCGAGTTTTCTAACTCGTCTTTTTTACTTGCTTTTCAGCTTCTTTGGCGAAAGCCAAACAAATTGCTGAACATGCCGGCAACGCCGAAAACCTCCGCCGAGAAAACCTGGATCTTCACAAGCTCACTGTGAAGTTGCAGCAGGACCTGGAGGCCAGCCAACTGGCCGTTGGCATTGCCGAGTCCAATGCCTCCAACCAAGCAGCCAAGGACAAGGACACCATCCGAGATTTGGAGAATGCCTTGAACCAGCGCTTGGAGGAGGGCACCGAGATGGACAAGATTCTCGGTAAGTACTTTACCTTTTACCGGTTTTCCATGTTTACATCTTTCTCTGTTTTCTCTAACACTTTTGTGTTTTACTGAAATAGGAGATAGCCCCCACCTTACTCGGATTGAGAAAATCCGAGATTTTGGGAAGGTATTCGCCGCAATCAAGGCTGTGGGGATGTTGCTGGTCAACAAATGCCTTCCCTCTAGGACTGGGGAGTTCTCGGAAGTTGAAAAACTTTCGGGAGCCATCGTGGAGGTGGCGGAGTCCAGGGAGTCCACCCTTCGCTCCGCGGCACGCGGTGGTGCGCGCATGGCTCTAGGGCTCATGCGCATGCACTACCCAACTGCCAAATCTTGGCGCGTGGCTTCCGGCATCCCTCAAGGATATACGGAGGCGCAACGGGCCAGCATCTTTGAAGAAATCAAAGGTCATGCTACCAAGATTGCCACCATGGTGAACGTCTCCACCTTCTACCCGGAGGAAGCTATTCCGGAAACTCCCGAGGAATCCAGCAGCGAAGACGACTCGGATGCCTGAAGGAAGCTGCCTGGTCCTGGGTAGGAGATAGGAAATAGAAGCATTACTGATCTTACAATGTAAACTTATTGTAATGCTTTCTATTCTTTTATATAAACAAGTACTCCGCCTATTGCAGTAATATTATTTAATCTTTGCAAGTTTTCCGGGGTTTATTCCTTTATCTTCTAAGTTCTCTAGTTTATATGCTTTAACTGTCCTTAGTGTTTGAAATGGCTCGATAGTATTTTAATCTTCATGCCAAGTGACTGGGTATAACCAATCAGTCGAAACTCGGAAACATGGATTATACTAAAGGCATTTTTACTTACTAGCTTCAGTGACCCAACATAAAAACAATCAGATAATACTTAGAGAACAGTAAGGAATTTTTTGAATGAAACTCAGGCACGCAGGCACAATCTGAGTTTCCTTAAGCCTTTTAGGCTGAAAATCATTCAGTTTTTTAACACCGAGCACGCAGGCACAATTCGGGTTAACATTGAGTATTTTGAAAGATCATTGGGAAATAGATAAGACGGAATTATGCTTTATACTATAATAAACATGTAAAAAACATAGATGTACGAATTCCGACAACTTTATTTCATGGTCTCAAAGATGTTTACACAGAGATTGAACTAAGTATAGAAGGGACGTAACTGCTGGATGCTCCAGGGTCTTTTGGTCTCCCCTAGTTCGTCATCTATCTTTCTCTTTCTTTTGCGATTCGGCTTTTCGGGATCATCTTCCGTGTCTCGAATATCTACAAGATAGTATGATCCATTTTTCATAGCCTTGCTGATGACAAATGGTCCTTCCCAAACTGGGGCCAATTTGTGCTTTCTTTGTTGTACCAATCTTAGCACTAAGTCACCTTCTTTAAAAGAACGATGTCTGATTTTCCGACTATGGTAACGTCGTAAACCTTGCTGATAAATGGCAGATCTTTGAAGCACAAGTTCTCGTTCTTCCTCTAGGAGATCGACGGCATCCTGTCGTGCACTTTCGGCATCCGAGTCATCAAAAGCCTGCACTCTTGGGCTATCATGGATCATGTCCGTTGGAAGGACTGCTTCCGCACCGTAAACTAGGAAAAACGGGGTTTGCCCTGTTGACCTGTTTGGCGTCGTTCGAATACTCCAAAGCACAGAGGGTAACTCTTCCACCCATGCTCCAGCTGCTCTATGAAGAGGAGATTCGAGTCTTGGGCGTATTCCTTGCAGGATGGAACTATTCATTCTTTCAACCTGCCCATTGGATTGCGGGTGTGCCACAGATGCAAGATCTAGGCGTATTCCCGTTTGTCGGCAATATTTTGCCAACTCTCCAATAGAGAAATTTGTCCCGTTGTCGGTTATTATGCTGTGTGGAACGCCATACCTCATGACTATGTCAATGATGAAATTTCTGGCAGTTACACCGTCAAGCTTTTTTATGGGTTTTGCCTCCACCCACTTGGTATACTTATCCACTGCAACGAGTAGATGTGTAAGTCCACCTCTTGCAGTTTTGAATGGTCCCATCATATCTAGCCCCCAGACCGCAAACGGCCATGTAATAGGGATAGTTTTGAGTGCTTGGGCTGGCATATTCGTCTGCTTGGCGTAATACTGACATCCGGCACATGTATTGACTATGTGTTCGGCGTCTATCTTGGCTGTTAGCCAGAAAAACCCTGCACGGAATGCTTTCTTAACTATGCTTTTTGATTGAGCATGATGTCTGCAATCTCCAGCATGGATTTCTTGCAGAATTTCTCGGCCTTCTTCTGGCGAAATACATCGCAGAAAAATTCCGGTAGTGCTGCGTTTATACAGGCAACCACTGATTACCGTGTATCCTTTGCATCGACGTTTTATTTGTCTTTGCAAGACCTCGTCTGCTCCATCCGGGTACTTCTGATCTACTAAGAAGTTTAGATATGGAATTGTCCAATCCGGGTTAACGAGCAGGACTTCGATTGACTCGGAAACTAGAGGATAGTCGACATCTCCACCTTTTATGGATGGTTCATGCAAATGTTGGACAAACACACCTGGTGGTAGGGTTTTCACTCTTTCCGAGCCCATGCGGGCTAATGCGTCCGCGTTCCAGTTTTCTTCCCTTTTGACATGAAGTACTTCAAATCCCAAGAAGCAAATTGCAAACTCGTCCACCGTTCTCCGATATTCGGCCATGATGGGGCTTTTAGCGTCCCATGTTTGGTTGAGCTGATGTTGTACCAAATCTGAGTCACCATAGCATAAGATGCGTTTGACACCTATTTCTTTTGCAATATGCAAGCCATGAAGCAAAGCTTCGTATTCTGCCACATTATTGCTGGCGTTGAAGTGTATTTGTAATACATACTCCATTGTGTCTCCCTTGGGGGATTTTAGGACTACACCAGCTCCAGCGCCTTCCTTCATCTTGGATCCATCAAAGTGCATAACCCAGTATTCTGACTCCGGCATTGGTGTATTTTCCATTGCTTCTGTCCAGTCAGCGACGAAATCTGCCAACACCTGGGATTTTATTGCCGTCCGGGGTTGGTACTTAATGTCGAACGCAGCCAACTCGATGCCCCATTTGGCTACTTGGCCTGTTGCGTCCGCATTGTTGATTATATCCCCTAGTGGTGCTTTGCATACCACTGTTATGGAATGTCCTTGGAAGTAATGACGGAGTTTTCGAGATGCGAAAAATACGCCATATGCCAACTTTTGATAGTGCGGGTATCTTTGCTTGGACTCGGAAAAAACTTCACTTACATAATACACCGGATGTTGATCTGGTATGGTTTGCTCGTCTTTCCGCCTTTCCACAACTATCACTGCGCTGATAACCCTGTTTGTTGCTGTGAGGTACAATAACATGGGTTCTTCGCCTTTTGGTGATGCCAAAATCGGAGCTTTCATCAAGGTTTCTTTTAACTGGGTTAATGCTGCATCCGCCTCTTCCGTCCACACAAATTTGTCGGATTTCTTCAACAATTTGTATAATGGCAGAGCTTTGTCTCCTAGCCGGCTTATAAACCTGCTGACGGCAGCTGCAGAACCCTTCAATCTTTGTACATCTTTTAAGCACGTAGGTCTTGAGATGTTTAGGATTGCCTTGATCTTTTCCGGGTTTACTTCTATTCCTCTATGAGAAACGATGAAACCCAGAAGTTTTCCTGAGGGGACCCCGAAAACGCACTTCAATGGATTCAACTTTATTTTATAAGTGCGCAAATTTTCAAAGGTTTCTCGCAAATCTTCAAGGAGCGTGTCCTTTTCCTTGGAAACGACGGCAATGTCGTCCACGTAAACGTGAACATTTTTGCCAATCTGGCTATGCAAACATCGTTGCATCCAACGCTGGTAAGTTGCACATGCGTTCTTCAGGCCAAAAGGCATGGTTATGTAGTAGTATGTTCCATATGGGGTTATGAAGGAGGTTTTGATTTGGTCTTCTTCCTTCATACGTATTTGATGGTACCCAGAATAAGCGTCCAAAAAGCATAAAAGCTCGGAGCCAGCAGTGGCATCTATTATTTGATCGATTCGCGGTAACACAAATCTATCTTTTGGACACAATTTGTTCAGGCCGGTGTAATCTATACACATCCTAAGAACAGTACTATCTTTCTACGGGACTAATACTGGGTTTGCAGACCATTCAGTATGTATAACTTCCCGGATAAAATCAGCTGCCAATAGCCGGATAATTTCCTTGCCAATAGCCTTCCGTCTTCTTCCGTCAAATCGACGGAAACCTTGTTTGATGGGTTTAGATCCTAGAATTACCTTGAGTTGGTGCTCAGCAAGTTCCCTGGGTACGCCTGGCATGTCCGCTGGACACCATGCAAAAATATCCCAGTCCTCACGGAGGAACTTGATGAGCTCGTTTTCCTATTTGTCGGTCATGCTAGTTCCCACTACGACAAACTTTGTCGGATCTTTGGGATCTAGGATAACCTGTCTTGTATTCTCGGAAGCTTTGAAGCTGTCTGCCGGCTTCCGGCTTTCTTTTCCTGTCGGCATTTCTGTTGGCGATACTTCTTTTGCCAGCTCCTTCAGTTCTTCCTTTGCTATCACCTTTTCTGCGCAAAGGGCGTTTTCTTTTTCTAGCTCGTTTGCCAATTTGAAGTCTCCCTTTATGGTGATTACTCCTCCTTTTGGCCCTGGCATCTTCAGCTTGTTATAGATATAACATGATCTTGCCATGAACTTGCCAAAAGTATTGCGTGATACACGCTTTCAAACGGCACAACCTCGAAGGATACTTTTTCCTACCGGAAATGTTCTTTCTCTCCAAAGGTTACGTCTAGGGAAATTTCTCCTAGGGATCGTGCTTGACTGCCAGGAACGATGCCGTGAAAACTTATTTGCGATGATTGAGCTGGGTCTTGGAGATTCGCAGATGCTTCAATGTATCCAGGTACATTATGTTGATGCTGGATCCTCCATCCATCAGCACTCTTTTTAGCCTAGTGTTTTGAACAATAGGACTTACAACTAGAGCTTGCGTGCCGGGTTCTGGGATGTTTTCGGGATGATCAGACTGATCCCAGGTAATTGGTGTGTTTGAGTACTTCAAGAATTTCGGGGTTGGTGGGACAATCGCGTTTATTTCTCGAAGTGTTCTCTTTGCCACCTTTGCTGAGGGAGTTGCCAGGAAAGTTAGGTTGCATTATCCGTCAACTCTCGGAAACTTAGGCTCGCCTTTTCGCTGTTGTTCTTGGATTTTTTTCATCAGTGTCCGATTCATTGTCTTCTTTTTCAGCTTCTGGGTTTTGCTTGGAGAATTTCCTTTTGGAATTCTTCCCTTTGCTTCCAGATCCTGCACTGCCCTTCATATGCTTGTTGAGCCGGCATTGTGCGTTGGTGTGCGTGGGTTTCCCGAATTGCGAATGGTGGACACAGTTTTCGGACTTAATTCTTTCCCACTCTTCTTTTGTGCAGGCGATCGGTTCTGTGCTTCGTCCTTCCCATTTGCTCCCATTTTCACTTCCAAAGGCTATGTTAACTTCTTTGGGCTTTTGCTGGGCTTCTGGAGTTGCTTTTTTCTCAGGACGAGGGGTCTTTTTGGCTTGAATCAAAGTGTCGATATTTCCACCTCTCGCTCTGATGTCGTCTTCGGCCGCTGCGTGCTCATTTGCAGTTGTAAGCATGGATCTGAGATCTTTGTGCTTTTTTGAACCGATCATGAACGGTACGAGTCCGGGTTTTAAGCCATTGACGAAAGCATGCATTGCTTGTACGTCAGTTACTCCAGAGCAGCTGTTTTTCATTGCAGTCCACCTTGAGATAAATTCGACGTATGGCTCATCTTCAAACTGGGTGCAGCGGTTTAACTGGTTGATGCTGTTGGGGCTTTTGTACGTTCCCCGAAAATGTTGAGTAACTCTAGCCATATCATCCCAGCTATCGACAGTTCTTGACGGAAGCCCGTTTATCCAATCTCTGGCTCCATCCAGTAACATAAGGGGGAGGAATTTTAATGCCTCTAAGTCTGTCCCATTGTTAATCTGGACGGCTGTGTAATAGTCTGAGAGTCAGGTATCCGGGTTTGTGCTACCGGTATATTTTTGATATGTTGGACCAACTTTGGCGAAGCCAGAATGTAGAGTTATTCTTCGGATCCTGTCAGTGAAACACTTAGGTCCGAAGTATAGATCATCTCTTTTCTCTCTATCAATGTGTGCGGAGTATCTGCCGGTGAATGGATAGAAGGGGATCTACTCCTTTCTTTTCCATTGTTGCGCGAGCGTGCTTTTCCGGAATTGTCTCTATTTCCTCTGTTACCATGCCCTTTGGGATAAGGTGGAGTTCTACTCCTGTGTCTTTCCTTATTCCTAGGGGGTGTACAGGATCTCTCACGCCTGTGAGGAATATCATGTCTTCCGGCTTTCTCAGCAGGGCGTCTCGGAGGCGGCATTGCTTTTCCGTCCTTCCGGTTTTGTTCCTCCCGATCTCGGGGGTTAATTCCATCTTTCGGCAGATGGGAACCGGTTCTGGACGCTGCATCCTTATTATCGGGTTTTTCTTGTCCTTTCTCGGATCTCCTTTCTTCTCTTTCGAATTACTTGAATTTCCAGGTTCTTAAGGTCCAGGTGCTCCAGCGGCGCAAGTAGATGTTTTGCATAGGGCTCAGTCGTCATGCAACTTCCCTGATCTTGCGTGTCCTTGTTGTTGCTGTTGCAATGCCTTTCCTAAGAAAGCATACACCCCTTGAAGTTTTTCGTCGGTGGAATACATGTCATTGTTGAGGATGGCGAACGCGGTTTCTGCGGTTTTGTATATAGGTTCGCCCCTGGCATCTGTGTCGTTTACTTGCTTTTGCGAGGCCGGGTTTTGAAACCGTTCCTTTGGCGGCAGTACTTCCGGTCTTGCGATTCCGGGTAACCGTGTAGGTTTAATGCCAGATCTATTTCTTCTCTCGTACTCCTCGATTTCTTCCTGCTTTAACTTAATGTCCGCTTGGGTTTTCTGGAGATGTTCTCAAGTTCTGAATAGATGTTGTTGTTGCTGTTGGGGAGCTTGTCTCCTGGCTTCCATCACTTCAGGGGGTTCGTGGGGTCCCACTGGTGTTTGAAGTAGATCTTGTTCGTCCTGTTCTGACATTGGCGGGACAGAGATTTCCTTCGCTTTCTTCTCCGCCGGCTTAACTCCACTTCCTCCTCCTGCTTCCGGTTTTTGTTAGCTGGATCAGCTAGTTTTTCTTCCGGAGCTTGTACTGGAGTTTCTTGGAAGCTTTGTATTTATTCTTGGAAGAGGGAGGTTTTTTACCAGGTTCGTCCTGTGTCAATTCCTTGACATCCAGGTATGTTGGAGTGGTTCCCCCTCTTCTCTTTCCTCATCTGGCGGAGGTGTTCTAGGGCTTTCCTGACTTTCGGCATCCGTGTTTTCAGCCGGTTTTGCCATTATTACTTCGTGGAACCCCTCTTGAAGAGATTTGACCTTTCTTTCGAAAGCGTCTTCGTCTTCATCTTCGGAATCGAAATTATCTGATCCGGGTTCTGATTCCAATCTCGCCTCAATGGCGGCTAATACGGAGTCAGTTTCCGAGTTTGTCGTCATATTGGCAGATGTCGGATCTTCCACCTCTATTGTGGGATTGTTGTTTTCTTCCTCTTCCACAGGATTGTTTTCATCCGTGTTTTCGGCGATCTCGGATTGCACCATACCGATAAAGTGCGATTCAACATGATATCGGCGATCTGAGCAAAATCCGGCGTCATAGTCTTCTTTGACTGGGTATAGGGCGGGTGGGATAAAATTGCTTCCACCACAAAATCCCATTGCCTCTGCAGTTAATCCGATAAAGATGTTTGCAGATCCAATCGGTAAAACGCAGGCACTTCCCAGATGATTCCGTGCTGGCATGTACGATCCGTTGTCGAGGAAGCGCCCGACGTCGTTGTCGAATTACAGTCTTCCGACAGTTATGGTACTGCCAATTCCGCCGAGTATCCCCGATCGAAACATAACGCCTGACGTCGCTGGCCCCACGGTGGGCGCCAACTGTCGAGACATCGTAGTAGAATTCATAGACGGGGGTTCCATGAGACTACTGATAGAGACGTGGGGGGACGTGGTATTATGACGAACAATGACACCAAGGTTTTACCCAGGTTCGGTACGTCGCAACTAGGCGGCGTTCCTACTCCTGCAATCTCACTAAATCGGGGATAAAGCCTGAACTATACAAAGTACAATGTTTGTCTCTTTCTTATCTCCCGTATGGCTTTATATAATAGCCGGGTTAGGGCTTACAGAAAAGGAAACCTAGAAGACTACGGTAAGTTCTAACTTGGAAGGCAAGAATCTGCCTTCTACTCCAAGCCATACCACGTGGGTCGTGGTTCGGGTTTTTCTAGAATCTGGCTTCTGCGCGTCAGTTTACTGGGCCGCCTAATGGACCATAATCGAACCATTCAGGCCACCCTGGTAATCCGGCACTTTAGGACACCATCTGATATACCCCTAATTGGTATATATCCGACATCCAGTCCAACTTGGGTTTCGCTATGAGGCAGCATGGAGGAGGGCGGAGGACTATGCCAGTGTTGTGGAGTCATCATGGGCCCCTGGTCCTGCTGGGCCGAACCCGCTTCAGAGCACCTGGGCTAATCTCAACAGGCCTGCACGGTCCCTTCGCAAATGGAGCAAAATTTCTTTTGGTTCGGTTCGTAAAGAAATTTCCAAGTTGGAGCGTTGTCGAATCTCTGACTCCACAAATCCCTCAGGTGACCCTATCGGGTTTCGACTAGGAGAAGTCATGAGCGCTGGTGAAATCGTCGGCTTGACAGGGGGCGAGATTTACCCAGGTTCGGGGCCCTCGAAGAGGTAAAACCCTTACTCCTGCCTTCTGTTGATCTGTATTGGATGATTAGATCGGTTACAGGTTGCTCGAATCGAGAGTAGATCTCAAGTTCCGAGGGTTTTTGGTCGTGCGGTATTCCTTGGTCCTCTCCTTGGGGGCTCTCCTGGCCTTATATAGATGGCCAGGTCTCGAGTTCTACCCGGAGAGGACTCAAACCCTAGCTGGGTCGGTTACAAGTTTCCTAACTTAACCCGCAAGCTAATGCGGGTGGGCTTCACATGGGCCTTCTAGAGTACTTCAAGGGCACTTCCTTTTGGGCCTTGACCTTGGGCCTGAGAGGGGGTGTCCTTACCCGCAGGGTCCAGGATCCATATCTTCGTCAGTAGCCCCCGAGCGTGTGCTTGACTGGGACTTTTCCAGTCGAGTAGACGGTCATTGTTTTCTAAAGGGTGTGTTCCCTGTATCATGGGTCTTCACGCTCGAGTATCGAGCAATATAAGTGCCTGTTTTTACGGCTTTTTTCACAGAAGGATGTGGCACAGTAGCTGGGCTCTCCCGAGAGATCAGGGCCAATTAATTGCGACTAGGGCAAAGACATTCCTGGCCTACTCAGATTCGAGACCTCCGACTCGAACCCGATAAGGTGATTGTTGCGACTGGGCCGTTGTGGACTTATCGAATCGAACTTAACCTATGGGGGTACCCGGCGCGTCCGCTAGGATTTTTCTTCGTGTTGTTGACACGGAATTATATCGGAGGATGCAGCTTTCGAGTGCGATTCCAGGCCCAAAAGAGAGATCTTTTCGGGTCTTACCTTCATATTCGAAGAATATGGCATCCGGATGTGCCTAGTCGGCTGAACAATCCAGGTTCTTATGATGTAAAATTATCATGTGTAGGAGAGGTAGGTTTTTGCTACCCGATTGATTTGTTTGAGCTCCATACGAAAGAAATTTCGTGCTGGAAGAAAAGCTAAGCCCATATGAAAGAGTTTTCATGTTCGGGATGCTGTGCCCATACGAAAGAGTTTTCGTGTATAGGGTATTTTTCTCTTGTTCGAAGAGGTTTTTGCTTTATGAACTGTTCATGGAAGAGTTGCTTTTATCCGAAGGAATGGATATTCGTACGAAGATAATTTTGCGTTTGAACTTCCAATCGAAAAGATCTTGGTTTTGAATGACGAATGCCATGACGTCATGGCGCACTCCTCTTCTCCCGATGGGACGTGACGGAGTGGCAGCAGATGGTGGCCCACCTGGTCAGCTTTTTGACCGGGAAACGAGACGTCGTTCCCGGTTTTTACGCGAGACGCGCAGTAAATGCGCACGATCTTCTGTTAAGATCGTGGCACGAAACAGCGCTGGCCGCCGCTTCGTTTCATCTTCACGCGTGGCGGCCGTGATAGGCGCCACGTAGCGCATCGTACGGCTGAGATCGCCTCGCTCCGTGTATAAATACGGGTGTTAGCGCTACGGTAAAACTTTCCCAGCTCTCTGTCTTCATATTCTTCCTTGCGCCCATCTTCGTCTTCCTCGCGCTCGAGCTCGTGCTGCAAGCAATGGCTGGCGGAAAAAGACGCGGTGCTGCCGGCTCTGCATCCGGTGAACCTTCCGCGCAACCCGCGCCCCGCGCCGGCGACTGGCGCTCCCCCAACACCACCGCAAAAAGCATCAAGGAGATGCAGCGGGAGGGGTTGCTGCCGGCGGAGACGGAGAAGCGAGTCCGTCTCGGAAAAAAGGAAGAGGTACCCAATCCTCAATCGAACGAGCGCGTGGTCTTTGTGGACCACGTGACTCGAGGCCTTTCTTTTCCCCTTCATCCCTTCTTCCTCGGGTTGCTGTGTGTCTATGGCATACAGCTTCACGATCTTCCCCCGAACGCGGTGCAGCACATTTCGTGCTTCATCGTGTTCTGCGAATGCTACCTCGGCATTCTCCCGCACTGGGCGCTTTGGAAGGCGCTCTTCAAAGTCCGGATCTTCCGCGAGAGATCGCGGGTGGAGTCCGAGCTCGGCGAACCGCTTCGCACGGGCGGCTTCAGGATCCAAGCTCGACAAGAAGGCAGCTACTTCAACATGCATTTCGTCGACTCCGCTCAAAGCTGGCGGAAGAGGTGGTTCTACGTCACCGACAACAGCTCGGGTGGGATTTTGGAGTTCCACCCGTTCGCTGTTCTGACAAGGCGAAAGTCCTGGGGGCACAAGATGTCAGCCGAAGAGACTCAGAGCGTTGCGCCTTTACTCGCAAGAGTAGCTGCTCTCCGGGACCAGACCGCGGGAGTCGTGCTCAACGGGATGCATCTGGCGAGCATCTTTTTGAAGCGCAGGATCCAGCCACTTCAACAAAGGCCCTCCGCTATGTGGGAGTATCAAGGCTCAGAGGACCCCAGCCGAGTAAGCCGCGAGGAACTTTCGAATGTAGAATTCGAGAAGAAAATCGCGGGTATCACTCGACTGAAGGTAGGGGAGAAATTCCCGATTGCTCAGTTGAAGCCTTCGCCGCTTCAAACCCTCCCCCAGCCGAGGTTAGTTTCTTCCTTTTCGTCTTTGAATTGTTCCCTTTTCTGTTCTGAGTCCTAGTCGATAAGGTTTTTCCCGTCTTCTTCTTGCCTTTGCAGAGCCTAGTTATGGCGGACTGCTAACCGCCAGCTGCGGGGGAGGCTGCCTCAGAGCAAGTGTCGAGTCATCAAGACGGCGCGATTGACACCAGCGTCGCCAACGCCTCTTCGAGTTCAGAACACGATTCTTCGGATGACGTTGAAGACTCGAATGGCGCTCCGACGAAACGTCGTCGGGTAGACGAGGACGAAGCTACTTCCAAGGATAAATCCTTGGAAGCATCACCCAATCAAGCTCCTGTCCATGCGACTCCACTTCGCTCCCTTGCTCCTTCGCCTTCGTTCCCAGTGATGACGCCCGCTTGGAACACGGACTTGCTGGATGACGACGAGGATGACGAGTAAGTGCTTCTTCCTTAATCTTGATCGAACATTTTCCGTGCTTCAATATCGATTGTTTCTATCTTTTGGTGCAGTCTGCAGACGATCAGTCCTCGCAGGTACGCCGCTGTCGTTCCTCCCGAAAAGAGGAATAAGGCAAAGGATGCGGGTGAAACTCCCACCGCGGGCACCGTCCAAAATTCCCCCAGAGCAGCCCCCGAAGCCGCGACGGTGGTACGTGAAGCCCCCAGCTTTGCCGCCAGGACTTCTGCTTCTAAGGAAGTGACGGATAGCTCCGCGGATCCGCTCTCTCGTGCCACCGGCCAGGTAAACTTCATCTTCCATCTTCAAAAAAAAAATTATCGGGTGCACGACAGTGCTCCCGATGGGAGTAGCCCCCGAGGCTGTAGTCGATCGCATGCGATCGGCCACAGGCTCAAAGTCTGGTTTAATTCTTCTCCATGATTTCATTTTTATCGGGTGCACGGCAGTGCTCCCGATGGGAGTAGCCCCCGAGGCTGTAGTCGATTGTAAATAATCGGGTACAGACTCTAATTTAATCCTTTTAACTCTTTTGTCTTCGTGCTTTTGCAGTCGCTTATTGATTCTCTTGCGGCGATTGGTCGCCGCGTCGTTCTCGCCGAGTCGGATTGCGAGTCGCTTCGAGCGGACCATAGCCGACTTCAAACTGAAAACGTCCTTCTCAAGGGTAAGCTTTATCATCTCCCTGTCTTCAGTACTCCGTACATTCTTGAGTTTTGATAAGCATCTCTTTGCAGCTCGACTTGAATTTGCAGAATCTGAAAAGGTCAAACTCTCTGAGCAGGTAACTGCTCGGGAGGCTGACCTGACGGCCATTCGACAAGAGCTAGAGGCTTCCCGCATGCAATCAGAAGATTTTGGTCGACAGCTTGCGGATGCGCGGAAGTCCTTGAAGGAGTTAGAGAAAGCTGGCAGTAAGGCCGACAACGACATTGTCGGGTTCCTCCGTCCCCTCGCTGAGCGTTTCGCGGGTAAGTGTGTTGGGCTTTTGCGACTTTGATTCTTCATTTCGCTGTACTTTGCTAAGTATATTTTTTTTCTTCTTTTGCAGGTCTTCTGGATGTTCCTCTAGAGATCCCTGGACTCCAGCGGGTGGATGTGGTAACCGACACACTTGCCCATCTTAAAAGGCACGCTGATGGAGTTCTCTCCATGATCAATGATGCTACTCAAGTGCTGGTGCAACTGCACGGTCGCCTCCTCGCCAACGCCACTCCTGCATCCGCGCTAGATGATCTGTTGAAGGTCTTCTCAGAAGGCAAACTTCTGGATGCCTTCGCGGTCGCACAGGCGGAGTCTGGTGCGAAGACCGCGATACAATTTGCTTTGGCGCATGGATTCGAAGGTTTGGAGGAGGCGTACACATCTCTTCCAGTCGACCCCTCCACGGGCAAAAAGGTACGGCTCTCTCGTTTTGGCGAGCAAGCCGCTATTCTTGCTCGGAAGCTGTCTGAGATTTTTGCTCGACTGCGGGGAGGGGCGACTGCTGCCAGCGGGAGCACCAATGTAGCTTCATAGTTTTTCTTTTTTCTCCTTGAATGTAATGAACCTTGGGATGTATTCCCGTACCTTTGTTGTCTTTAATCGAAGAATTCATCTTGCAATTCATTCCCTTTGTTTGTGCATTGTCTCCCGATGGGAGTAGCCCCCGAGCGTTTGTTAGATATGCGACTAGAATTGACTTGAGTAGGGCATCTTACTTCGTTCGTTTTATTCTTCCAGGCTACTGGGTTTGCCGCGGAAACTTCGGGTGGATGTGGTACTCCAGTAAATCCACTTGTTGCCGCTGTTGGCACTTTTGCGGGCCTTCGTGATAAGGTCCAGGAGGGTGAGCGCAAGCTAAAAGCTATGCGCGGGATAGCCGATGTGGCAAAGTCCAAGCAGAAATTGGCAGCTGAACGCGAACAATTTCTGATGGATGAGTTGGCTGTAGTCGCAAGGGACTTGCTTTGTAAGTAGTGCAGCCCCCGTGCCTTTTTCTTCCTTGTTTCCTTATCTGACTGAGTGTGTTTTTGCTCTTCAGTCGTTAATCCGGATGACAGGGAAGAAAAGCAGTGGGTAGAAAATCACATCCTTCAAGGGGCTAGTAGCTCCAAACCTAATGCAAACAATTTTTGGTCTGATCGCAGTCGGGGTTTTGTGATGGCCACCTTGAAATTTCGAGTCCTCCAGGCAAGAATTCTCGTGAGTTCTTTTCACGAGGTCTTGGTTGCGATGAACGCTGCATTTTACCCACTTGAAAAAGGTCCCGAAGACTGGGGTTATCTTCTCAGTTTGTTTGGACGTGAAGGTGTAGTTCGCGCGTGTGTGCGCAATCAGATGACGTGCGGCGCGGTTGTAGCTCTCTCTTTTGTCCGCATATGGCATCCTGAGATAGATGTTAACTCCGTTGCTCGGCGCCCAGATTATGCAATCGAGGATATCTCGCCGTATTATGATGTTGTACGTCCTGCAGCGGAGAAGATTATCCGAATGACCTCTGAAGAGGTAGATAGAGTTTTGGCGACTGAGAATGCTCAGCGCGTTGACTGATTGACGGATGTAAATATCCTGTAATCTGTTTATAGTTTGTAAAAAAAAAACTGTTGTAAGGTGTATAACCTTGTATTTGATGATGTTTCTTTGTGATGCTTAGTTGTAGGGTAGCCCCCGTGTGCTTTAAGGGGTGTGTACCTGTAACTTGTAGCATGTAAAGAACGAGAAGCTTCGAGTGAATATGATGAAGGAATCATGTCTTTATTGCAATGACTGAGAAGCCATGTATTCGAACTACAGGACTGGCTAGTATAGCCTTATTTTTTGTTGTGATAACAAGTAAACCTAAGGATAAAATTTGCGGAGGTGTGCAATGTTCCACGGATTGGAGTAGACCCCTCCGGTCGCCGGATTCTTTAGCCTGTAGGCTCCGCCTAGGATGATTTCGTGTATAATGAAGGGTCCTTCCCAAGGTGGCTCGAGCTTGTGTCCTTCCTTCTGTTTGAGCCGCAGCACCAGATCCCCAACCGCGAATGCTCTGTGGCGTATGCGGCGACTGTGATAGTTGCGCGAGGATTGCTGATATACCGCGGATCTTGCGAGTGCGATGTCTCGCATTTCGTCGAGTGCATCCATATCTTCTGCGAGCGCCCTGTTGGAAGTTTCTTCGCTGTAGGCTACAACTCGTGGGGCGCTGAATCGAACGTCCTCGGGAAGGACTGCTTCTGCCCCGTATACCATGAAGAATGGCGTGTACTTCGTTGATCGATTAGGAGTTGTGCGCAGGCTCCAGAGTACGGAGGGTAGCTCTTCCGCCCAATGTCCTGCGGCGGGGTTGTCAGACCCCGGACCCAGAGATATACATACTGTTATGTGCTCCTAGCCATGGACTCACAAGGGCTTCAGGGTTACCAGCCCCGGCCGCAACAAACAACGGCAGGCAGACCGGATTCATCGGCACGTAGTCCGGATCCCCGGTCTACTACTCCTTGTATCCATGCTAGTCATAACCAATTATGCATACCCAAGCGTCCACGAGTCGGATGAAACTGAAGGAACGGGACCAAAGTTATACAGAGCTGCTATGTGTCCAGAAAGTGCAACAACAATCGAGGGTTACTGGGGTTACCTCGCCCCAGGCCGATCAAATCGACAGGCGGGCTCGGACATGGATCATTGGCTCCACAACCCCTCGACTGCGACAACTATGCAGGCATAGCCAAAACTGTATAACAATGAGCTCGAAACCAACAACCGATCAAAGCAGTACTCTACACATGAAGCTTTATTAAACAGGTGTTACTAGAGTATAGCTTTACAAACAGAGGTCACATGACCCAACATTACATCAGACAACAGAAGGAAAATTATGTTGCTAATCAACAAGAACCAAAAAGGCCTAAGAGGCCGCAACATAAGGCGACGTCCCAGCCCATAGCTTCCAGGCTGCTACCTGGGAACCCCAAACTACTCGTCGATGTCCACGTCGAAACACCACTGAACTGAGGAACTCCACCTGAACCAAGTTGAAGCAAACATGAGTACGGGAGGTACTCAACAAGACTTAGTTAACCTATTATATATCTGCTTCGTTTAGAAAGAGTTATGAAGGTTATTTTGCGTAAAGCCATCTTTGTTTTTCAAGTTGAGGAAGGAATAGCACGTCTCATGGAGTATTTTGGAAACAGATGAGAAAGCTACTCAACTACTGATATCATCTTTTTAATCCACCAAATCATATCAGCACCTCGTGCTTCAAAGATCACCTCCTCAAGTTGTTCCGGTAACTCCTGCTACGAGGTAACCCCTCTCGGCATCTCCGAGGAGGCATCCTTCATTCGTTATCAGCAAGTTTTAATCATTCCGTTTAAGTTGTCTATGATCACAGAATCCGTCACCAAGTCGTCCTTAACCGCGGACACGGCTTTTCGAAAAGATTTAACCCTGCAGGGGTGTACAACTTTAACCACACGTATCAACCAACTCTTAATGCCAGATCATTAGCACTAGTCCGGGAAGTGCCGGCAGATGGAGGTTGACCACGACCTTTCCCTTGCTTCGCCTATTCCATGAGTCGCTCCGAGTAGAGATGGACCGCCAATAGGGAGTGGCCATCTCCTGCCGGGTCTCTATCGTTGTGCCCAATGCTCGACGGTTACCTACCCGCAGAGCGCCGATACATTGCCACGTCCTAGTTTTGAAAAGGTTTTAATATCCCCGCAAATCCAAATGGAACGCCCGAACTAGGCAACTCATGGAACAAACTAGGCAAGTTGAGACCGAGGGGATGCACGCTCAGTCTTGGCTCGAAGACGAGAACTCGCTCCTAGGGGCATGAACGAGACAACCACCACAGACCCTCTGTGGTCTCGTCATCCACACCTTTAAATCATATTAATCAAGTATCTCTTAACTTTCCACAACATACTACCATACTAGATTCATTCGCGGCTCTGATTCATCAACCGGATGGAGCAGAGATAACAGGCATGTATGACTAAGCATGGCATATTTGAGGCTCTGGCGATACCCACAAACAAATCCTATGTCTGCTAGGGGCATTGAATCATGATATCTGGGTTATGCAAATAAATAGGATAACTCTAACTATTGACTCAAGATACTTTGTAGAAGCATGCATCGTACGAGAAGGAAAACACTTCGAAAACATATATGGGCAGATAAGAGGTTATGCTTGCCTTGCTTCAAGAAAACCAGAGAAAGTCTTCAGGAATAAGTGCTTGACTTGTCGGTTAAGATCAAGTATTCGCCATTGGAGTTGTTGGCCTTCTCTTCGGAGTCACGTTCTACCGAGGGGGAACAAACACCGAAACAAGGAAAACAACAATCAACCATGGCATCGATGCAATGCGCAATATGTATGCATGAGCAAGTTAGTGCACTGAAATAGAGCCCTAAACATGTTCGATGGGTTGCTAGGGTTCATATGGCAATTATGCGATTTTACTGAAATTAGCCCGAAATAGGCCCCGGAGGGGCAATTCGGACGATTATGGAAGTGAGTACCATTTTAGTTGCTCAAATGGGTTTGAAAACATCATGAATAGGTTGCATTTGTCATTTTGAGCAAAATGGTATATAACTTTTATTTTTCTAATTTTAGTGAATAAAAACTTATTTTTCTACTTTTAAAAGAATTAAGCAACATTAAATAATGGCCATTTTTGAACTTTGTCAAACATACCTGAAAATGACATATTCAGATAGAGTTTATTTTTCCAAACATTTTGGTACCTCACTTTTATTTTTTTTGAATTATAAATCAATAGTTATTAAATTATTAAAATTAACCATTTTTCTGGAATTACATATAAAAAGAATTATGACGTCAGCATGACATCGTCTTTGCATCACCCGGGAAGAACCTCTCTGATTCTCTCCAATTCGGATGCAGCGATGGAATTTTTGTGAAATCAATTGGGGGCCTAGGTAGAGGGCATTGGGCGCTACCACTAGGTGGCGGCGGATGGCCGGATTGCCACCGGAGTTCGCCGGCGGCAACTGTACCGCGGCGGCGGGGCAAGCCGCACGGCGGCAGCCGTCTGCGGGGAGAGAGAGGGCCGAGTGAGGGTACCGGAGGGAGCGTAGGCTCACCGGGGATGTAGTGGAGGGGTCGAGGAGGTCGGGGAGGCAGCGGTGGCGCCGGAATCGGCCGAGGCGGCTACCGGCCGGAGTTGGAAGGGATGCATCAGTTCGGACCCTCCCTGTGGTTCCGGCAAGCGTGAGTCGTCGTGGAGGGCAAGGAGGACATGGCGGCGAGGTGGGTGACCAGGGCGGGGCTCGCAGATGGCCGGAACACCGGCGGCGAGCGGCGGCCGGGGCAAGCAGGCTAGGGTTTGGTCTTCGGTTGAGGAAGATACATTGAGCAAGGGATGGGGCGGGTGAGCAGGCGAGAGATGAGTGCTAGAGGGTAACTCCTCACCCTTATCCCCGTGAGAGGAGGCAAGCAGGTCGTGGTCGTTCGAGGCGGCAAGGAGGACACGCAGGTGCCTGCCTGCTGGAGGTAGAAGACAAACAAGATTTTCCACAAAACCCCCTGGGTTTGGAAATTCTGCAAAGGAGCCCTTTTCTTTAGAAAAACAGACATAAACCCATGTTTTCAGGGCCTTTTTGCAAGAACAAAATTTGGCAAAAAAATACTTTTTGAGAAGCTTATGAAATTTCCAACCTAACCATAACTTGTTTTCCCAAATGTGAAAATGTTTTGTAAACAAACTTTGGGTGATCACTTTAAGTGATTTTTAGGCAAGTTTCACTTAAATTCAAATTTAAATTGTTTCAAAAATTCTTTCATGCATGAATGAAATGAGCACAACACAACAAACCCTATTGTAGCAAAACAGGGATGTTACAAATCTACCCCCCTTACAAGAATCTCGTCCCGAGATTCCTGAAGGAGAAAGAAAGGAGGAACACCGGTTTTGAGAGATCTTTTCGAACCTTACGGTTCTCTTCTCAAAGAGGTTGATCCGTAGCATCGAGTGTTGCTTGTCTACACCTTAGGTGAGAGGGAAAACTCTTAGGAAGTGATCTTCACGAAGATCGAGTATCTCATGGGTAACTCATGACAAGAGCGTTCATAAAGAACTGTTGAGTTAACAAGCATGAAACACATCAAGATAACGGAGTGGATATAAGATGGTATCAAGTTTGTGGACGATTGTTCTTGAAAGGATTTAGAATATGAGCTTTGCACAAGACTTTAAATCCCTTTGGAAGAGAAAGGTTGAACAACTTGTGAAACCGAGGTTTCTTCAAACAGACAACCAAGATGGAGAGGATGGTCTTGGATACCACGAAGTAATATCCGTAGACGAAGGGAAAACACGAGAAAACACTGTAATTCGTGCGTCGAAGAGAATTTGATACATGATCATGTTCACTCTTCGGAGTGGACACAGAAGATAACGGAACTTTCATTCCGTTAAAGTTTGTCGAAAACTTTATCAAGAATCGGGATGTTACTTCACTGCAGAAGATGAGTAACCAAAGGTTGTTGGAACACCGGGAGGAATTAAGGAATCTATTTCCTATTGTGGTTTGGACGTAGCAATACGTTTACCACATGGTTAAGATCCCATGGCTGAAGTAACTCACAAATTCACACAATGTGTGAGATGAACGGAACTTCAAGTACAAACAACTTGAAAAAGGGAACTGATCAAAGGCGGTTACACAACACCAGGAGATGTTTTCATGATGAACTTGTTTCCACCAGAACAAAGGGTTTTGGAGGTTCAACGGAGAAATATTGAGAAGATAAACTTCCAACTTATCCTTGATATTCTAAATACCGACAGCAGGCTCACGACAAGCCTTCTATAGGTCCTCAAGTGAAAGTAAAACTCCGGTTTGGAAGAACGGTGAGAAAAACTTGTTAGCACGAGCCACACAAGAATTCTCATGGGGAGTGGTTGTTCTTACGGATTCAGAGGGATATGACATTAGGTCTTCCGGCTAATTGTGTCAACCACAACATCAACCATGCCGGATTTTTGAGTGGACCTAATTCAATACCCTTGAGAAGACACCAACCATCATTGCTGCTTGAGATTCAGCTCTGATTAGTGGATTTATAGCTCAGGATCGGTATGTTTGAGCGAAAAGATTTGCACCGTTTACCAACGAGATACATATGCTGGATTCTCAAGATATGGACTATGATGCCAAGCTCAAGAAGATGAGCAGGATTATGGAACCCATGTATTAGCACCTTGTGGAAGACGGTTGCACCTACATGACTTACTTACAAAGAACACATCGGAGTCCTGGTTGGGAAGATGATAACAAAGATAACGAAGTTCTTAAACTTCTTCTCTTTTACGAAAGATCAGTAAGTGGCTTAATGTGGATGGAAACTTCTTACAGTAGTCGGAGGTAACAACCAACCATCTTAAGAATAGTCCACACATGCATGACCGACTTGGGATTATTCCCGAAGGAACAAGAAAACTCTACTCGGATCCACGGCGACAACATTCACCAGGAGCACATGGACCGGAGTAAGTCACTTCGAACATCGAGAGCACAACTTCGTGATAACACAAAGATGGTTCTCAAAAGTTTCCAACATTAGTGCCAGGTGTTCAACATGAACCTCTTGCAACTTGGAGAAAATAGAGATGTCATCGATGGGCTCGACAATACCCTGATCATAACACTCCAAGAAGAGGGGTTCATATGATACATGAACGAGGCAAGGTACTGGTCAGACCAAAGGACATGAAGGTGTACTCGGGCAAAACACCATAAAGATAGTCCTTGGATCTTTTCTCAATTTGACGATAGCCCAAATCAAATCAAGGTAGAATGACAGCGTTTCCGCAAAGGAAATACTATCCTGCTTCAACACGAAGAAAACTAGATATCCCTCAACAAAGGAACAAGTTAGGATGAGCTTTTGTCTTTCAACTCTCCAAGTTATTGTTTAAGCTCAACCGACTAGTCCAGGATATCCAGCAAAGTTTCTTGGAGAAAGGAGTAGTTCAAATTACCCCTTATTTAGACATTACGGTCAGGTGATAAACCTGGTGATACTTCTTGGAAGACAACCAGAATATCACGAACCACCGGTATGCCTTGGAGTTCGAAAGGAATTCTTGCTTTTCAAAGCAACTGATATGAACATGAGAGCTTGGGCATGGACCTAACTCTTTGATCAAGAATGTGCACCAGAATGAACGGATTTGGTAACACAGTCAACTTTAAGTAGGGACCGGGTGAACAATAGTGCTAAGAAGGATACTGATGGTTCACAAGTTTTTCAAAGCAATAGAAATTGCTAGGAATATCTGATACACACGTCAAAGCACGAACCCTTCACACTCAAGCATTCAAGCTTGGAGAAATGGGGGGAGTGAAAACGTGTAAGAGCATCACTTCACCATTTAGGCCATGAAACTCAACACAACCTCTTGATATATAAGAGTGTGATACTCAAAGGTAGAACAGAATAGAAGCTAGTGAAACTTCTTTAATCTGCGAATTACAAAACTTTGACCTGGTCCTGGAGGTGAACGAGGTACTGGAGTTTGTTTCTCCTGACATTTCAAGGTGGAATGTTTTGACAGAAAACAAGAGCAAATGCATTGGAAGACTCCAACACCATATGTGACTTGGTTTCCAAACAACAGACGAAATTCGGAAAGCAACTAAAGAGTAGGAACGTGCTCTGGAAAATCCTGAGATCACGCTGGATGCACGGGGTAATACCCATGTGTAGAACCCATGCCAAAAGGTTGGTATAGCTGAACCAAGAACAAAGATATGAGAATCATAAGAACACTCTTGTTGTGATCCTTTTGATTCCTAGAGAAAAACCATGGCTATTGGAGTTGAAATTACCTAGCCAACCTAAGGTAGAACGGATTCTTCAGGATCCAAAGAAACAGAACTTGGGTTAAAGGTCAGCATCCTGTACTGATAGCATGAGCATTACATGGTTAAGAAACCACGTGACTCAACTCACCGCAATTCAGCACATTCCGGGACCTTCGGTTCAAGTCCAAGGTTAGAAACCGAAAGAAAGGAGTAACTACTCTCTTAGTTTCTTAAAGGACACTATGAATAGCAATCACGAGGTATCTTTCAAAAGACAACGGTAGCTCCGGAAGAGTTTGAGCAGAGGAGGAAGAATACATTCGAGATGAAAAGCAGATCTCGAGGTTCAGGATTTTGAACTTGGAAACATGTAGAAATGTGGAATCGGGAAAACTCTGAGAGACTAGGATGGAAAGGAAATCTCCCAATTTAAGATATAACGGACTTTGGAGCACACGACTCAAGAAACCCAACACTAGGTCAACTTGGGTAACAACGACCTTGCCAACGAAGGCACCTAAGTTTTGAATAACTGGAACCTTTTCGAATCCAAAACAGGTAAGGAGACCCAGAGTTAGAGCGATACCAGATAAGGAGTAAAAAGAATCCTAAGAAGTGTTTTCACAATCCATTTGGAGTTTCAAAGTAGTTTTCATAAACTCTAGACTCGACATCGACCAAGCAATAAGGTTTTCCTACAGGCAGTCCTGCTCTGATACCAAGACTTGTCAGACCCCGGACCCAGAGATATACATACTGTTATGTGCTCCTAGCCATGGACTCACAAGGGCTTCAGGGTTACCAGCCCCGGCCGCAACAAACAACGGCAGGCAGACCGGATTCATCGGCACGTAGTCCGGATCCCCGGTCTACTACTCCTTGTATCCATGCTAGTCATAACCAATTATGCATACCCAAGCGTCCATGAGTCGGATGAAACTGAAGGAACGGGACCAAAGTTATACAGAGCTGCTATGTGTCCAGAAAGTGCAACAACAATCGAGGGTTACTGGGGTTACCTCGCCCCAGGCCGATCAAATCGACAGGCGGGCTCGGACATGGATCATTGGCTCCACAACCCCTCGACTGCGACAACTATGCAGGCATAGCCAAAACTGTATAACAATGAGCTCGAAACCAACAACCGATCAAAGCAGTACTCTACACATGAAGCTTTATTAAACAGGTGTTACTAGAGTATAGCTTTACAAACAGAGGTCACATGACCCAACATTACATCAGACAACAGAAGGAAAATTATGTTGCTAATCAACAAGAACCAAAAAGGCCTAAGAGGCCGCAACATAAGGCGACGTCCCAGCCCATAGCTTCCAGGCTGCTACCTGGGAACCCCAAACTACTCGTCGATGTCCACGTCGAAACACCACTGAACTGAGGAACTCCACCTGAACCAAGTTGAAGCAAACATGAGTACGGGAGGTACTCAACAAGACTTAGTTAACCTATTATATATCTGCTTCGTTTAGAAAGAGTTATGAAGGTTATTTTGCGTAAAGCCATCTTTGTTTTTCAAGTTGAGGAAGGAATAGCACGTCTCATGGAGTATTTTGGAAACAGATGAGAAAGCTACTCAACTACTGATATCATCTTTTTAATCCACCAAATCATATCAGCACCTCGTGCTTCAAAGATCACCTCCTCAAGTTGTTCCGGTAACTCCTGCTACGAGGTAACCCCTCTCGGCATCTCCGAGGAGGCATCCTTCATTCGTTATCAGCAAGTTTTAATCATTCCGTTTAAGTTGTCTATGATCACAGAATCCGTCACCAAGTCGTCCTTAACCGCGGACACGGCTTTTCGAAAAGATTTAACCCTGCAGGGGTGTACAACTTTAACCACACGTATCAACCAACTCTTAATGCCAGATCATTAGCACTAGTCCGGGAAGTGCCGACAGATGGAGGTTGACCACGACCTTTCCCTTGCTTCGCCTATTCCATGAGTCGCTCCGAGTAGAGATGGACCGCCAATAGGGAGTGGCCATCTCCTGCCGGGTCTCTATCGTTGTGCGCAATGCTCGACGGTTACCTACCCGCAGAGCGCCGATACATTGCCACGTCCTAGTTTTGAAAAGGTTTTAATATCCCCGCAAATCCAAATGGAATGCCCGAACTAGGCAACTCATGGAACAAACTAGGCAAGTTGAGACCGAGGGGAATCCAATCCCTCGTGTGGATGCACGCTCAGTCTTGGCTCGAAGACGAGAACTCGCTCCTAGGGGCATGAACGAGACAACCACCACAGACCCTCTGTGGTCTCGTCATCCACACCTTTAAATCATATTAATCAAGTATCTCTTAACTTTCCACAACATACTACCATACTAGATTCATTCGCGGCTCTGATTCATCAACCGGATGGAGCAGAGATAACAGGCATGTATGACTAAGCATGGCATATTTGAGGCTCTGGCGATACCCACAAACAAATCCTATGTCTGCTAGGGGCATTGAATCATGATATCTGGGTTATGCAAATAAATAGGATAACTCTAACTATTGACTCAAGATACTTTGTAGAAGCATGCATCGTACGAGAAGGAAAACACTTCAAAAACATATATGGGCAGATAAGAGGTTATGCTTGCCTTGCTTCAAGAAAACCAGAGAAAGTCTTCAGGAATAAGTGCTTGACTTGTCGGTTAAGATCAAGTATTCGCCATTGGAGTTGTTGGCCTTCTCTTCGGAGTCACGTTCTACCGAGGGGGAACAAACACCGAAACAAGGAAAACAACAATCAACACATGGCATCGATGCAATGCGCAATATGTATGCATGAGCAAGTTAGTGCACTGAAATAGAGCCCTAAACATGTTCGATGGGTTGCTAGGGTTCATATGGCAATTATGCGATTTTACTGAAATTAGCCCGAAATAGGCCCCGGAGGGGCAATTCGGACGATTATGGAAGTGAGTACCATTTTAGTTGCTCAAATGGGTTTGAAAACATCATGAATAGGTTGCATTTGTCATTTTGAGCAAAATGGTATATAACTTTTATTTTTCTAATTTTAGTGAATAAAAACTTATTTTTCTACTTTTAAAAGAATTAAGCAACATTAAATAATGGCCATTTTTGAACTTTGTCAAACATACCTGAAAATGACATATTCAGATAGAGTTTATTTTTCCAAACATTTTGGTACCTCACTTTTATTTTTTTTGAATTATAAATCAATAGTTATTAAATTATTAAAATTAACCATTTTTCTGGAATTACATATAAAAAGAATTATGACGTCAGCATGACATCGTCTTTGCATCACCCGGGAAGAACCTCTCTGATTCTCTCCAATTCGGATGCAGCGATGGAATTTTTGTGAAATCAATTGGGGGCCTAGGTAGAGGGCATTGGGCGCTACCACTAGGTGGCGGCGGATGGCCGGATTGCCACCGGAGTTCGCCGGCGGCAACTGTACCGCGGCGGCGGGGCAAGCCGCACGGCGGCAGCCGTCTGCGGGGAGAGAGAGGGCCGAGTGAGGGTACCGGAGGGAGCGTAGGCTCACCGGGGATGTAGTGGAGGGGTCGAGGAGGTCGGGGAGGCAGCGGTGGCGCCGGAATCGGCCGAGGCGGCTACCGGCCGGAGTTGGAAGGGATGCATCGATTCGGAACCTCCCTGTGGTTCCGACAAGCGTGAGTCGTCGTGGAGGGCAAGGAGGACATGGCGGCGAGGTGGGTGACCAGGGCGGGGCTCGCAGATGGCCGGAACACCGGCGGCGAGCGGCGGCCGGGGCAAGCAGGCTAGGGTTTGGTCTTCGGTTGAGGAAGATACAGTGAGCAAGGGATGAGGCGGGTGAGCAGGCGAGAGAGGAGTGCTAGAGGGTAACTCCTCGCCCTTATCCCCGCGAGAGGAGGCAAGCAGGTCGTGGTCGTGCGAGGCGGCAAGGAGGACACGCAGGTGCCTGCCTGCTGGAGGTAGAAGACAAACAAGATTTTCCACAAAACCCCCTGGGTTTGGAAATTCTGCAAAGGAGCCCTTTTCTTTAGAAAAACAGACATAAACCCATGTTTTCAGGGCCTTTTTGCAAGAACAAAATTTGGCAAAAAAATACTTTTTGAGAAGCTTATGAAATTTCCAACCTAACCATAACTTGTTTTCCCAAATGTGAAAATGTTTTGTAAACAAACTTTGGGTGATCACTTTAAGTGATTTTTAGGCAAGTTTCACTTAAATTCAAATTTAAATTGTTTCAAAAATTCTTTCATGCATGAATGAAATGAGCACAACACAACAAACCCTATTGTAGCAAAACAGGGATGTTACAGGGGTGTAGACGATCGAGTAGTCGCTTCTTGATGCCAGCCGAAACTAAGCCGTTGGATCTTTCGACTTGTCCGTTCGTTTGCGGGTGAGCGACTGAGGCAAACTTGAAATTGATGCCTTTTTCCTCGCAGAACTGTTGTGTCTCCTTTGCTGTGAAATTTGTACCGTTATCTGTAATGATGTCGTGTGGCACACCAAATCTACATACAATGGAGTCTAGAAACTTGACGGCGCATTGGGTGCTTGCTGAGGTTACTGGCATAGCCTCGATCCATTTGGTGAAGTTGTCGACTGCGACCAGCAAGTGTGTGTATCCACCTGGTGTGGACTTGCGTAGTGGCCCAACCATATCTAGCCCCCGTTGTGCAAAGGGCCAAGCTATTGGTATCATGTGTAATTCCGTAGCAGGGGCGTGTGGCCTTGGTGCGAATCGCTGGCAGGCGTCGCATCGTTCGACCAGGCTTTTTGCATCGTTGGCTGCTGTTAGCCAGTAAAATCCTGCTCGGAAAGCTTTTCCCATTATTGTTTTCCAGCTAGCATGATGTCCGCAATCTCCTTGGTGTATGTCCTGGAGCAATTCCTTGCCGTCTTCGGGTGCGATGCAACGCTGAAGTATTCCCGAGATACTTTGCTTGTATAATTCTCCATTGACTACTCGAAAGGACTTGCTACGCCTGATTATCTGTCGAGCCTCACGTGGATCGGCCGGGAGCTGTCTGTTGAGCAGGTAGTCGAGATATTTCTGCGTCCAGACTGGCTCGACCAGGAAAACCTGTCGTGATATATTGTGAGTAAGCTCGATAAGCGCGACCTGCGGGCTGACCTCTGTTTCTGGCGCTGCTGCAGCTTTCTTCACTTTGACCGATCGCTTGATCATCCGTTCGAAGTATATTCCTGGCGGTATGGGTGTATTGGTGGAACCCATGTTTGCCAGTCTATCTGCTTCTTCGTTGCTAGATCTTGCAATGTGCTTCAGCTCGCAGCCTTTAAAGCTTCCTTCGAGTAGATTGTACATGTCACGATATGCGACCATGTTTTCAGCAATGGCGTCGCATTCTTTCATCGTCTGCTGCACTATGATATTGGAATCACCGTAGATCATTAATCGGGTAGCTCCACAGGCGATTTCCATCTTCATCCCGTGCAACAGGGCTTCATATTCTGCGTCGTTGTTCGAGGCTGGATCGTCTGGTGGAAAGTCCAGTCGCAGGACGTATTGCAGCTTGTCTCCCCGAGGTGAAATAAGAACGATTCCAGCTCCTGCTCCTTCGTTTCTCTTGGATCCATCGAAGTACATTATCCAATTGCTCGTGTACTCGGGTGGTCCGGGCGTTTGTAGCTCTGTCCATTCGCTGAGGAATTCCACGAGTACTTGAGATTTGACTGCTTTTCGTTCTGTATAGGTGATGTCCCAGGCGCCCAACTCGATGCTCCATTTTGCTATTCTTCCGGATGCCATAGGGCTGTTTATGATTGTCCCGAGTGACGCATCATTAACCACTGTAATGGTATGTTCCTGGAAATAATGTTTGAGCTTTCGGGCTGTGAGAACAACTCCATACGCCAGCTTCTGATAATGAGGGTATCGTTGCTTGCATGGCGAGAGCACTTCGCTGATGTAATATATTGGTCGTTGGACTCCGTACGCTTTGCCGTCTTCAGGTCGTTCGACCACAATTGCTGTGCTGATGACCTGGTTTGTAGCGGCTAGGTACAGTAGAAGCGGCTCCCTTTCTTGCGGTGTTGCAAGGACGCGCCTGCTTTGCAACGATCGCTTCAGGTCTGCGAACGCTTGTTTAGCTTCGGGTGTCCACTCGAATTTGTCCGTCTTCTTTAGTAATTTGTAGAAGGGTAACGCTTGCTCTCCCAATCGTGTGATGAACCTGCTTAGGGCGGCTAGTCGTCCTGCGAGCTGCTGGACTCCGCGTAGATTGGTTGGCTCCTTCATAGTCAGGATGGCTTGTATTTTCTCCGGGTTAGCTTCAATGCCTCTGGCGGATACCAGGTACCCGAGGAGTTTTCCTGCAGGGACGCCGAAAACGCATTTGGTCGGATTGAGCTTGATCCGATATGCATTAAGGGCGTCGAACGTTTCTCTGATGTCCTCGAGGAGTGTGTCCTCTACTCGAGTTTTGATGACGATGTCGTCGACGTACACTTGTACGTTTTTGCCAATGAGATTGGTGAGGCATCTTTGCATGCAGCGCTGATATGTTGCGCCTGCGTTCTTCAGCCCGAAGGGCATTGTCGTGTAGCAGTAGACACCGTGGGGTGTGATGAATGCCATCTTCTCTTCGTCTTCCTTTTTCATTCGGATCTGATTGTATCCCGAATAGGCGTCCAGGAAGGAGAGGCGTTGGCAGCCTGCCGTAGAGTCCACGATCTGGTCGATTCGTGGTAGAGGAAAGTTGTCCTTGGGGCAGTGCTTATTCAGCGATGTGTAGTCGATGCACACCCGAAGGATATCCGTGTTATTCTTGGGGACCAGCACCGGGTTTGCCAACCAGGTGGATATCTTGATCTCCCTAATAAAGTTGGCGGCTAGCAGTCTGTTTATTTCTTCTCCAAGCGCCTTCTGCTTGGGTTCGGAGAATCGTCGAGTCGTCTGTTTGATGGGTTTGGCATTAGGAAAGACTTCGAGTGAGTGCTCGGCAAACTCTCTGGGTATTCCTGGCATATCTGAGGGCTGCCAGGCAAAAATTTCCCAGTACTCACGGAGGAGTTTGACGAGCGCGCCTTCCTATGCTGGCGAGAGGGTTGTGGAAACCATCGCGGTCTTGGCAGAATCCGTCGGGTGCACTTGGTGCTTGCGGGGTGTCGCTGTTGGCACTGAATTCCAGTTCAGGCGCGTTTTTCTTCGTGAGGGGCATGACGGAGTGGTCCGTGGTTTTTGCCAGCTCTTGAAGTTCTTCTTGCATCCCGAAAGATTTCGCGATCTCATTGAATTCTATGTCACACTTGTCTGACTTCTGGAAGTCTCCGTCGATGGTGATCACACCGTATTCGCCGGGTAGCTTGAGTTTCAGGTATGCGTAATGTGGTACTGCCATGAATCTGGCGAACGTTGTTCGGCCAAGGATGGCGTGGTACTGTGAGGGCCAGTCGACGACTTCGAAGTCCAGGAATTCCCTTCTGTAGTTGCTTGGGGAGCCCAGTACAACTTCTAAGTTGATTGTTCCGAGTGGACGGATTGCCTTGCACGGAACTATCCCGTGGAAGGATGTTTCTGATTCCGTTAGGCCGTCCAGGTTCTTGTTCATTCGACGGAGTGTATCCGCGTAGATGATGTTGATGCCACTGCCACCGTCCATGAACACGCGGGCCAGGTCGTAGTTTCCGATTTGAGCCTGGATGACGAGGGCGGCGTGTCCTGGTCGATAGACTTGTGGTGGATGGTCTTTTTTCGAGAACGTGATGGGCTGATCTGCCATCTTCAGGTACTCGGTCTTTGTTGGCGGTGTCTGCACTGCCATGCATAGTTTCCTCGTGTTAGTCTTTTGAGCTCTGCGAGAGGGGCATACCTTCTGTATCATCGCGAGTTGTCCTGCCGGGTTCGGGTATGCATTGGCTCCATTGTTTTGTGGTGGTGGCGCAGGTAGTGCGGCTAGCGCCATGTTTGGATTTGCTGGTGGAGGTGGTGGTGGAGGCGGCTGGAATTGTTGTCCTCCTCCTGGCAGCGGCGGGTAGTTTTGGGTGGATGCAAATCTTTTCCTCGCGAGAGCATCCGAGATGTCAAGAAACTTTCGGCAATCCTTGAGAAGGTGTGTTGCCTTAGTTTTGCCCGTGCGCTTATCTGTAAACAGGTGTAGCGAGCAGTATGCATCGAGATCCTCCTCGGGGGACTTTTCTTCTGCTTTTGGTTTCCACTCGCGACTTCCACGGCGACCAGAGTCGCGGTTTCGCGTGAATTCTGCCGCCACTAATTCCTCCCTGTCCTCGTGGTCATAGTATTTCCTTCTCTTTCTTCGTCCATGGCGGTCGTCCTCGTGTGCGGGTGACGACGCTCTTTCATTGCGCACCGCGTCTTCTCCGTTAGCCCATTTTTCGGCTATAATCATTAGCTCCCCAATGGTTTTGGGCGCAGCTCTGCCTAGCTCTTCTCGAAACGCGGTTCTTCTCGCCCCTTTGGCGAAGGCCTCAATCGCTACCTCTTCCGAGATGGTTCCTGCGGTGTTCCTGAGTGTGGTCCACCGCTGGATATATTCTCGTGTGGATTCGCCACTCTTCTGTTTGCATGCTCGTAACTCTTCGATTGTGGCTGGCCTCTTGTACGTCGACTGGAAATTTTTGCAGAAATCGCGGTGCAGGTCGTCCCACGATGCGTAGCAAGATTTGGGTCTTCTCTCCAGCCAACTACGGGCCGCGCCTATAAGATGCAAATTGAGGTATTGCATGGCTGTGTTCTTGTTCCCACGTTGGCATTTTACTGCCGTGAGGTAGTCGCTTAACCACTGGGAGGGCTCGAGTGAGCCGTCGTATTTTGTCACCTCCGTGCTGAGCTTGAACCTCTTGGGTAGAGGTGCTTCACGGATGCTGCGAGCGAAACAGAGTGCTCCACAGGTTTCGTCGTCCGAGGACCTGGATGAGGAGCGCTCGCGATACCGTGAAGCTCTCGCCCTATCCACCTTCTTTTGGGCGAGATCTGATCGTGCGTCGTATTCGGACCGGTCGCGGTCGTTGTCTTTCCTTGGTTCTTTGCTTCGCTTTCTCGAGCGGCTGCTGTGGCGCCGCGAGCTTTTGTCTCTCGGGCTGTCGTCATTGCTGCTTCAACTATCGCCGCGGCGGCGGGCTTCTTTTCCCCGACCACGTCGTGGCGATTTGTCTTTTCTCGGGGATGAACTTCTATGCATGCGGGGCGTTTCTTTATCCTTGTTCTTCTCCTGTCGCTCCTTCTCCAATTCTTCTTCGGTCTTCTTGCGATCGTGAGAAGCGAGCCTTGCGGCCGCCAATCCTAGTCCTTTGCGAATTTGTTTGTACTGTTCCACCCGAGGGTCGCTTTCCGTCGGTTGGTTCATCTGCATGTAAGTTGCTGCGGCTAGGATCGCGGTAGCTGGGGTTTGCGGGTAGACGTTGCCGTCATCGTCGACCCTCATGAAGGAAGACTGAAAGCGCATGGTTCCCCTATATGTGGTTTTGGTAATTAATGACAATCCTTTATGGACTAATGTTTGCATTGAGTTATCCTTGTAGATCTTGTCCATAGGAAATAATGGAGTTCATGTGTTGAACTCTATTAGCTTCCTTGATGGCCATTGTTATTCTCATGGATTTATATGAAGAATGGTCATGGTTTGAGTTGAGCTCATTGCTAGTATATCTTGAAGAAAAGGATTAAGTGATCTTTCATTATCATCTTCAAGACATCATCTTTAGAAGTGAGAAGCAAAGATACAAGGTTGATCAAGCAAGCGATCAACACACAAAGCTACAAGTTGTACCAAGTGGGATTGTGTATCTCATGGTATGGTAAGAAATTGTCAATATAGCTTTGTGAACTAACCCATGATATGTGTGTGTCGCATCTCTATGTGTGGTTAGGTATCTTTCCATGGGCATGAACCAAAAGGAAGATTTCATATAGCCCATGGTCTATGTCGTCGTCAAGCGGTGTTTGTCATCTAGCTTGACGTAGAAGCTCAAGTGAAGCATCTAGAAGATATCCTATGCTTGATGCTTGCCACCCTTTTGGAGATTGTGGCCTTGTGAAGATTTGCCGAAGGGTCTCTCCCATAATGGTGTATGGGGGAGCTAGTCTCTCCCATAATGGTGTATGGGGGAGCAACTTGCAAGTCTTCATCAAGCGGAGTTTGTGCTAGCAAGCGCAATCAAGAAAGAAGATCCAACTTGAGAGAGTCAAGATCGTCATCATCTAGCTCAAGTGGAATGCTCAAGGCAAAGGTATAATCTTGATAGGTTTTCTATTTTACCGGTCTCGTGTCTTTGGGAGACCGGGTTATAGGATAGATAGTCGTACTATCAAGAGGGGCTCTCAAGTGAGTAACTCGATCGAATCGTTATGGAGAGCTCAAACCTTTGCATACTTTGCATATCATCTTTCTTGGTTCTTATTTGTCTTTTGTCTCCTTTGGGTTTTAGTGCTTGTCGTGATCTTCATGACAAGCCTTGGTTTCTCGAAAACGGATTTCGTAAGAAAAACTTGTTGCGTTTTCGGTGGTGAAAATATTCCGTTCGTCTTTGAGAATGTTCCCACACCTTCCATGTGTGGTAAATTCTCCATACTTTGAGGTATCAATATTTTCACCTTTTATTTCGATACTCCTTGCTGTTATCTTTCCAATGCATTTGGACTCACCTAATTCGGAATTCATTCGCAAAAGTTATGTGAGTTTTCGTGTTGGAAGTTTTACCGGTTGTTCCTTTTAGAGAGGTTAAACCTTTCTACATTTGGTTTTAGTTTCCATTGTTGGGCAGTGATGTTTCTCTGCATGATCTTGTAGAGTTTTTCATTACGAACTCAACGAGCCAAAGATCATCAAAAACGGAGTCCGGACGCAAAAGTTATGAAGTTTCTAGTTGAGCCATTTTTCGGTACTGACATGAACCGGATTATTGGAAACCGGATTTTTCGGGGCATACCGGATATTCCGGTTTCGACGGATTTCAGACCAGTTTTCGCACTGGAGTGAACCGGATTATTTGAACCGGATTATTCACTTCGGACCGGATATTCCGGTCCCAAAATTCCTGCACAACGGCTAGTTCTTGTGGGGACCTATTTAAGGGGGCTTTCTTCCCCATTGGTCCCCAAGTCTTCCAAGCACGTTTTTCCCCTTCTCTCCCACCATTGTTGACCTTGGAAAGCTTGCCCCTCTCCCAATCCCTCCTATGATTCTTGCATATCTTTGAGGGAGAAGGTAGAGGAGATCTCGATCTACATTTCCACCAATCCATCTTCCTTCTTAGTGAGGGAAACTTAGTAGATCTTGATCTTGGAGTTCTTGGTGTTTCTCCTCCATTGTTCTTCCTCTCTTATTCCCCCATAAGCATTTGTTGCTTTGTTGGAATTTGAGAGTGAAGGATTTGAGCACTTGTGCTCTTGCCATTTGCATCGGTTGCATCGGTTTGCTCTCTCCACGAGGATTCGTGGAAGTTGAAAGTTTGTGAGCTTGTTACTCTTGGGTCTTGGACCCTAGACGACTTGTGGTGTTCTTGGGAGCCTCCAATTGAGTTGTGGATGCGTGCCCCAAGATTGTGGTGACACCGAGAGCCTCCAATTGAGTTGTGGATGCGTGCCTCGGGTTTGAAGGTTGCCAATAGTGGAAGGTGAACTAGGCCTTTGTGGCGGGGTTCATCGGAGAATAGGGTGAGGCCTTTGTGGCGTTGAGTAGGCCTTCGTGGTGAGCTCACACCCCTCCAACGAGACGTACTCCCCTTTGTGGGAGGAACTCGGGAATACATCTTCGTCTCCGTGTGCCTCGGTTATTTCTATACCCGAGCTTTTTACTTATGCAATTTACATTGTGATAGCCTTCGAGCTTGAAGTTATATATCTTGCTATCACCTTGTTACTTGTCTTGCTTAGCATAAGTTGTTGGTTCATCTAGTTGACCCTAGAATATTTAGGTTGTATGCTTGTTAATTTAAACACCTAGTTTATTTCCGCATTTAGCAAGCCTTAACCGGAAAAGTTTTAATCGCCTATTCACCCCCCCTCTAGGCGACGTTGTTGTCCGTTCAATTGGTATCAGAGCCTCGTCTCTCTTTATTAGGCTTTACATCCTAGAGAGTACGATGTCGTTTAGAGAAATAGAACATGATCCCGCTTTTATATTCTATGGTAGAAACTTTGTTGTTTGGAAAATTCGCATTCTTAAATTTCTTACGGACATGGGTCCAAAGTATGTTAAGAGAATTGTAGATATGAATTTTCCTCCTCCAAAGGATTCTCAAGATTTATCTTTAGAGGATGAGGAAAACTCTTATCTCGATACTCTTGTATCTAATGGTCTCTTGTGCATATTGAGCGATGTAGTTATTGAATCAATCAAGCCTTTTCGGAACGCTCATGAGCTATGGACAAAACTTCAAGATATATATGATGTGTCCAATATTATTGATGATGATTGTTCTCCATCCACTTCCGGCCGTGATGAGTTCACATCTTTCTCCACTCCACCAACATGTGATTTGTCACAAGGTAATGATATGGTGAGTGGTGATAGAAATTGCATTGTGAATAGTGAATTTGCTATTGACTATACTTCATCTCTATCCCATTGCAATGATCTATCTTTGGACTTAATATCTTCTAGCACTCAAAATTCCATACATGCTAGTGTTGATAGTCCTTGCATATCATGTAATAGTTGTTTAACTAAATCTCATGATGATATGCTTCCTATGTCTTGTTTTCATGAAAATAATGCTTCCATTTCCTCTAGTACTTGTGTGGCTAACAATGTAGAGAAATCCCACTTTTTTGTGGAACAAGACATGGACCTTAATGGTTCTTCTAGTATATCTTCATCATCGCCATCCATTTCTCATATGTGCCTTATGGCTAGGGATTCAAAGGTATCACCACCTTTGGAACCCACTACATCTTGTGATGATGAGGATGAGGATATATTTTATGGAGAGTATGAGGATGAAGACTCTTTAATGGAGAAGGGTGAGTTGGTTCTTCTTGATCTCCCTAAAGGTAGTAAAGCTATCACTCCTTTTAGTGAAATATTGGCTTTTGCTATTTATAGCGCTAAAATCATTGAAAAGAAAGGTGATATTGAAAGAAGTGATGCCAATGAAAAGTCATCCCTCACTATGTCTCTTGAGAAAGAGTATGAGCTCCGAGTTACTCTTGAGGAGAAACTTGAATCTATTGAGGAGCTCTATAATGAACAAATAGCCTATCTCACTAAAGCACGTGACCATACCCATGCTAAATATAAAGTGCTTAAAAATGAAAAGGTTGAATTTGTTGTTGGCAATGCTAATCTAATTGAAGAAAACTCTAGGTTAAAAAATGAGCTTGCCAAGTTATCTTCTTCTATTTCAATTGATGCTTGTGCTACTAACTCCACATCTTGTGAAGCATCTATTTTGAAGGAGAATGTTGAGCTAAGGGCTCAACTTGAGCTAATGACTAGCAAGTATGGGAAATTGGAAGAAAGTCATGAAAAGCTATCTAGCTCTCATGAGGATCTTCTAGAATCTCATACCAAGCTAAAATTAGCTCTTGAGGCTATCACTACAAAGGTAACATCTTGTGAGCCTCATGTGGTTACTAGCACAATATCTTCTAATAATTCTATATTGACTTGTGCTCGTATTAGTAATTCATCCTCCCATAATGTTTCTACATCTTGTGATGAATTGCTTTCCTTGCCTTGTTGCTCTAACAATGAAGCATCTACTTCCTCTAGCTCTTGTGTTGATTCTAACCATGTAGAGGAAATTAAAGAGCTCAAGGCCCAAGTCACTTCTTTGAAGAAAGACTTGGAAAAGTGTCATGAAGGGAGTTCCACACTTGACAAGATGTTGAGAGTGCGAAGACTTCCCAATGACAAGAGTGGACTTGGATTCAACTCCAATCTCAAGAACAAGTCCATTATTGACAAGAAGAAGGGCCAAGAACAAGTCAAAGATTCGGCCAAGATTATTTGCTTCAAGTGCAAGATTGAAGGGCACCATGTTAGATCTTGCCCTTTGAAGAAGAAGCCTCTTAGTGAGAAGCAACTAGGGAAGAGACCTCTTGTTCAATCTCATGCTCAACCACGAGTTGAACAACGACCACCTCCTAAGAAGACTCAAGCCAATGCTCCTCTTGTTGAGAAGCCTATTGAGAAGAAAGAAAAGAGTCGATGTTGCTACCTTTGTCGCAAGAAGGGACACTTTGCTTCTTCATGCACTAATGGTACATTATCCAACCCTATCCTTGTTGATGATGTTTATTCTATTAGGAAGGATAATGTGGGCAGTGTGTTTGCCAAGTATGTTGGTACTCCAAGTGGTGTCAAGAAAAGAACCATTTGGGTTGCCAAACCTATTGTGACTAACCTCTTAGGACCCAACTTGGTTGGGGACCAACAAGCTCAAACTTGATCAATAGGTGTTGTTGGAGGGCATTGGAGACTTGGCTATTTTATGAAGAATTAAGGGATCTTCATCAATTATATTTCCTCAAGCCAAGTCACTTGGATTATATATATCTCTTACCCTATGTTCCTCCAAGCGGTAACTTGTATTTAATTCTATATACTTTGAAAGTTGCTTGCTCCCTTGCATATGTTAGTTTTGTTTCTATCATGTGTTTTTATATGTTGTGCTTCCTACTTACCTATCTTGAGTAATCTAGTTATGTTTGTTGGTTTGCACTCCATGTACTTGTGTTCTTTGTGTTGAGCCTTCATTGCTTTCATTGCTTATCTTAGTTGGCTCTTTGGGAGATTAATGGACTATCCCATTTTGGGGGAGTAATATGCTTTGCACTTTACTATCCTAAAATGTGTGTACATGAGGAATACCACTTAGTGTTGATATATCATATTATCTATTCTCTATGTGGTATGTCATTCTCATGAGAAATTCATTTCTAAATGTCCATTAGCTTTCCCTAGTTGGATTTATTTTCTTTGCCTCTTGTTAAAAAAATGGATTATCACATTATGGGGGAGTAATAAGCTATGTGCATATTACAAGCCTAGAAAATGTGAACATTTTAGGTATTGCCACCTAGAGTTGATATTGTTAGTTATCTTGTTCCTAAGTGGCATGTTGCTCAAACAAGTTCCATTTTTACTTAAAATATCTTGTGTCTCTCTTCTTTGGTACCTTGTTTGTTAGAGAGTTTCTTGTTGCCTTGCTTTTTCGAGTTTTATTTGAAGCCTTCAAGAATCTCTATCTAAGCATGTTTTTATTCCTATCTTTTACCACATGCTTATGTTTTGTGAATATGATTGTGAACAAATCTACCACCGAGAAATATCTCCATACATCTCTTGTCTTTGACAAGTTATAATAATTTGTGGTAAGTTTATTGATCATATTTACTTTGGCCATTGCTCTAATATTGCCTTGTTTCTTGCTAAGGATTTGTTTGGTTCAAACTACTTTGTGTCTTCCTTGCTCTACTCAAAATTTGTTTCATGCTTTCTTGAGTTAGGAAAAGCAATGATCCCATACTTGTGCACTTGTGTTCAAAGTCATACTTCTTTGGGTTGCACTTTTCTTGGGGAAGCTATCCTACATTGAGTAGATCACCATTCCTTAAATTGGTATTGCATCTAATTGTTTTTATTTAAACATGACTAGTGTTTGAATAATATATATGGAGAGTAATGATTCCATTGTGTGCATTTTGTATTCAAATGCAAGATCATAAATAATGCACTATTATTGGAAGAACTATCCTATATGCGTTTGAACACTTGTTGTCTTTAAATTTGTTTGTTTTCCCAATGACTTGTCTCTTTGGAAGACAAACACTTTTCGTCTTGGTACTTTGTGTGCTATCATGAAAAGTGTAGAGGGTTTGTTCACTCTTTTATGTTTTTTTTTGGTATCCTCTCTATGTTGGTTTCCTCAATCATGTGTTGATTTGGGTCTTGATATATTTTGGACAATTATCTTTCTTTTCACTCTTGTGAGTGGCTTCTTGGTTTAATTAGTTCTTTGTCCAATTTGTATCTTGTTTTGGTTCTTGAAAGTTTTGTGCATGCATATTTACTATGTATATCGTTTGGCATGCTTACTTTCGTTGATCCAATACATAGGATAAACTCCATCAAATCCTAAAAGGCTAAGATGTGCATGAAATTCAAATTCATATTAATATGCACATATTTACTTGGAGTTTGTCCTATGTATTGTAGTTGTTCTAACTACTTCGGACCCAATGAGTTTGGGTACCATTTTGTACTTGAATTTTGTTTTTAGGTACAATGGAGATACATTGGTTGCTTGCTTCATTCATAAGGAAGGTGTTCTCACCATGGTATTATAGGAGTCAAGCTTCGATGATTATCAAACTCGCATCCTCTTCATCACCAATGTCGTCTCGGTAACAAGTATCTATCTCATGCATACATTTCTAGCTTTCAACCTTGTGTAGGTTGCTTGTTTGCATGATTTCCCTTTGTTGCATTTCTTTTGGTTCTTGCAAATGTCTTTTCAAAAACATCTTTATTGCAACCATGAGTAAGCCGGGATGATTACATACTAAGGGGATATTTATAGTCATTTTCATGATTCACCAATCCCGAGTATATTAATCTAGCAACTTATACTTGAAGTCTCTAATATGCAATATTGATGAATTCTCAAAAACCATTTGAATCTTTTGTGATATGCGTTACCTTTATCGAAGCATTCCAACTATCACTTTTCCCTTGTGATATTTGTGATGCTTTGATGAGTTTTATGTGTTCATCTATATCCCCTTAAGATTAAACTAAGCTTAGTGCTTTGCTTTCAAGCAAAAATCTTATTGGTATATTAATGAACCTCTCTTGGATATCATGTTCTTCACTTTTGTACCTATTTTGTGTGTGCATGTTTCTTTGTGGATATATATCGTTGTGATTGTTGTCCACTTAGAAACTTATACACACGATAATAGTTACATCTTTAATTGATATTCTATTTCTTTAGTGACCACATTTTATTGCTTTATATTCCTTGGTGGTTCCTAAAAGGCACAAGCTTTGCTTTTCTTTTGGTATTCCTTTTGCATCTTAATAAGCTTGTGGACCTATGTGTTTTATCATTTGATGGTTTGTGTGTATGGGAAATACATGATATGCACTATGTGCCTCCTATATTGAAAGACTATGTTGATGATTCTATCATCGTATTAGTCTCCTAAAAATGTTTTTCCTTGTCACACGCATCTATTTCGGTTGAGTAAGTCTTTATTTGTCACTTCTTGATCTTCTTTCCTCAACTTTTGTTTGTTTGCAAGTTACGTTGCTTCATGTCCAATCTATTCTCTTGCTCTTGTTTGTGTTCAAAATTATCTAGAAGGGAGTGATGATTCCATGTTGTGCACATTATATAGTAATTCAAATCTAACATTGTGCATGTACCTTGGGGAGTTACCTCTTGATTTTCTAGAACACTTGGTTGATCCTATCAAAATATTGATGTTGGTCAATCGGTTTTTCGGATCCTTGTGGTTGGTTGCTTCGTTGTGAAAGTATCCTTCAATTTTACTTTGCTTGTAAACCTTTGGATCCTCAATATAGTTTGATCTCCCTCCATCTATTTATAGTTGGATATATGCACTTGAGTTCACTCATATCATGAGGAATGCATACACTATGGGGGAGCTCTTACTATATTGGCCTTCTAATCTTTTTGCCCATTTCGGCAATGGATGCCAATGGGGGAGAAGTTTAGAGGGTTTAAGGGAATTGGGTTCTATGCTTTAGTATCGTTCTTAAGCATTTTCCTTTCCATGCTATTGCATCCTTGCTCTTGTTTAGCATGTTTGCTTTATTCATCATATAAACCCTCGTAAAAGGGGATTGTCATCAATTACCAAAATGGGGGAGATTGAAAGCGCATGGTTCCCCTATATGTGGTTTTGGTAATTAATGACAATCCTTTATGGACTAATGTTTGCATTGAGTTATCCTTGTAGATCTTGTCCATAGGAAATAATGGAGTTCATGTGTTGAACTCTATTAGCTTCCTTGATGGCCATTGTTATTCTCATGGATTTATATGAAGAATGGTCATGGTTTGAGTTGAGCTCATTGCTAGTATATCTTGAAGAAAAGGATTAAGTGATCTTTCATTATCATCTTCAAGACATCATCTTTAGAAGTGAGAAGCAAAGATACAAGGTTGATCAAGCAAGCGATCAACACACAAAGCTACAAGTTGTACCAAGTGGGATTGTGTATCTCATGGTATGGTAAGAAATTGTCAATATAGCTTTGTGAACTAACCCATGATATGTGTGTGTCGCATCTCTATGTGTGGTTAGGTATCTTTCCATGGGCATGAACCAAAAGGAAGATTTCATATAGCCCATGGTCTATGTCGTCGTCAAGCGGTGTTTGTCATCTAGCTTGACGTAGAAGCTCAAGTGAAGCATCTAGAAGATATCCTATGCTTGATGCTTGCCACCCTTTTGGAGATTGTGGCCTTGTGAAGATTTGCCGAAGGGTCTCTCCCATAATGGTGTATGGGGGAGCTAGTCTCTCCCATAATGGTGTATGGGGGAGCAACTTGCAAGTCTTCATCAAGCGGAGTTTGTGCTAGCAAGCGCAATCAAGAAAGAAGATCCAACTTGAGAGAGTCAAGATCGTCATCATCTAGCTCAAGTGGAATGCTCAAGGCAAATGTATAATCTTGATAGGTTTTCTATTTTACCGGTCTCGTGTCTTTGGGAGACCGGGTTATAGGATAGATAGTCGTACTATCAAGAGGGGCTCTCAAGTGAGTAACTCGATCGAATCGTTATGGAGAGCTCAAACCTTTGCATACTTTGCATATCATCTTTCTTGGTTCTTATTTGGCTTTTGTCTCCTTTGGGTTTTAGTGCTTGTCGTGATCTTCATGACAAGCCTTGGTTTCTCGAAAACGGATTTCGTAAGAAAAACTTGTTGCGTTTTCGGTGGTGAAAATATTCCGTTCGTCTTTGAGAATGTTCCCACACCTTCCATGTGTGGTAACTTCTCCATACTTTGAGGTATCAATATTTTCACCTTTTATTTGGATACTCCTTGCTGTTATCTTTCCAATGCATTTGGACTCACCTAATTCGGAATTCATTCGCAAAAGTTATGTGAGTTTTCGTGTTGGAAGTTTTACCGGTTGTTCCTTTTAGAGAGGTTAAACCTTTCTACATTTGGTTTTAGTTTCCATTGTTGGGCAGTGATGTTTCTCTGCATGATCTTGTAGAGTTTTTCATTACGAACTCAACGAGCCAAAGATCATCAAAAACGGAGTCCGGACGCAAAAGTTATGAAGTTTCTAGTTGAGCCATTTTTCGGTACTGACATGAACCGGATTATTGGAAACCGGATTTTTCGGGGCATACCGGATATTCCGGTTTCGACGGATTTCAGACCAGTTTTCGCACTGGAGTGAACCGGATTATTTGAACCGGATTATTCACTTCGGACCGGATATTCCGGTCCCAAAATTCCTGCACAACGGCTAGTTCTTGTGGGGACCTATTTAAGGGGGCTTTCTTCCCCATTGGTCCCCAAGTCTTCCAAGCACGTTTTTCCCCTTCTCTCCCACCATTGTTGACCTTGGAAAGCTTGCCCCTCTCCCAATCCCTCCTATGATTCTTGCATATCTTTGAGGGAGAAGGTAGAGGAGATCTCGATCTACATTTCCACCAATCCATCTTCCTTCTTAGTGAGGGAAACTTAGTAGATCTTGATCTTGGAGTTCTTGGTGTTTCTCCTCCATTGTTCTTCCTCTCTTATTCCCCCATAAGCATTTGTTGCTTTGTTGGAATTTGAGAGTGAAGGATTTGAGCACTTGTGCTCTTGCCATTTGCATCGGTTGCATCGGTTTGCTCTCTTCACGAGGATTCGTGGAAGTTGAAAGTTTGTGAGCTTGTTACTCTTGGGTCTTGGACCCTAGACGACTTGTGGTGTTCTTGGGAGCCTCCAATTGAGTTGTGGATGCGTGCCCCAAGATTGTGGTGACACCGAGAGCCTCCAATTGAGTTGTGGATGCGTGCCTCGGGTTTGAAGGTTGCCAATAGTGGAAGGTGAACTAGGCCTTTGTGGCGGGGTTCATCGGAGAATAGGGTGAGGCCTTTGTGGCGTTGAGTAGGCCTTCGTGGTGAGCTCACACCCCTCCAACGAGACGTACTCCCCTTTGTGGGAGGAACTCGGGAATACATCTTCGTCTCCGTGTGCCTCGGTTATTTCTATACCCGAGCTTTTTACTTATGCAATTTACATTGTGATAGCCTTCGAGCTTGAAGTTATATATCTTGCTATCACCTTGTTACTTGTCTTGCTTAGCATAAGTTGTTGGTTCATCTAGTTGACCCTAGAATATTTAGGTTGTATGCTTGTTAATTTAAACACCTAGTTTATTTCCGCATTTAGCAAGCCTTAACCGGAAAAGTTTTAATCGCCTATTCACCCCCCCCCCTCTAGGCGACGTTGTTGTCCGTTCAAAGACGTGGTCGACCTGTCGGTCGCGGTCACGGATTCGTGGCCCCTTGACGATGTTGCGTGTCCCTTCCTCGCGGGTGGGGTACCAACCGAGGGTGCAAGGGACTGTTCGACTCGCCGCAGGCTTGATTCGTCCGCCGCTCTTGTGCGACGGGCTAGATCTGCTCGGGCTTCTTTGATGTTTGAGGCCGCTCTTACTAGGTGGTAGTGGTAGGCGGTTAGGTCTTCTTGTGAGGCTCCTGCCGCGGGTGGCTGACTCCGCCGCATGGCCTCCTTGGCCCTTTTCCAGGCCTCCCGCGAAACGCCGATTATATCGCGCTCGGTTGCGCTGAATTCGGTTTCTGAGGGCTGTTCCGATCCTGCCATGCAGACTTGGGCCAGTCGTGGCTCGTGCGTCCTAGGCGTAGATCGGAAAGCTTCCCGTACCCGAGATGGTTCCTCTGTCGAGAGGGTGTGATAGTCGACTGTGTTGAAGCGGATGGACTCGCCACTTTTCTCCATAGGGAAGCGCGAGTTGACGGCTCCAGACTCAGGTTCAGATTCATCCGAAAAGTGGAGGATCCCGTCTCTGTTTGCCATGAAGTTGAAGCTCCCGAACGTCAGGGTGACGCTCTTCTCCAGGTCCTCGAACACCGGGCGTGATTCCGGCGAGTGAGGCGTGACTATGACGGATCCGATCCGTACAGGATTGTTCGGAGCCGTAGTCGATGGTTTCCAACGGGAGTTGGATGTCGATGAAGCCGAAGATGCCGGTGATCCAGCGCCCGTGGTCCCCACGGTCGGCGCCAATTGTCGAATCTCTGACTCCACAAATCCCTCAGGTGACCCTATCGGGTTTCGACTAGGAGAAGTCATGAGCGCTGGTGAAATCGTCGGCTTGACAGGGGGCGAGATTTACCCAGGTTCGGGGCCCTCGAAGAGGTAAAACCCTTACTCCTGCCTTCTGTTGATCTGTATTGGATGATTAGATCGGTTACAGGTTGCTCGAATCGAGAGTAGATCTCAAGTTCCGAGGCTTTTTGGTCGTGCGGTATTCCTTGGTCCTCTCCTTGGGGGCTCTCCTGGCCTTATATAGATGGCCAGGTCTCGAGTTCTACCCGGAGAGGACTCAAACCCTAGCTGGGTCGGTTACAAGTTTCCTAACTTAACCCGCAAGCTAATGCGGGTGGGCTTCACATGGGCCTTCTAGAGTACTTCAAGGGCGCTTCCTTTTGGGCCTTGACCTTGGGCCTGAGAGGGGGTGTCCTTACCCGCAGGGTCCAGGATCCATATCTTCGTCAAGCGTAGGCTCAAGGGGCTCAGAGGTTCTCCAGTCGATGCGAGTGATCTCGTGGAAGAAAGGGTTGTGGAGAAACAACTATGCGAGTTATTTGAGAGAGAAGAAGTAATGGCTCGCCAGAGGTCAAGGGTTGAGTGGTTGCGCGAAGGGGATCGCAATACCGCGTATTTCCATGCAAAAGCATCAGCTCGCCGTAAAACCAACAGGATCAATCACTTGGTCCGGGAGGATGGTTCAGTCTGTAGTGGTCAGAATGGGATCAAGAGTATGGTCCATCACTTTTATGAGGACATGTTTTCATCAGAATCATCTAGTGGGATGGACCCAGTATCGGATGTCATTCCGTGCAAAGTGGATGCCAATATGAATGAGGAGGTGTGCAAGACTTATTCCAATGAGGAGATACGGACAGCCTTATTTCAGATGGGTCCTACCAAAGCCCCAGGGCCCGATGGATTCCCAGCCATGTTCTATCAGGTACATTGGGAACTGATCCAGAACAAGGTCTGTGAGGCAGTTAGGGGCTTTCTCAGTGGTGTTGATATCCCGGAGGGTTTTTGTGACTCGGTTATCGTCCTCAGCCATAAGGTATCAAATGCCAAACACTTGTCCAAATTTAGACCCATTAGCCTCTGTAATGTTCTCTATAAGATTGCGTCCAAGGTCGTGGCAAATCGTTTGAAGGTTATTCTTGCTGATATTGTGCCAGAATGCCTTTGTTCCGGGACGTCTGATTACGGACAGTGCATTGGTGGCTTATGAGTGCTTACACACTGTACGTCGCCAGAATAACAAAAGTCCTTTCTTTACCCTCAAGATTGATATGATGGAGGCATATGATCGAATCGAGTGGCAATACCTTCATGGTTGCCTAATTAAATTGGGCTTTGGTCCTAGCTGGGTGGAGTCGGTAATGAGATGTGTCACCTCGGCTAGATATGCTGTCAAGGTTAATGGCGACCTTACTTCCCCTGTGGTGCCCTCTCGTGGTATCCGACAGGGGGATCCTATCAGCCCGTACTTGTTCCTGTTGTGTACGGAGGGGTTATCTTGTCTTCTGCAGAAGAAAGAGGGTCTTGGTGTGCTACAAGGACTACGCAATGGTCGACAAGGCCCCTCTATATCACACTTGTTGTTTGCATATGACAGTATATTTTTCGTACGCAGTGATAGCAAGAGTGTTGATGGATTAAAAGAAGCACTGGATATGTACTGTGAGGCCTCTGGTCAGAGAATTAATCTGTCAAAGTCCTCTGTGTTCTTTGGCAAATCATGCCCTATGTCGATTAAGAATCGGGTCAAGGCGCAGCTTGGGGTAGAGACTGAGATCCTCAAAGACTCATATTTGGGGATGCCCATGGAGATTGCTAGGACAGTGTCTTCCTCTTTTCGTTTTCTGTCAGAGAGGGTGTGGCAAAGGGTCAATAGCTGCTCGGACAGGCCTCTCTCTCGTGCAGGCAAGGAGACTTGGTTAAAGTCAGTGGTGCAACCTATTACTAACTATGTGATGAGTTGCTTTCAAGTCCCAATTATGGTAGGTGATAAAATCCGGGCTAGCATTGCCAACCATTGGTGGGGCTATGAAGATGGTAAGAAGAAGATGCATTGGAGGTCTTGGGAGTGGGTATCCTCACCTAAAGCTTTGGGTGGACTTGGGTTCAAGGATTTGGTCATCTTCAACCAAGCAATGCTCGGCAAGCAGTGTTGGAGGCTGTTCACGGAGCCACGATCTTTATGTGCACGAGCCCTCAAAGGTCGCTACTTTCCCAATACTGACTTTCTGTCGGCTCCTAAACCGAAATCTGCATCCTATACCTGGAGGTCTATTCTGTTTGGTAGGCATCTCCTGATGAAAGGAATTCGGTGGGGCATTGGAAATGGTGCCGGTGTCAACATATTGACAGATAATTGGATCCCAGGCTTCTCGGCAGGGACGTTCCAGCCCCTACAACGTTGCCAGAGCATGCGATAGTGAGGTCGCTTATGGATGATACAGGCAAAGCCTGGGATGAGGACAAGGTGAGATTTTTCTTCCACGAGGATCTTGCTCAGGCGATTACTCAGGTGCCAATCAGCCGTCTTGGGGGTGATGATTTTGCCTCTTGGCCTTTTGACAAAGGTGGCCTATACTCGGTACGGTCCGCATATAATTTGGCCAGAACTGAGACTTTCTTCACCAGGCGTCAAGACGCAGGACACGGAGGGGGTTCTGAAACTGCTGCCGATGCGCAGAGATGGAAACAGCTCTGGAGGGTTCAAGCTCCTGGGAAAATGAGGGTCGTGTTGTGGCGTGCAGCCCACGATTGCCTCCCCACTGGTCACCAATTACAAAGGCGCAATATTCCTGCCGAGAGTCGCTGTGTCTTCTGTGGGCGCCTGGAAAGGATCGAGCACTTACTTCTGTTCTGTCCCTTCGCGCGTGCAGTCTGGACTGCAGTCAAATGCCAGTTTCCTCTCCAGCTACGTCGGAAAGACATGGTAAGTGCCAGACAATGGATATTCGATTTTTTGGACAGGGAATCCGATGTCAGCGCTACTGTCATGGTGATCACCCTTTGGCATCTGTGGGAGGCACGCAATGATGCACGCAACAATGTTGTCTTTCCGTCCCCGGAGAGGACAGAGGTGAAGATCACGGCTTACGTGAATTTCGTTCTACAGAACTGCGCCAAGGTAGAGGCAGCTACAAGGAAGCCGGCGCATCAAGCTCAGGTCTGGTCCCCTCCTCCGGCGGGTACGCTGTCCATGTGTGTTGATGCTGCCCTATTCCCAGACACCAGGAGAATAGGTTGGGGTGGTGTGCTGCGTGATCATGAGGGGAAGTCTATCCTCTCTTGCTCTGAAGGTCTAGACGGTTTTCCAGCTCCAGAGGTTGCTGAAGGCCTAGCTACCCGGCGCGCGCTGCTGATCCTCCGGGAACATGGAGTCCACAACTGTGTCATGGAGTCCGACTGCTTGACAATGATCAAGCGCGTGAACTCCTCTGTCCAAGATAGATCCCAGGTGGGGAGTGTGGTGCGAGACATTAAAACCCTGGCTGCAGGGTTCAGTTCGCTGTCGTTCAAGCATATCAACCGTAAGCTGAATGTTGAGGCTCACCTGTTAGCTCGCGCATCCGTGCGCTCTTCTTGTATTGTTTCTTCTGCTGCTTCCCGGGTGTTTTCCCGGGCTGAACTATGTACTGATGTTGATTGATCAATAAAGCGCTACATTATCTCAAAAAAAAAACGCCTCAACTCTTCTTTGCGTTGCAATCTCAGGCGCTAATGCCTATTGATCTTTTTCTTTTTTTTCTTTAAGCGCCTGCTTTAATGTCTATGCGTTGTACGTGCCCTTAGGGGTGTCGCAGCACTGGATTAACCACCTACAATAGCTGAAACTGCTGCTGTTCTTCTCTATCCCAGTGCCTCCAAAACGATAGCATACATTGTTCAATTCCACCTGTTGTTTTGAATACTGCCCCTGCTAGCTGATCTGCAACGTGGTGGATATATATATATAACACATACTACGTAATCCCAGCGTTCAATATACCACATAGAAGAATCAAATATACCTCTTTAACATTTTTAATATACTTCATTATTCAATACTAGATAGCCTAAACTGAGTTATGTGGGAAAAAATCCAGGATACATGTGGTAGCATTAAATTGTCACCACGTCGGTGGTTAGGTTGGTGAAGACGTTTTGATTCTACAATCATAGCTCATTCCGGTCTATAAAAATCTTGACATGCCACAGAACATATAAAACTTGTGACCATTCATGAGCACTAGGATAAGGTGCCCGCTGACTCTCTGTGAGACAAACTACGCATCTCGTTCTTACTTGGGAAACGGTGGCCGAGTTTATATCCAGAGGTCATGGAAAAAAATCAGATTGGCAATGATCAGCAAGTGTGATCAATCAGCCAGAGTATATCCATAATGTACAGAATCGCTGCTCTAAACAATAAGCCCTTCTGGGTTGTGCGCCTCAATGTCAACATGTCTGATTCCAGGCACAATCTTCTGTATCTCCGATTCCAGCCGGTCCACTTCATATCCCAGAGCATCCACTACACCCTCACCTGTACAAGCAGTGTGTGGCTTTTTATACCAAGAACATTTTACAGCCCTACAACATGTGACTAGGAGCAACATATCACATACCATAGTTGGCCATGACTTTTCGTAACTCGGCGTCGTCCTTATTCAAAGAAGCTTCACGAAACTGAAAAAAACAAAATAATAAAAAGGTTATATGGAAATGCTATGGATGATTTGCTCAAATACAATCGTCTCAGAAAGGAATGCATCTTAGTGCAGCCCCTCCTTATCTCGTATAATTGTGTGAAACGGGAATAAAGATGAACAATGAAAAGATGCAGCTCATACTGCCATGTGAAGCAACTTGGATGAAACTTCACGCATAAAAAAACAATCCCTTCTTTGATCTACACTACACCTCTCTTTTTTTTCTTTTTCTTTTTTTGAGGGTGAACTAGGCCAATAGAAAACAAGTTTAAAATCCATCAAAAACTCCGAAGTTAATTTACGGCATAGAGATAATACACAACTATCTTGCCACCAATTTTCAGATCTAAATTCGAATTACAGCTTCATAAACAAAAGATAAAAAATCAGACTCTGAATAGTACCGAATTCAAATCTAAAATGAACAGTGCCCTGGTGGCACTATTCAAACATGGACATGTTTCTTTTGTTTGTTACAAGTTATGTGCCGTATTTGGAATCTAAAAATCTGTGATATGGTTTCTGTGTGTTTTATGAATGTTAGAAAAAACCAAAAAATTTCAAGACTTTCCAAATGTTGAACTAGAAGCCTAAGTGCACCTCAAGTTGCTGAACCCAATATGCCCCTATATTTTTGGGAGGCAAATATGGTTTGTACATATTCAACGGAGGCCTCCGGAAGCGCCAGTGCATAGTGGATGGATAAAGTGTGCTGAGAATGTTTAGAGGGGTTGTGGTAGACCAAACTTGCAATGGGAGGAGTCCGTTAAGAGAGATCTGAAGGTTTGGAATATCGACAAAGATTTAGCCATGGACAGGGGTGCGTGGAAGTTAGCTATCCACGGTTCAGAACCATGACTTGACTTCGAGATCTTATGGGTTTCAACTCTATCTTACCCCCAAATTGTTTGGGACTGAAAGGCTTGGTTGTTGTTGTTGTTGTTGTATGTGCACATAATGGACATGTAATGTTTGCCATGGACAGTGAACATGAAATATTAATTACACAACTCTCTGTAATGGTAAGTGTCAGACTAATATCAGTATATTGAACAAGCCACTAAATAACAATTGGCTGACTGATTGCTAGCATTCTACCCGCAGTTCGACTATACTAGCCAGAAGAGTAATAGAAGGACTACCTACAATTTCAACAGAGAAATTGAGGGGTTGCTTCAATTAAGACAGATAAGCACATAAATTAGCAATTGCTCACTAAATTACCAACAGAGCAACAACATTACCCATAACGAACAGCAACCACAAACTATAACTACATTACTTTAAAGCAAGAAAAAAACACCTGTTTTGCCCATACTCCACGTCCAGTCCTTTTCATATAATTTTGCACCAAGACTACTCCATTGAAATCTGCGGAATGATTAGGTTAATAAATTGTGAAGACAAAATACAACAAGCAAGTATAGATGAGCTCAACAGATTAGCAAATTTGAATGGGAGGAGTCAACAGATTAGCAAATTGTGGGGGATACCCCATGAAAAACCATTCATCATGTATACATGCTTGGCATACCAGAATGTTTGTTTTTGTTTCGCAAGGGTTAATAGGCATGCGGTAGTTCGGTATTATCGTAGTATTTGCTGACACTCTACCACTGCCTATCCCCACCCTCCATCGACACTACTGGGACACTCCTCCAATACCAACCCAAAGGGAAAAACCCTTGCAGGCAAGTCACTGTCCAAGTAACATAACAATAAATTATGAGTTCACCAACTTACTCGGTGCCAACTGCCACCAAGTCATATAGTTAGCTAACTGAAGTGTATTCCTTCTTAGTAGTAATTCAATAACCATATCCTAGACTAAGGAGTGATGAGCTAATTCATTAAATAAAAATAAACAAGGTTAACCAATAAGAGTACTCCATAATTATTAACTTTCAAAAAAGAGACATATTGGACAGAGGAACGATGGATAGAACTGCAACTAACACCTCAATCCGGACTACCTTGTCCTCAAAAGTATAAACTAAAAGTGGCAATAAAATAGAATAACTGTAAGCTGGAATTTGGCACATGATAGAGTTATACCGATTTCTGCTTTGAATCTAAAGAAACCTGGTCCGATCACCTCACTTTTGCAATCATAAAGAGAATCTACAACCTTCAAGATGGAATAGCATCAGCTTCATAACATAGCTTCTAAACATTGTATGAAATTAGGTCAATCCAGAAGTTACCGGATCAGATTTCAGAAATTCAAGAACTCTCTGCATATCATGATCATCGATAGCCCTGCCAATTAAAGCATGCCGGTTCCTCTGGATGAGAAAAATCGCAACCTACAGAGATAGAACTATTGTTGAATCTTACTCTGATACAAAGCATGGGCAGGAATGAACAAAGAGAAGCAAATCCTAAGCAAACCATAAGAGGACCAGACATAACCCAGATGAAAACATATAGTGGTCATTTAGATTGTACGGACGATGAATTTTGCAGAAACCATCTGTGTAAAGATTTTGGGTAACCCTTATTCACTTCTGATAGCATTTAGTGAAAATATTGATTGGTTGAAACTGGTTGTCCATCATTGCAATAGTTTATTTGTTTATAGTTCTGTATAGGAAAAAACAGGAAATGGTGTTTTAAAAGCTTGAAAATTTAAGTATGCACTTCTTACAAGATAAAATTTGAGTAGAACCTACTTCAGACTTCACGCAATCAACAAGAAATATACATCAAGAAAGATACTGCCACTATAGCAGGCTAGCAGTAGCAGTTACGAAAATTTTGGTCTTGCTACTTCAAAAAACACAAATTCGTACCAAATGTAGTGCATACAAGATGCCTCTTCAACACATAGCACATGTTGCTAGTTTGACCGTTATGTACAACCAAGATTTATCTGGCACACAGATGCACATAGCATCATTTGCCACTTTCTGGCATAATGGGACAGACCATAGTATAAACTAACAGAAGAGAATCATTTGGCTATAGATAGAAAAGCTTTAACAAGAAAAAATAAAGGAAAACTGGAAAATATAAGAGGCCAATAGATCATAAGAGTTATAAGGAGATGAGAAAATGCTACAATCTGGTAACAGACCACGATGAGTCCATGCAATAATAAAGATAATTCAATAAGGTCATATAATTGAGTAGGGAGTTCAAATGGCAGAATATGCAGCTTTGCTTCAACACCAAAACAGTAAAACATGATATTCATTTCGATTTGTTTCAGATTCCCATGAAAATTTGTAAGAAGTTAGCCAAATTGTCAGAACCAGGATCTTAAGGACAGAGAAAAACAGTATGTATGGACTAATTCATTTGTAGGAAAAGAACAAACATAAGCAAATGGAAGCAAAAGAAATATGAATCAACAAAAACTCACATACCATTCCAAGTAAGTTACCAACAATGATGGAACCAATTGGATCATAGATAGGGTTTCCAGTCATTTGAACAGCCACCAAAGATGCTCCTGCAATTGCAAGACCTGTAACAGCAGCACCATCCTGTCGGACAATATTGAGATATGAGGAGGAAATCAAGGAATTTAAGACAAGGAATAAGTGGTAAATGAATGAGATGGAAATTGCAAGCAACAAAAGTAATCATTAAAAAATGTCGTAGATGCAAGTTCGGAACTTCAGTTGCAGGAAGTGATTGGACTACAAAAAAAAGGGTGTTAAGGTAGTTTAGAACACATTACTCACTTCAGTCATAACAGCAACTGAAGTTGGATCATGACCACGCCAGATGTAGTCTCTGATACTCATTCCTTCTGCTGCTGCGCCTTTCTTAACAGCCTTTATAGCAACAAGAAGTGAAGCACCTAAATAGACAACAGGACTACTCAAGTACAACCAAAACTAACAATAACTAATAAAATAAATAAAAAGAACAAGTGTTCGTGTATAGCACCTTCAATTAGGATCGACCCGCCAATCACTAATGCAGCATAGTGAATATTCTCGGGAGTCTGTGAAATAGAAGTACTAAGATATGAAAACTGTACTTGGGGATAACATTCGACAATAAAAGGAATGCATATGCAAAATCTTCTATTGAATGAAAGGATACACTGGCATCATACTTGAGTACTCCATAAGTTCTGAACTCCATGCACAATAGTAGCACCTGAGCCCAAGCAAAATATTCCAACCGCAGATATCAAGGACCATACAAATCTTTCTTTTGAATAACCATAGCTGCAAAAGAGATTAAGCTATGGTAAGTAATAATTGATTCAAGACATAGGGGACCGCTTCGATTTATGCATATAATAACTATATGTGATATAATGATTAACACCAGGATCCTTCCTTATCACTAGTCAGTTCAAAGAAATTTATTTCCAAGAAAATGGCTGAAGTTTTTGATAAAAAGAAGGATGATTGGTTTATCAAACTGAGGAAGGTGCAGTAAAAAGGGCAGATATTTGTTGGCAAAGCATGCACTACAAATTGACGAGTTATACTTACGGGTGTAGAGCATCTGGAGCACGTCTTGAGCTTCTCAAACCATATGCAAGAAGAGCCTGAAGTTTGGTAGGAAGTTAGTATACTTCACTCCAGGTCGAGAAATAGACAGGAGAAAAAGATACCACCTTAAGTTGCAAAGGGCAAAGTTACCTGATTAGCAAAGTCTGCAACTGAATGCACTAGCTCAGCTAGCATAACATGACTAGATGTTGAAAACCACACACCAAACTTTAGCGTGAAGACAAGGAAATTACACAAAAGTGCCGTGTTAACCGCTCGATGGCTGAGATCAAACCAATTGCATTTGCATGAAACAAAATATATATCAATACAGAACCTTGCAAAATAATCCAAACATGCAATAATAAAATAATAGTCACTGTTTCTCCACAAAATTGCCAATGTAAATTTTACTACTCCCTCCGATCCGTAATAAATGTCGTAACATGTGAAGTAAGTTGTACGTATCGTGTGCTATTTCTACGACATTTTTTTCAGATAGGAGGTAGTAACTAATATGATAATACCCAATATCCCAAATAACTGTGCAATGAGTGATTCATAGAGAGAGAGACCATCACAAATTCACAATTCATACTTCACAAGACATGGAAAAAAACTATTCAGAGTAGACCTTCTTACTCGTTTAATTGGACGAGTAAACTTGCATCTGTCTTCCAAAAAAAGATAAGGTACATATTCTACAATCTTTTCCACTCAAGCTTAGATAACCTCATCACACCCATTACTCTTCCAATGTTGTAAATGGAATATCATTTATTTCCTACCACAATACAGAGGCAATGGCATTTCTGTCCCATCATAGCACATAAGCACTTTTTTTAGGGTACATAAGCATATATTCGAAGATCATTAAAATGGTTCTTTAACTTAAGGAAAGCATGACCAAAACCCGGGAAGTCATCAATTGATTAATATCATTGTGCCGATTACGCATTTTCTTTTTAAGAACAAATGGGGACATCCGAATCACCTGTGCTCATCGTCGAAGTGTGTCTGCTTCTTGCTCTTGGCGACACGCAGAGAATAACCTGTGCTCCAGCAAGAAAAGCAACAACACAAAACGTAAGATGCCAAACAAACCCCGGAACAAGGAGACGGGCAGGAGGAGAGAGATGGGCACTCCTCTTACTGCGGGAGATGGTGAGCAGGACAGGAGGCGCGTCCGCGACGCCGCCCCGTGGCGGTGACGCTGCCGGAGGTAGCGTCCGCCACCCGCGTAGGCCGAGGAGGCCGGGGGCACTGAAGGCGGAGCTGAGGAGCGGGCGAGGGGAGAATGGGGGAGACGGGGGCGTAGGGTATCGATCCTCACGGTCGTCGTCGCGGCAGAGAAAGTGGAGCGGGGAGGGAGAGGGAACGAGGGGACGGGTGGAGGATGAGAGGAGGCGGAGGCGGAGGACGGCGGCGGCGCCGGCGAGAGGGCGGCGCATTTAGGGATGCCGGCCCCGCCGGTGGTGCTGTTGCTGCTGCCGCGGGCGTGGCGCAGCTTCCATTCGAGGGAAAGCGATAGAGGAACGGAAAGAGGAGCTACAAGGTGGGTTTGGGGGATTCTCTGGGTGCACCGTGGGCTGTAGCGTGCTGGACTGGGCTCCGCATTGGAAGTGGAAAAGGATGAAAAGACGGCCCGATAGGGTTAGGGTTGGAGTCAGAGCAACAGTAGATCCAACTCACGAGTCCCAGGCTCCCAGCAGCTGAGGCGGTTGTCCGAAAATTCAATTCCACACCTAGATGGATGTCCCCCATCTATCCGGACCACACATTTCTTGGAGATTCGTGCTCAATATTTACAAAATACTTCCTCCACTTTATATCTTTCCTGATGTCTAGTCCTCGCATTAACAGGACAGTTATGAATTAACACTTCTTTATCAACACGATTTTTGCATTAACGGTAAATCATTCGTCGCCTTAACAAGATTTGCTCATTCGTCGCCTGGATGCAATTTTTTTCATTCAATATTTTTTCACGCAATCTGCATTGGTCATTTGGTCTTTAATCTGCTTTGAAAATGATTTGTAATTATGCAATAATAAATTACAAGCTTTTCTTACCAACGAGAAACATTTGTGCAAGATTTTTTCTGCAAGAACAAGATCTGTGAATGCAGTACCCGAAATTTTGTAAAAATGCATTAATCCAGAAATAAAAAAGTAAGTTCATCCATAAAGAGGGTCCAATAGCAGAAACACTTTGTAAAGTATGACAGCTTTGCTGTTCCCACGGAGCAAGATAAATGCAGTAGTTTAAACAAAGAGGGAGAGTTAACTAATGCGCCAGGAAAGAAGCCTCACCTGGTCTGCATCTTTCTGGGTTATTTGTTGCACAGGAAACTGTTGGAAACTGAAAGATCTATTCACGGTTTTCCATGTCATACTCGTTAACATCAGGGAAGATAAAACCAGATGCATCATTGGATTTGTTTTTTTCCAAACAGAAAAAAGATCGCAGCAGGGAAATCAAAGGTGTCTACTTATATTCTACGATAGCGGAAGGGAAACAAGATCATTGGATTCGTTTTTTCCATACAGAAAAAAAGGGGTACATTCATTTCATACACGAATCTGAGACATGCAGATCCATCCCTCTCAAATGCATTTACAAACATACAAAGAATTTTTTGGAGTAGAAATCAGGAACAAAAGGATACAGATCTGAGGGGAAACCAACGTACCGCTCCATGATCCAAAACTGATCTGGATGGAGAAATCAAAAAAAAGGAAAAGAAAAAAAAAACGGATTTGACGCCCACATGGTCAGATCTTGGTGGAAAAAACACGAACTCGGTCCGCTGCCGCCATGGCCGGATTTGAAAACCACGAGCTCGAGGTGGCTGCCGGCGGGGGTTCGAGGCGGAGCTCGAGGTGGCTGCCTGCAGTGGCCTCCTGCCGGCGGGATCTGCTCCATATGCGTCTACCATGGACGGGCCTCGAGGCGGTGGCCTCCTCCCGCAAGCCGGATCCGCTGCCCTCTCCCTCGCAACTGGTGGGAAGAGAGAATGGAGGCGGAGGTGGAAGGAGAGGAGGGCTCGGTTGGAGGTGCGAGGAGAACCGGTCAGGTCAGGGTAGGGAAAATGATTAGGGTAATCCGGTGTTGTTGGCTGTTTGCTTTTATTTATAGATGGATGGAGTTGCATTTTTGTCAAAGTGGAGTGTTGTTTTTGCAAAACATCACACGGACCGTCGGATTCAAGACGTAGGGTGCAGATAGATCGGGGACATCCATGTAGGTGTGGGAAAACCATACTCGGCGGTTGTCCCTCTAGTTAGGTTTTTGTGCTCTCACCGGCAAACGGTGTTGCTAATCTATCTTCCCATCGTGTTGTTTCCTAAGTTTATTCTAAAAGATCTGTCAGTAGGAAGTGGTTCTATACTTGGAAAGGATACCATTAAAGAATTCTTTGATCATGTTAGTAAGCATGGTAATTTTGAGGAAAAATCCATATTAGAACTTGCTCCAAATTATGATACTGCTGCAACTTCTTTAGTTCACATTTTAGAAGCTAGGTTTGTTAACCTTCATCCCATATTACAGCATATGTTCCTCAACTTGAATAACATTGAAGATGTTGAGAAAAGAAATTTTATTTTAGAAACCATGCTGAAAAAATTTGGAGATGTTGCTATAGAAACTAGAAAAGTGTTCGGTCGTTTCAATATGCTAGGCTTGTGCGTAGATGTTGTTGGTGCTCTCGAAAAAGCTGAACCTAATAATGAAAATGAGGATAAAATACCAATACCCTTTAAATTGTTGGTGCGGAGGAAACAAATTTCTGTTGTTCACCGTAAAAAATCTATAATTCACAAAAAAAAAACAGACTGATCTTAATTTTTTTGTGCTTATCCCTCAGCTAATTCCGCAAATTATTTGTTCTTTAAGTTTGAAAGAACATAGGTTCTAAATCCTATTTTGAGTGTTTGATTACAACATACAGATGGACTAATATGTTTTGCTAAGTGTACTCAGAAAATGTCGACCCGAAAATATCGTACAAGCTGCAGCAATAAGGGAGAAAAGGTTACGGAATAAGATAAGAAAGAGAAGAAAAGAAACGGCAAAGAAAAGGGAAAAGGAGGCAAAGAAAAAGGGGTGGCCGGCCTCCTGGCCGGCCTCCTGGCCGGGCTCCAGGCCGGGCTGGCGCAGCCCCACGCCGGCCCCAGGCCGGATGCCAGGCCGGGGCGCTCGGGTGGGGGGCCGGCCTCGCCCCTCAGCCCCCGCCGGCCCCAGGCCGGGTGCCAGGCCGGGGTGCTCGGGTGGGGGTCCGGCCTCGCCCCCCGCCCCACGTCGGCCCCAGGCCGGGCTGGCTGGGCGCTGGCCAGCCCCACGCCAGCCTCCACTGCATCCCACGCCGGCCCCAGGCCGGCCCCCAGGCCGGGGTGGGTTTGGCCCGGCCCTCGCTGCCCCCAGGCCGGCCAGGCCGGCCCCCAGGCCGGGGGGGCGCAGGAAAGGGAAAATCCCCCCCCCCCCAACGGCCGTATTTTCGACACGGGTATAAATAGGAGGTCACCACCTACCTCCTTGCTTTGTCAATCTCACCCACACTTTCTCTCACCACCATTGATTGACCAAGCTCAAGCTCAAGAACAAGATCTCCACAAATCCCCAACCGAAGCTCGTGATACTTTGGGATTTGACGGAAACACCCCCGATCTACAACTCCACCGAGTCAATTAGAAATCCACCCACTCATCCCACAGGGATCTTGTCATTCTTAGTTCATTGGAGCTAGGAATCTTGTTGCTCTTAGTTCATCGGAGCTCGGAGCCTTATTGATATCCCCGGTGCTTTTGTGCCCGTGGATCTTGCTTCTCGGAGTCTTGGCGGCTCGTGGGATTTGGTGAGGACCCTCCAATCTTGTGGAGTGTGCCTCATCCTTGTAAAGGTTCTAGTTGTCAACCTCAACGGCAACATAGTGATTCGAGCCTATCCACATCGGTGGAAGGACTCGAAGGAGATACGGTGTGGCATTTGAGGCCTACTCGGTGTTCCACTTTGGTGGCACCGCACCGCTCCAACGGAGATTAGCTTCCATTGGGAAGTGAACTTCGGGATACATATCCGCGTCACTATGTTCGGTTATCCCTCAACTTACCTTTACTAGTTACTACTCGCTTAGTCATATACTTACCTTGTGCTAGTTGTACTTGCTCAACATATAGGATTGTTCACCTAGTTGCATAATCTAGCTAATCTATATTTGAGCATTACCTTGTTAACTTGAAAAAGAAGTTAAAATTTGTAGTTAACCTATTCACCCCCCCCTCTAGTTAACCTCTCGATCCTTCAATTGGTATCAGAGCCTCGTCTCTTTATAAAAGGCTTTACCGCCTAAAGAGGAGGTAAGGATGGCCGATGATCCAGTCACCATGGATGGGATTCAAAAGCTAATCCAAGCTATGATTGAAACTTCCGAGAAGAAGATGGAGGGACTAATAAAAGAATTGACATCTCCATCTAAGCAACCTAGTGAAAAGATTATCTTAGATGAACATGGAAACCCCTTGCCAACTAAAGAAGGAAGTGATACAACTTCACCTTTAAATAGTGGTGCACCATCAAATGGTAGTGGTGGCAATTCTTTTGGCTATGCATATAACAATGCTCCTAATGTACAACATCCACATGTTACTCATCTCGGTCCACCTCCTTTGGTGGATCGGCATCGTTTTACTAATTGGAAAGCTTCCATGAAGTCTTACATGTGCAGCTCTTTAATGCAAATATGGAGAATTGTTGAAAAAGGATATGAGCCAAAGGATCCCGCAAATCTAAGCTCAAGTGACATCATTGATGAGCAACTTAACGCTCATGCTTTGCACATGTTGGAAAGGGCAATGGAAAAGGAAGGAGTTGAGCACATCCGGTCCTTCACAAGTGCAAAGAAAGCTTATGATGGTCTTGTTGATATGTTTGACGGCAATGTCAATCTCCAAAGATCCAAGAAGTCAATCATTCAAAGAAAAGTTGAACACTTTCACTTGGGTGATGGAGAGAACATAGAATACTTGTTTAGAAGACTCAAGGCTCTTGTAAATGATATGAGAGATAGTGGATTCACGGATTGCACGGAGAATTGGATCAAGGAGAAATTTCTACTCACCTTGATGCCATACAATGAAAATATGGTGATGAATGTACAAGCAAGGGCCGACTACTTGGACCTATCCCCCAATGATGTTTTGGGTCTCTTTATCACTCTAAAGGTCATGAAGCAAACTTCCGATGATGTCATGGCTCGTGTAAACGGAGCAAAGAAAGCATCTCTTGCCTTGAAGGCCAATGTCATCTCCCATGAAGATAATGATTCAAGCGATGATGGTGGATCCACTCATGAGGTCTCCGAGAAAGAGATGAAGATTTCGCATGAAGAATGCTTGGCTCTTGCTCAACACAAGTGGTGGAAGAAAGGAGATTTTAGATCCAATGCCACCAAGAATAAAGGGAAGGAATCCTCGAGCACGAAGAAAGCAAGAACTTGCTTCAATTGTGGAGATTCCGAGCACTTCGTTGCCGAGTGTCCCTTCAAGAGTAGAATTGAGAATGGAGGAAGACTTATCAAGAAATCCACCTTCATTCCCAAGTCCAAGAACTTCATCAAGAGAGGCCCTCCTAGGGCAATGATTGCTAAAGAAGTCGAGTACACCTCCGGTGGTGAAGAGAGTGATGGTGAAGGCGAACAAGTAGGTATGGCGGCCATGGCTAGGGGCGTCATACCTCCTAACTTAAGCTCTCTCTTCTCCAACCCAAATGACAACAAGGGCCCCTCGAGTCACAAGTGCTTCATGGCCAAGGGTATACCCCCCAAAGGTGAACCCTACACTTAAACTTGCTAACTCCTCTATTCCTTCACTACTAAATTGTGTCGAGGAAGACCCCTTGACAAACTTTGTTGAAAAACTAGAAGGAGAAACTAAATCCATCTTTGTCTCTCTCATGGATCAATTAAGTGAGGCACATGGCCTCATTGATGAACATGAGGAGAGAATAATGTTACTTGAAAAGTTTGCTCGTGATGATGCTAGTAAAATTGAGGAGCTTGAGAAAGCTCTAGATGAATCACATTGCCTTAAAGAAAGCATAGAAGAAACCTTTGCAATTGACATAGCTAAAGTTAAACTTGATTGTCAACATGCTTTTGCTAAGGTAACGGAATTCATGAGTTTAAATGATGAAACTAACCAAGGGTATAATGAACTCATTAAGGATTTTGATAAGCTTAAAATTGATCATCGTACTATCTCAAATGAGCTCAAAACCTTAAAAGGAGTTAGAGTTGTGAATGAAAACTCTTGTGCTACTAACCCTTTGTGTGTCAAGGCAACTCTCATTGAGGAGAACAATAGGTTGAAGGCACAACTCAACAAAGGCCTTGCCACATGCATCCAAGGCCAAAAGAACCTCAATGATCTTTTGAGTAATCATAAGAGAGTTGTTGGTAAAGAAGGCCTTGGTTTTGATTCCACATCGAAGGTGGCCTACAAGAAGAAGTCAACTCCCTCCACTAACTCTATTGTTTTTGTGAAGGAGGGGGAGTTGGCTAATGAAGAAGATGAGTTTGATATTATTGCTAAAAGTATTGTTCCTAGGGACACTACTACTCACAACAACTTTGCGGGAAAATATAACCCATCCTATGTGCTTCTTAAATCTATTGATGGTCATGTCTATGCAAAGTATGTAGGCACCTCATATGGTGATGATTACAAGCATGCTATTTGGGTTCCCAAGACCCTTGTGACTAACAAAAAAGGACCCATCCAAAAATGGGTACCTAAAACAAGAAGTTGATTCATTGTAGGGTTGTATCTCCGGTGGAACATCATGGATGATTGATAGCGGTTGTTCCGCACACATGACCGGAAGCAAAGAAGTATTAGAAGACTTGAAACTCCAACTTCTCAAATTTGCTCATGTAACCATTGGTGATCGCTCACAACTTAAGGTATTGGGACATGGCAAGGTGGTCATTTCTCCGGATTCATCCATTGAGAAAGTCCTCCTTGTTGAGTCCCTCGGCTATAATCTTCTTTCCGTCTTGCAACTTTGTGAGTGCAATTTTACATGTGTATTTGGGCGTCATCATGTGCTTGTCCTTCACACCATTTCTCTTAAAGTAGCCTTTGTTGGATTTGTGGAAAACGGTATGTATATAGTGGATTTCTCGAAAGAAACTACACATATTGCCACATGTCTAATGGCTAAATCCGACGTCGGTATGAGAAATTTGCAAACTCTTGTGAAGGGTGAGCATGTGATAGGACTAACAAGTGTGAATTTTTCCAAAGATCGTCCTTGTAGCTCTTGTATTGCCGGAAAGATGCATGAGAAGAATCATCCCAAGACATCAATCATCGCCACAACCAGACCCTTTGAGCGCATTCACTTGGATTTATTTGGGCCTCCCACATATGATAGTCTTGGTGGCAAGAAATATTGTTTGGTTATTGTTGATGATTATACAAGATACACTTGGGTTTTCTATATCAAGAAGAAGAGTGAAACTCAATAAAGATTCATTACTTGGGCTACCGAAGTGCAACGCCAATATGACACCAAGATCTTATCCATTAGGAGTGACAATGGTTCCGAGTTCAAGAACTACACCAATTCTTGGGTAATGAGGGGATAAGACATCAATATTCCGCCGCGTACACCCCTCAACAAAATGGTGTTGCGGAGAGGAAGAATCGCACACTTATTGATATGGCAAGAACTATGATGGCCGAGTTCAAATCCCCATATAACTTTTGGGCCGAAGCCATCAACACCGCTTGTCATCTATCTAACCGACTCTTCCTTTGTCCGATGATTGGCATGACTCCATATGAGCTTCTAACCGGTAACAAACCCAACCTCAAATATCTTCAAGTTTTTGGGTGCAAATGCCAAGTATACATAAAGGGAACTAGATTGTCTAAGTTTGATGCTAGAACTTTTGAAGGTATTTTTGTTGGTTACGCCACGAACTCCCACACTTATAGAGTCTACAACATATCCACCGGGTGTGTTGAAGAATCTATGAATGTGGAATTTCATGAGGATAATGGCTCCCAAGTGGAGCAAATTGATTGTGATGATGTAGGTGATGAACCATCCTCCATAGCCATAGGAAGAATGGGTGTAGGTCCACTTATACCCATTGAGGGACACCTTGTGGCAAATGAGGATGGAACTAGCTCTACGCAAGTGGAGCCCTCTACATCAACCACCAATCAAATGGTAAACCAAGAACAAGAAGAAGATCTTCATGTGGATACCTCCCATCAAGAAAGTGATCAATATCCACCCAATGATAATGGTGGAAATGGTCTTGGTGATACTTCACCAAGAACTCCAATAAGGGTGGACAATGGTCTTGATGAAGGAAATGATGAGGATATTCCACCTAATGAAAATCCCGATGAAGCTCTAGTTCGTATCATGTCTCGTCAAGCATCAAGATTGCAACAAAAGTCACTATATCAAAAGAATATCATTGGTGGCTTGGGGAGAAGTGTCTCCACTCGTGGACAAGTACTCAAGTTTTGTGGTATTCACTCATATGTCTCTCATGTTGAACCCATCAAAGTGTATGATGCTCTTGAAGATGAAGATTGGGTTCAAGCTATGCATGAAGAGCTCCATAATTTTGAGAGAAACAAAGTATGGTCACTAGTGGAAAGACCCAAAGATCACAATATCATTGGAACTAAATGGGTGTTCAAGAATAATCAAGATTCTCATGGGCAAGTGATTCGCAACAAAGCACGATTGGTTGCTCAAGGCTACTCTCAAGTCGAAGGACTTGAATACGGTGAAACTTTCGCTCCCGTAGCTAGGCTTGAATCCATTCGTATATTACTTGCATTTGCCACTAGTCATAACTTCATCTTGCATCAAATGAATGTTAAAAGTGCTTTTCTAAATGGACCTTTAAATGAAATGGTATATGTTAAACAACCTCCGGGGTTCGAGGATCCCAAGTATCCTAACCATGTCTACTTCCTCCATAAGACTTTGTATGGCCTCAAACAAGCCCCACGTGCTTGGTATGATCACTTAAAGGAGTTCTTAGTAGATCGTGGTTTCATACTTGGGGTAATTGATCCCACTCTCTTTACCAAAAGTGTAGATGGACATTTCTTCGTATGCCAAGTATATGTTGATGATATTATATTTGGATCCTCTAATGTGAGTTTTGTAGATCAATTTGCCAAACTAATGACAAGTGAATTTGAGATGTCTATGATGGGAGAATTAAAGTTCTTTCTAGGTTTTGAGATCAAGCAATATCATGAAGGGACTTTTATTTGTCAAGCCAAATATATTCAAGACATGCTCAAGAAATTCGATATGATAAATGCCAAACCATTACCTTATCCAATGCCAACAACCACAAATCTCTCTTTGGATCATGAAGGTATACCGGTAGACCCCAAACTTTATCGATCCATCATTGGATCTTTGCTTTACCTTTGTGCATCTAGACCGGACATTATGTTTAGTGTGGGTTTGTGTGCAAGATTTCAATCTAACCCCAAGGAAAGCCATATGATTGCGGTCAAGAGGATTCTTAGGTATTTGGTTGACACTCCCACTCATGGTCTTTGGTATCCATCAAACACAACTTTTGATCTTGTGGGATACTCGGATGCGGATTGGGGAGGTGACAAAGTGGATAGAAAATCAACCTCGGGTGCTTGCCAATTTCTTGGTAGGTCTCTCGTGTGTTGGTCTTCCAAGAAGCAAAATTGTATTGCCACCTCCTCCACGGAAGCGGAGTATATTTCCGCCGCAAGTTGTTGCTCTCAACTCTTATGGATGAGGCAATGTCTTAAGGATTTTGGAATTAAGATTGAGACAATGCCTCTTTTATGTGATAATGAGAGTGCCATTAAGATTGGTCACAATCCGGTACTTCATGGCAAGACCAAGCATATTGAGATTCGGTATCATTTTATTCGGGATCATGTGGCCAATGGTGATATCTCACTCTCTTATGTCAACACTAAAGATCAACTTGCCGACATCCTTACCAAGCCTCTAGATGTGAAGAGATTCAAGGAATTGAGGAGTGAACTCAACATCATATGCGCAAGCAATTTTAGTTGATTGAAAATCGTGCATACACACCCCTACTAGACTCTTATTTGGATTTAGATGCACTGTCGTGGTGGTGTCACGGCAGATGCCATGGGATGGCTAAAGATGTGGGGACGAAGGACGCTGGAGGTGCTCGGGGAGGGATCACGCGACGAGTAGCCGCGTGAGGTACGAAGTAAACACTGCAAACAACACGATCTACCCAGGTTCAGGGCCCTCGTGAGGAGGTAAAACCCCTACTCCTGCCTTTCTTTGTGTATTTTGGTGTCTCACCGAGTAGCCACAGTACAATGTTCTTGCTACCGAGTAGCCACTCTCCTCTCTAGATGATGAACTAGGTCAAGAATTAGGTCACCAAGTGTTCGATCCTCACGCAGGAGGCGGCGGGGCACCTTATATACACGGTGCCCAGCCGGATACGTCCAAACATGGACAAGTGTCGACATAGTGTGCACATCGTCCTTCTTCCGGGTTCCCGCTGACAGCTTTGGTTCCTAATCTTGGCTGCATCTAGAAAGTCGTTGGGCAAAACAAGGGGACAGACTGGTATCACTGTACCTAAACACAGAGTAGGCCCCCCTTATCCTGCCACGGCCTGCTTCCATGCTGTCACTGTCAGGTAGGCCGGTCCCAGATGAACAGTAGTTCGAATAGTGCCAAGTACGGACCCAGGATACGCGGGATCCTGTGTCAGAACGGCTCCTTTGACTTTCTGGCCCGAGTAGGTTCCCGCCAATTGTTCCCGCCAATTGTACTCGGGCCAACTCTTCTACTCGAATGGAGAGAACTTGAATGATTCTTCCTTCTGGTCATCTTGAGGTCAGACCGAGTAGCAGTCAACCGGGTAGCAAATACCGGGTAGGCGGCTACTCGACCAAACCTTTCTTCTGTAAGTCGCCTTTAGCACTTGCCTTTACCCTACTCGGGGGTAACCCCCCGACAGCAGTCCCCGAAGCTGGTTGAGTCTTGCGAACTCGTTCACTAGGCTCTGCCAGCTTAAAACCAATCTTTGCCTCATAGCCCTTGAACCTCAAGATGCCGGGTAAACGACCTCCGAGTAGTACTCCATAAAGTGCCTTGAGTTTCCTGTCTTCCAAATAGCAGCTGCTTTCTACTCAGCGCCCGAGTAAAAGGACTTAGAGAATTTCTCCTCTGGCGTCTCCGCAGCGCAGAGCATAATCCAGCCCTCCGTGCTGCGACTGGACGCGTGTCAAGCATCCGTGACCCCGTCGTTTCGCTGCCACGACACGACGTGCCACGCGCCCAGTTATCACGGGGCGGGCCCACTGGCTCGTTATGTCCCATCACGCGCAGTAATTGGCCACGATCTGGTAGTGGGATCGATTGGGGCCGTTACGCGCGCGTTCCGCGCTTGCGTGCGTTTCTATCCGGCCACAGGCCCCACCACACGGGGATCATGGCCACGATTGATCCCACTACCCCGATGGTAACGGTAGCCTGAGGCGAGGGTATAAATACCCCCACCGGTAACTTCCCCTTCTTCCTCCTCCGTGCTTTCCCTTTTCTCTCCCCTGTTTCTTCTTCGCCGTCGAGCTCTCCGCCGCCGCGCAACTCCTTGCGCCGCAGCGGATTTGTTTCCTCCACCCAAACTCTCCAACTTTCCGCCATCCGCGCTCCCCTTGCCATGGCTGCTCGCGCCGGCTGGGCTGGTTCGCACGTCACCGTTGATGACTGCGCCTGGCTCGTGAACACCCGGAGGGTTCCTCCCGGTGTTCAGTGCCGGCCGTCCGACGGTGAGCTCGTTCCGGCCCCGCAGGAGGGCGAGCGTGTCGTTTTCCTTGCGCACTTCGCGCGAGGATTCGGCTTGCCGGCATCGGACTTCCTGCGCTCCTTCCTGGATCACTTCGGTGTCCAGATGCACCATCTTCCACCAAACGCCATTGTCTTCCTAGCCTATCACACCGTGGTGTGCGAGGCCTTTCTAGGCGTCCGCCCCACGGTGGAGACTTGGCTGAAGTATTTTCACCTCCGCCAGCAGAGTAAGGGGAAAAAAGACGGCGCGGCCGGTAGCAGTCGGGTAACCGACACCGGCAGCGCCATGATGCTGCAGCGGGCGGGAACCAACCATCCTCGCATCAAGGGGTTGGATTCCGTCCGCATGTGGCAGAAATCGTTCCTCTACGTGAAGAACATCGCCGCCACGGAGGGGGGACCGATTGAAGATCGCATCAATCTGCCCGCGTGGAGCAACCGAGCTCCAACCGGGCAGAATTGGAAGACGAAGCCCTCCAACAACCGCAACGCGATACAGATGGAGGAGCAGCTCGCCTACCTCATCGGCCAAGGGCTCAGGAGCGACGATCCCGTCGCTTGCTGGATCAAGAATCGCGTGCTGCCGCTGCAGCGGCGCTCCCATCCAATGTGCTATCTGGGAGGCCCTCGCGACTGCACCCGCACGACCACGCTCGAGCTCAGCGATGCGGAGGTCGCCGACCACGCAAGGTCGATCCTGACCACAAGCCTCCCTGACGACTGGGAGTACGGGTTCACCCCTTTCAGTCGCACGAAGCCGATTCCCCGGGTACGTTCTACTTGTTCCGCTCTCAACATATGCCATCCGTCTAGAAAATCTTCTCTCTTGGCAGTAACTAGCAATTGCCTTCTGCACCGAGTAGATTATTCTATCGACCTGCATAGGCTTAGTATGCTTGATGTTTGCACGCCTTGTCGAGTAGGATACTCAGGAGACATACTTAGGCTTGATATGCTTGTTGTTTGCACGCCTTGCCGAGTAGGACACTTAGCAGATTTCCCTAGGGTTAGTGTGCTTTGTGTTTGCACGCCCATCCGGGTAGAGTGCTTTCTCGCTACTCGGCTAATTTGCAATGTTTCTCTGTCTTTCAGCTCCTTGACCGCCAGCTAGCCGAGAGCTGTGAGCGTTTTGAGGACAATTGGTCCGATGACCGAGGAGAAGATGACCAGGCTTCCCTCGATGCCGTGGATCAGATCAATCTCCCTCACTCCCCCTCGACCGAGAAGCAGCCTGCCGAAACATCTCTTCGCGACTGGACTGAGGATGAACTCGAAGGTAACGGTGCGCTTACTTTACTTGTTTGCGACAAGCACTAATCCATTGTTTGCTGTTTCTGATTCACTCCTCTTCTTTTCCTGAATCCGCAGACGATGTTGATGAGGAGAACGAGAATGAGGACGAGGACGAGAATGAGGGCGATAGAGCCCTTGAGGTCAATCCTCTTTCTGTCGCTGCACCCGCTACTCGCAAGCGGACTGGCAGCGGCGCCGTAGAGCCCCCCGCCAAGAAGAAGAAGCTGACCGAGAAGGCGACCAAGAAGGTCGTGAAGAGACCAAGGCGAATAATTTCCTCCACCACCGCGTAAGTTTCTTCTCGGTTGCATGTTTCAGTTTATCCTGCTCTTCTCGGCTGCTTCCCAATTCTTTTGCTTCATTGTTTTCTCTTCTTTTGCTCTGCCCTTTTCTTATCTTTGATTCCAATTTCTCTTTCAGAGCCCCCTTGAACGCGGATGCCGCTCTGGCATCCAGCGAGACTCAGAAAAAGGCCACCATTGACGTCGACAAGCTAATCGACCTTGATGGTGTAACACCTGGGGTGTTACCTGTTTGTTTTGCTTGCATCATATGCATCACATTGCATTGCACCATGTTTGCATCACCACTGAAATTTCAAAACAATTTAAACTTCCACCCTTGCTCAAAACTTCCAAATTCAAACTTGCAACCAAAACCCCTCCATTGTTTTTTTTCAATGGTTGAATTTGTTTTAATCAATTGCCTGTTAATACAATTTCTTCCCTTTTGTTAAAAACCCTAATGGCAATTTCCAAGCATTCAAATCCAATCAATCTTATTTATCATATTTCAATATGGGTTTGAAAATTAAAATTTGGCAAACAAACTATTTTCCATAATATTTGTATCATTGCTTGTTGCTTATTAAATAAAATTTGCTTATTTCAAAACTCCCCAAATCAAACCTTATTTGAAATTCCACTAACCACTTAAACATCAAACTAATAAACCAATTTTGAAATCATTAACTAACCTTTGCTTTGATTATTGTTTTGCAACTTAATAAAATTAATTATCAAAATACAAACCTCAAACCCTATTTGGAATTTTTTTTAACTAAACAACTTTAATCCAATTAAAGTTTCCACCTTGTGAACATAATGCCAACCTTGCTTTCTTTTCCTGTTTTGGAAAAGATAATAAAAATATTCAATGAAATAACCCACCCCAAAACCCCTTCTCTATCTCTCTCTTTATTCTTTACAAAAAAAAAAAATCAATCAAAAGGAAAAAATAGCAAGGAGAGAGAGAGGCAGCAGCCCACCAGTTTCTTTCTTCCCCCCCAAGCCCATCTATTTCTTTTCTGGCCCACCCCTCTCTCTGTTGTCATCTTCCTCAAGTGTACGAACACCTGCAGAACCACAGGATCATCCCCACCCTACCCGGATGCGATGCCGTACCACAGCCCCGATCCCCATAAGAGCACCTACCCCCTACCCTCTGCCCTAGCACGCCCTGGCCCTCTCCTCTGATCCTGCGCCGCCGTCTCTTCCATCTCCCCCCTCTCTCTGAAACTTGCACCTTCTGAACCACCGTCAGACCACCTCCCTGTACCCTCACCGCCGGTAGCCCACGGTCATCTCGAGGGGCTCCGCTCCCCGGGAATGGAAACGCGACGTCGTCCTGCACCGCACCGTCTCCTCGTCGTTTGCCGGGAACGCCCACGGCGGCCGCGCCGTGGCCGGGAACCGCCCTCGCCGCTGCACCCTCCAGGTCGTCTGCATCGACGCAGCAGGTGAGCTCGCCTGCTCCTTCCCCTCTACCTCCCACTCCGTCCTCACCACGACCACCTGCCCTACCCACGCACACTTAGCGAGCACAGCACACGGCCCGCGCATCAACCACGGTGAGCAACAGCGATCTCCGGCCGGCGATCGCTGCTAGCTTTTCGTCAGGTTCAGTGTACTGTCGTAAAAGTTCAGTTAACGATCGTCCGTCCGGATAAATTCGCTCGCACTCCTAGTCTATCACGATTCGAACGCTAGCGCAGCTGGTTGCGTCTGTTCCGCGGGAGCGCTGCGACCCGGGTTCGATCCCCCGAGTGCGCATTAGCCCACCTTTTTTTTTGCTTTCACTTCGCGGAGGGAGGCCCACCTGTAAGTCCCTCCGGTGGCCACGCGTGCAGTTGCAGGGGCCACGTAGGCCAGTGGCCCACCGGCAGCGGCCGTGGTTAGGAAAAACCACGGTAACAAAAGTTTCTGCATTTTGTTTTCCAAATTAAATCCAATTAAATAGCAGATTTGAAACATAAAACTTCAACCTTTAATAACTTTTAATCTGTAATTCCAATAAATAAAACTTGTATATGTTTGTTGCTCCAAATTTAATAATCTTTCCAAATAATCAATTTGTTCACTGTTTTGACAAATACAAATGCATTTAAAAATTCAAACTTAAATAATTCAAATACTAAATTCTAAATTCAATAACTAATTATTCATTAATCCAATAAATGCAAATAAAATATGTTTTCCATACCATTTCACCTCACCTTTTCAAATATAATTTTTGTTTTCTGTTTTGAATAATTAAAATTGCCTAAACCATTTAAATCTTGTTTAATTCAATTAAAAATTGTTTAATATTGTTTAATTCATAATTAAATAATCCAAAGTCCAATTTCAAAATGTGAAACATGTAATCCAACTAAAATTTGATAACCTTTTCAAATATCAACTTTGTTGTTTGTTTTGATCACTTTAACTTGATGATAACAACCACTACTTGTTCAACACCATTAAGTACCAATAATTTCCAAAACTTATCAATGTTTTCTAAAATGGTTAACTATCATTCCAATGGCATTTAATATTGTTATATTCTTGTTCTTCATCATGCATGCATCATTCTAACTCACTTACACATGATGCTTAGTGGTAGAACAACTAATTCAACCATAAGGCATGGGTTTGCCATATGCAATCTTTGCATATGAAATCCATTTAAACTTGTGTATCATATCCACTAGTTTACTTGTTGCATCTATTAAACATGTCATGCATCCATGTCTTGATCATGCTGGATCTTTTGCCGTAGTAGTAATTGTTGCATTACGGTGTTTGTTCGAGGTTCATTGCTTCTTCCCGGATAGGACGTTGAGATGATGTGAGCAACGATAAGTTCTGCTACCTTGCGGGATCTCAGGCAAGTATACTCACTTGCTGCCATATGGCTGCCTTTCATCACTTGTTACCGATACTTTCCGTTGTTCTTTTCTGCTAGCCTTAGTGGTATTTGTTTCTGTTACGAACCCATCACATGAATCCCTTAACCTTGATATTGCCTCACTTCCATACCTATAACCTTTGCTTGAGCCTGTGTCTTACTATCTTGCTTAGGGTTGTTTTGCTCGAGTCTGTTACCCGTTACTTTCTATTATTACTCTATTATGTTCTGGGGGCTCGATGTTTAATCAATCAATCATTCATGCTACCGTTACTGCTTAATAATAAATTGATGATAAGGCACCGGCAGGAGGCCCTTTGTGGTTTTGAGGCCTGCTAGTGTCGACCCTAATAGGAAAAGGGTCTTGTCTACTGATCCATGATGAGCGCACTACCCGCATTTGGGGAGTATGGGCTCCCCCTCAGTTTGACCCGATTCGCATCTCGTCCAAATCGCCTCATTTAGTTCGGGTTTTCCATTTGCTGCATGCATGATCTTGCGAGCCCTTGGTACCCGGGTGGAACTTTCGTAGTCGGCATATAGGGGGACACGTTCTTAGAGTGCTATGAGGGTCCATTTTCTTCTGGGCTCGATTAGCCGTGCGCCCAAGGTGCTTTGGGCTTGATGCGAAGAAGGGTTGGATTGTGTTGAGTGCCCCGCTTGGTGGAGTGGCCGCTCCATCTGGCGGGATATTCATGAGTGTACGGCTAAATTGGTGCAACCCTGCAGGGATAATCTTCTCGAGAAGCCGTGTTTTCCGCGGTTATGGATTACTTGGTGAAAGTACTGGCTAACAAGTACTCAGGACAACTTCAACGTAATGATTAACCATGTTACACCCCATGATTAACAACTTGACTAGTAATAGGGTTATTCACACAATAACTTGATTCACCTTTAATACAACTGTGTGAGTTATCCTCGGATTGCTTCTTTGGCTAAAGGGGCGAGATCCAGGATGGGTTTGTTTGAAGTTATCTTTCAGTTGGTTACTATTACTCGATCTTATCCCCTTTCTGATAGTTGGAAGTGATAGAATCTCTGTAGTTGGTTAGTGCAGCCTGTTGTCGCTTATTTGCAATAACCCCTCCTCTTCCGTTGATCCTAAAGTATTTGTATCTTGTGATGACTGGCTACGCCGGTAACTTGTGAGTATGGGTTTTATCCCCCTTGCCAGTACTTAACCGTACTGACCCACGAATCTCTTTCGTGGCTGCAAATTCCAACTTGCAGTCAACAGGTTTGAAGTCTGACGACGTTAGCTTGGGAATCCCTCCGGCTTGGCCTGGGCAGGGATTGGACGCTCTCGGTTATCTTCAGGACTCTTAGTCCAATTTGGATCTTGTCCGTAGACGGACGTTTGTTTCTTCCGCTGTTATTTGGATCTTTGTATTGTATCAGTTGTAACCCCGGCTCGTGTGAGTCATCTTGTATCTATCTGTTTCTGTTGTAATTGTGGATTATTCGTGAACTATTGTAATGTTATCATAAATGGCAACCTGGAATCGGTTATTATGCGGATTTGGCGGGAATGCTGAAATCTGCATAGTGCCCGATCTCGGGGCGTCACAAATGGTATCAGAGCCTTGGTTCCGATTCCCGAGATTGTTTCGATACGAATGGTTATCGAAGCAACGGGTCCGCAAAGCCTGTAGGTTAACCTCGCTAACGGTCGTTGTTTCTAGAGTGTCAAAAACTATTTCTGCTAAACTATTTTGGAAAAACATCTCAATAGGGTTCTTGTTTTCTCCTTATCCCTATTCTGTTTCCCCTCCCATCTCATTTGTTTTGGAGTCTTTTCCCCTTTGTCTATCTTTCAAGGTGTTAGGATCCTACGTGGGTGGACGTTTTCTGAGCCTTTAACCTAATAGGTTCGATCATCGGAAGATTTCCTGGTGGAAGAACATCGTCATCAGCCCGAGCAAGAATCGCTTGTTAGTGGTGTCGAGGAGATCAACTGGAAGCACGAAGAATCGATAGTCGAACTTCTTTCCCCTCCCGGGTTAGCAGGTGGATTGCGAGGGCGCAATCCCTTGTTAGTGGTGTCGTCTGTAACACCTGGGGTGTTACCTGTTTGTTTTGCTTGCATCATATGCATCACATTGCATTGCACCATGTTTGCATCACCACTGAAATTTCAAAACAATTTAAACTTCCACCCTTGCTCAAAACTTCCAAATTCAAACTTGCAACCAAAACCCCTCCATTGTTTTTTTTCAATGGTTGAATTTGTTTTAATCAATTGCCTGTTAATACAATTTCTTCCCTTTTGTTAAAAACCCTAATGGCAATTTCCAAGCATTCAAATCCAATCAATCTTATTTATCATATTTCAATATGGGTTTGAAAATTAAAATTTGGCAAACAAACTATTTTCCATAATATTTGTATCATTGCTTGTTGCTTATTAAATAAAATTTGCTTATTTCAAAACTCCCCAAATCAAACCTTATTTGAAATTCCACTAACCACTTAAACATCAAACTAATAAACCAATTTTGAAATCATTAACTAACCTTTGCTTTGATTATTGTTTTGCAACTTAATAAAATTAATTATCAAAATACAAACCTCAAACCCTATTTGGAATTTTTTTCAACTAAACAACTTTAATCCAATTAAAGTTTCCACCTTGTGAACATAATGCCAACCTTGCTTTCTTTTCCTGTTTTGGAAAAGATAATAAAAATATTCAATGAAATAACCCACCCCAAAACCCCTTCTCTATCTCTCTCTTTATTCTTTACAAAAAAAAATCAATCAAAAGGAAAAAATAGCAAGGAGAGAGAGAGGCAGCAGCCCACCAGTTTCTTTCTTCCCCCCCAAGCCCATCTATTTCTTTTCTGGCCCACCCCTCTCTCTGTTGTCATCTTCCTCAAGTGTACGAACACCTGCAGAACCACAGGATCATCCCCACCCTACCCGGATGCGATGCCGTACCACAGCCCCGATCCCCATAAGAGCACCTACCCCCTACCCTCTGCCCTAGCACGCCCTGGCCCTCTCCTCTGATCCTGCGCCGCCGTCTCTTCCATCTCCCCCCTCTCTCTGAAACTTGCACCTTCTGAACCACCGTCAGACCACCTCCCTGTACCCTCACCGCCGGTAGCCCACGGTCATCTCGAGGGGCTCCGCTCCCCGGGAATGGAAACGCGACGTCGTCCTGCACCGCACCGTCTCCTCGTCGTTTGCCGGGAACGCCCACGGCGGCCGCGCCGTGGCCGGGAACCGCCCTCGCCGCTGCACCCTCCAGGTCGTCTGCATCGACGCAGCAGGTGAGCTCGCCTGCTCCTTCCCCTCTACCTCCCACTCCGTCCTCACCACGACCACCTGCCCTACCCACGCACACTTAGCGAGCACAGCACACGGCCCGCGCATCAACCACGGTGAGCAACAGCGATCTCCGGCCGGCGATCGCTGCTAGCTTTTCGTCAGGTTCAGTGTACTGTCGTAAAAGTTCAGTTAACGATCGTCCGTCCGGATAAATTCGCTCGCACTCCTAGTCTATCACGATTCGAACGCTAGCGCAGCTGGTTGCGTCTGTTCCGCGGGAGCGCTGCGACCCGGGTTCGATCCCCCGAGTGCGCATTAGCCCACCTTTTTTTTTGCTTTCACTTCGCGGAGGGAGGCCCACCTGTAAGTCCCTCCGGTGGCCACGCGTGCAGTTGCAGGGGCCACGTAGGCCAGTGGCCCACCGGCAGCGGCCGTGGTTAGGAAAAACCACGGTAACAAAAGTTTCTGCATTTTGTTTTCCAAATTAAATCCAATTAAATAGCAGATTTGAAACATAAAACTTCAACCTTTAATAACTTTTAATCTGTAATTCCAATAAATAAAACTTGTATATGTTTGTTGCTCCAAATTTAATAATCTTTCCAAATAATCAATTTGTTCACTGTTTTGACAAATACAAATGCATTTAAAAATTCAAACTTAAATAATTCAAATACTAAATTCTAAATTCAATAACTAATTATTCATTAATCCAATAAATGCAAATAAAATATGTTTTCCATACCATTTCACCTCACCTTTTCAAATATAATTTTTGTTTTCTGTTTTGAATAATTAAAATTGCCTAAACCATTTAAATCTTGTTTAATTCAATTAAAAATTGTTTAATATTGTTTAATTCATAATTAAATAATCCAAAGTCCAATTTCAAAATGTGAAACATGTAATCCAACTAAAATTTGATAACCTTTTCAAATATCAACTTTGTTGTTTGTTTTGATCACTTTAACTTGATGATAACAACCACTACTTGTTCAACACCATTAAGTACCAATAATTTCCAAAACTTATCAATGTTTTCTAAAATGGTTAACTATCATTCCAATGGCATTTAATATTGTTATCTTCTTGTTCTTCATCATGCATGCATCATTCTAACTCACTTACACATGATGCTTAGTGGTAGAACAACTAATTCAACCATAAGGCATGGGTTTGCCATATGCAATCTTTGCATATGAAATCCATTTAAACTTGTGTATCATATCCACTAGTTTACTTGTTGCATCTATTAAACATGTCATGCATCCATGTCTTGATCATGCTGGATCTTTTGCCGTAGTAGTAATTGTTGCATTACGGTGTTTGTTCGAGGTTCATTGCTTCTTCCCGGATAGGACGTTGAGATGATGTGAGCAACGATAAGTTCTGCTACCTTGCGGGATCTCAGGCAAGTATACTCACTTGCTGCCATATGGCTGCCTTTCATCACTTGTTACCGATACTTTCCGTTGTTCTTTTCTGCTAGCCTTAGTGGTATTTGTTTCTGTTACGAACCCATCACATGAATCCCTTAACCTTGATATTGCCTCACTTCCATACCTATAACCTTTGCTTGAGCCTGTGTCTTACTATCTTGCTTAGGGTTGTTTTGCTCGAGTCTGTTACCCGTTACTTTCTATTATTACTCTATTATGTTCTGGGGGCTCGATGTTTAATCAATCAATCATTCATGCTACCGTTACTGCTTAATAATAAATTGATGATAAGGCACCGGCAGGAGGCCCTTTGTGGTTTTGAGGCCTGCTAGTGTCGACCCTAATAGGAAAAGGGTCTTGTCTACTGATCCATGATGAGCGCACTACCCGCATTTGGGGAGTATGGGCTCCCCCTCAGTTTGACCCGATTCGCATCTCGTCCAAATCGCCTCATTTAGTTCGGGTTTTCCATTTGCTGCATGCATGATCTTGCGAGCCCTTGGTACCCGGGTGGAACTTTCGTAGTCGGCATATAGGGGGACACGTTCTTAGAGTGCTATGAGGGTCCATTTTCTTCTGGGCTCGATTAGCCGTGCGCCCAAGGTGCTTTGGGCTTGATGCGAAGAAGGGTTGGATTGTGTTGAGTGCCCCGCTTGGTGGAGTGGCCGCTCCATCTGGCGGGATATTCATGAGTGTACGGCTAAATTGGTGCAACCCTGCAGGGATAATCTTCTCGAGAAGCCGTGTTTTCCGCGGTTATGGATTACTTGGTGAAAGTACTGGCTAACAAGTACTCAGGACAACTTCAACGTAATGATTAACCATGTTACACCCCATGATTAACAACTTGACTAGTAATAGGGTTATTCACACAATAACTTGATTCACCTTTAATACAACTGTGTGAGTTATCCTCGGATTGCTTCTTTGGCTAAAGGGGCGAGATCCAGGATGGGTTTGTTTGAAGTTATCTTTCAGTTGGTTACTATTACTCGATCTTATCCCCTTTCTGATAGTTGGAAGTGATAGAATCTCTGTAGTTGGTTAGTGCAGCCTGTTGTCGCTTATTTGCAATAACCCCTCCTCTTCCGTTGATCCTAAAGTATTTGTATCTTGTGATGACTGGCTACGCCGGTAACTTGTGAGTATGGGTTTTATCCCCCTTGCCAGTACTTAACCGTACTGACCCACGAATCTCTTTCGTGGCTGCAAATTCCAACTTGCAGTCAACAGGTTTGAAGTCTGACGACGTTAGCTTGGGAATCCCTCCGGCTTGGCCTGGGCAGGGATTGGACGCTCTCGGTTATCTTCAGGACTCTTAGTCCAATTTGGATCTTGTCCGTAGACGGACGTTTGTTTCTTCCGCTGTTATTTGGATCTTTGTATTGTATCAGTTGTAACCCCGGCTCGTGTGAGTCATCTTGTATCTATCTGTTTCTGTTGTAATTGTGGATTATTCGTGAACTATTGTAATGTTATCATAAATGGCAACCTGGAATCGGTTATTATGCGGATTTGGCGGGAATGCTGAAATCTGCATAGTGCCCGATCTCGGGGCGTCACAGATGGCGACGAGAACAATGCCGCCAATGCATCAACAGAGGGCACTGATGCCCAGGACGCTGAGCCAAGGCCGCAGGATGCTGCTCATCAGGAGAAACCAGCTTCCCCTCTGGCCGACACCGCCGAGGGGAACCAAGATCAGGATGCAGAGATGCACCACGATGCCGCCGTCGAGCGGCCAGAAGCAGAACACGAGCAGCCAGCCACAGGGGCTGCCGGACAAGAGAACCCCGCTGCCGAGCAGCGGGTAGAAGATACAGTGATGACCGAGGAGTATCCTCTGAGCAGCGCGCAACCGGGCGCTGCACAAAGTAGTGCGCAACCAGATGCTGCACAAAGCGGTGGGTCCGTGGTACCACCCATTGATCAAGGCTCTGCACCGCCAGATTCCTCCTTGGTGCCACAGACTAAGGATGCAGCCAGCCCTCCTGCCGGGCGAGTAACCAGGAAGCAAGCCCAAGCCCTAGACGCTCTGAAGGAGGCAGTCGAGAAGAGGGCAGCCGAGAAGAAGGACACCGAGACTCAGAAGTCCGAGAAGCCAACCTCCGGGAAGCCACCTGCTCAGAAAGAGACATCAAACAAGAAGGCTGCCGATAAGCCGCCGTCGACATCAGCTGGCCAGTCCAAGCAACTGGTTATCCGCAACCCCAGTGCAGTTCCTGCCGCCGCTACTGTAGCCGATCAGGCCCTCTACCCGGATTATATGGTGAAAGTCAGCCAACAGCGCCAGATTGGCCTTTCCGTCGAGGACCGGAAGATTGCTCTTACAAGAGGAAGGAAAGCCGTGGCGACAGACTCCATGCCCCCGACCCCCGTCTCCATTGCTTCTCGGGGAGCCCAAGACCAAGCAATAACATCCCAGAGCCTCGAGCAAGTACTCGACCTCATTGGCTTCATCGACGCCAAATGGGATAGCAAGATTCTCGGCACCCCCAACTGGAATGGCACTGATTTAGGCGACATCGACCACATGCGCCAGGACTGGAATAAGGTGGACTTGGGTTACAAACCCATGACCGTCTCGACCACCTCTGCAACTCTGGCTGCCAAGATGTTCGTGCATCGCAAGAACGCAGAAGATCTCGAGCAGTCCTACGCGGTAAGCCTTAACTTATCTTTTCCGAGTTGCATCTTCGCTTCTTTTCTTCTCTTCCTCTTTTCCTTATCCATCACCCAGTCCCCGAGATTCTGGCCGAGTAGGCAGACACTCTTCCGAGTAGCCGCCTTCTCGGGTGGAATCTCAAACACTTTGCCTGACACTTGTTTCTTTCGCTTTTCAGAATAGTGTACTGAAGCGGACCCACCTGCACCGCCAACTTCTCTGGAACCACGCCATCGCCAAGAGGCGTATTGCCGCCCTTGAGAAAGAGAAGGTGATCGCTGAGGAAGCCGACAAGGAAGTCATGAATAGTACCATGAGGCTGTCCGAGGTGGAAGGTGCGCTTCTCGCTTATGCGGTTCTTGCGTTTTTTGTTTACGCCCGCTATTGCTTTTTGCGTTAACCATCTCTACCCTGCAGGGAAACTGAAGGCCCTGACTGACGAGCATGAAAACTGCCGTGCTTTTGTTGCAAATGCCGAGACCACCATCGAGAAGCTTGAAGGTAAGCCTCCATCTACTCGGTTTTCCTTTGCCTGTTTCTTCCTTTTCTTCTCTGCTAACCGTGCTTTGCTCTTTTCAGAAGATCATAAGAAGTTTGTCCTAGAGCATCAAGATTGCCTCAAACCTGCAGAGGTGGAGGTGCGACTAATAAGCCAGTCTGCAGCTCTGCAGAGTACACACACTACCGAGATGGAGACGCTGCAACTCCAGCTGCAGAAAGCACTTCAGGATGCGGTCAAGCTTGGTGACGAGAGGGACAGAGCCATCGCCGAGAAGGCAAAAGCTGAGACAACTTTCAAGGCCAAGATAAAAGCCCTCGAGCAGGAGCGCGAAACGCTGAAAAAGGCCAATGCTGGGTACTGCACTCAGTTGGACGGACTTCGCTCGCTCGAGGAGAAGCACATTTCCAATGAGGAGCAATGGAAAACCCAGTTGCAGCAGCTGCGCCACGAGCTTCACAGTAAGTTTCCTCCTTTCTGCATCTCTTTTTCTCGGTTCTGCCTCTTCTCGGATCCTGTGACTGAATTTCTCACCTGCTTTTGTGCAGAAATCTTCCCTGATCTCGTGTCCGCTTGCGCGCCAGCTTTGGCCAAGGCCCGAGCAGCTCGCGCTGAGAAGGGCGAGGACGCGGATACCAGAGCCGAGATCGAGGACAGCCTGCTGGTGATGCGAGGGCACTTCGAACGCCTGGCCGGCGTGGGCACCGACCTGGTGCGCGTCGCCTTCGAGCTCCACAAGCTCTTCTGGCCTGAAGATTCCGCGCCGACAACCATTGATGGCCTTGCTCTGAAGCTAGACAATGTGAAGGCCGAGTTGAAGAAGTGGCGCGCCTCGGGAGCTCGGGCAGGCGCTGATCTGATGCTGCTCTGCGTCGCCTCTTGGTACGAGAATCTGAACATGCAGGTCATCCGCGGGAAGCGCGCCAATTCCAAGTGGGAGACGGACCCCAGCTGTGTGACCACGCGCAAACTCATTGCGTATGAGGTTGCGGAGTGCGCGGATACGGCCACCTTCATCGATGGCCTCCCCGAACCCGACACCGAGGTGGAGGAGGACGAGGACGCAGATGAAGAGACAGACTCCGAGCTGGCATCGGGCTTCTTCGATTCTCCCCAGAGCAAGGGGAAGGCCGCGATCATCGCGAGTAGCGATGAAGAGACCGAGGAAGTCGACACCGCTGCCCTTGAGTTCGGCACCTCATCAGGAGCCGCTCTCGACGACACGGTACGCCCCCCAGGCCAAGCCTCTGGTCCATCCGAGATGGAGCAGTCCGCCACCGTCCACCCGGAAGCGGATGTGACCAACACAAGCGCCGAGGAGGAAACCGCGAAGGCAGCTGCAGCCAGCACGGAGGCGGAGGCGAGCAAGACCGCCACCGAGAACGAAGCAGCCCAGGCCAACACCGACAACACCGCCTCTTCGACATGATCTTAACCTGCAAGCTTTTTTACTCAAACACTTATCAGATCCCCGGGATGCCGGGTGCAGATGTATCAGACTCATTTACGTTTTCTCTTGCTACTCAATTTTATTTCCACTTGTTATCTTCAATTAAATTATTTTGAGCAGCCCTGGCTCAATGCCGGGTTGCGTTTCCATGCGAGTCCACGAGTTGCGTTTCTTATTCACCCTCTCTTTTCATCTCTGCTCTACCCGCAACTTGTTGCTTTTTTGGTATTCGAGTCACAAGAGTCAAAGAGTAGGGCTGCAAATACTTAGCCACTAGAAACAATCATAGTAACGCAGCCCACCACCTAGCCGAAAAGACGGAACAGAGAACAAAAATAACAAACACTCTACTCGGTTCCTGCACTTTTTCTTCCTTAGCGATTTTCTTGTGCTCATTGACCTTTTGCTTGTTCTCTTGCTTGCCATGAAGCCGGGTTTCGGACAACAGCAGAGTCGAAGAGTTGGCACATAGGTTTAGACACAGTACTCAATACGCTTATGAGTTCTGAAGTGAAGCAACCGAATAGACAAACAGTAAAGCTGAGTAAAAACACTTAGAGCAATTTTGGACGAGGGCAGTCCCCGAGAACAATTTCAGATTGCAGAGTAGAATTTCAACTCGGATAAGAGGGTACATACACATCTTTGCTTACGAATGAAAACGACGGAGTAGAGCTACATTCCAAGGGCGCTTGGTTTCCTCTCCAGATTTATCAGCCCTGTTCGCCTGTGGTGGGCGCACATCTACAAGATAGTAAGCATCATTGTGCAGCGCTTTGCTCACAATGAAAGGCCCTTCCCATGGAGGAGACAACTTGTGCATCCCGGCTGTGCGCTGCACAAGCCTAAGGACCATGTCTCCTTCTCGGAAAACCCTTGGGTTCACCTTTCGGCTATGATAACGCCGCAGGTTTTGCTGGTAGATAGCCGAACGTGACAGAGTCAGCTCTCTTGCTTCTTCAAGCAGGTCAACGTCGTCTTCTCGAGCTTCTCTCGCCTCCACCTCAGTGTAGAGGGCTACTCGGGGGGAGTCATGCTCTAAGTCTATTGGCAACACGGCCTCAGCCCCGTATACCAAGAAGAATGGCGTGTAGCCGGTTGACCGGTTAGGGGTAGTCCTTAGACTCCACAACACCGCTGGCAACTCGTCTAGCCAACACTCAGGTGTTTTCAGCAGTGGCTCCATCAGCCTTGGCTTTATGCCTGCCAGTACCATGCCATTTGCTCTTTCAACTTGCCCATTGGAAGCAGGATGCGCGACTGACGCAACGTCTAGTCGGATATGCTTATCTCTGCAGAACCGCACCATTGCTCCCTCAGCAAAGTTTGTGCCGTTGTCGGTGATGATACTATGCGGGTAGCCATATCTCAGGATTATATCCTTCACGAATTTCACAGCTGTGGCCCCATCACACCTCCGAATAGGTTTCACTTCAATCCACTTGGTGAACTTGTCCACCATGACCAAGATGTGAGTCATGTTGCCTCTAGCCGGCTGGAAAGGCCCAACCATGTCCAAACACCAAACAGCAAATGGCCAGGTGATAGGAATTGTTTTCAACTCGGAAGCAGGCATGTGAATCTTACTTGCGAACATCTGGCAGCCTGTGCACCTCCTCACGATATCCTCAGCTTGCTGCAGTGCTGTGAGCCAGTAGAAGCCATGCCGAAAAGCTTTCTGGACCAGCGCCCGAGAAGAGGCATGGTGCCCGCATTCTCCTTGGTGTATCTCTATCAGGATCTCTTCTCCTTCTGCTGGATCCACACATCGTTGCAGTACGCCAATGGCACTTCTCTTGTGCAGCACATCTCGGACAATAGTGTAGCCCTTGGATCTTCTCTGAATCTGCCTTGCAGTCACCTCATCTTCAGGTAGAGTGCCGTCCCTTAGAAAGGATAATATGGGCATAGCCCAACTCGGTGTCTCCCGTGTGGGAAACACTGGTTCGTCCAGTTCCATTGGGACAGGCTCTTGTGGTTGCTCAGGAGGAGTGGGAGCGCTTCTTTGCAGCCCTGATCTGTTGGCGAGAACCTCCTCAATGAATGCGACAGCCTCTGGGTTAAGGACAGCAGTCCCCGAGTAAGGAGCGGCAGTCCCCGAGTAGGGAATGGCAGTCCCCGAGTAGGGAGCGGCAGTCCCCGAGTAGGGAGTGGCAGTCCCCGAGTAGGGAATGGCAGTCCCCGAGTATAGGACGGCAGTCCCCGGGTTTCCTGGAGCATTCTCCCAGTCAATCTCCATGGGATCAGATTCCTCACTTGGCAGAGAAGGAACGAATATGGACTCCGAGTTGGGAGAAGGCTTGATGGATGGCTTCCTCAAATGCTCCAAGGCGATTCCCGCCGGGATGGATTGCCGAGAAGATCCCAACTTGGATAACTCATCTGCTGCTTCGTTCTCTGCTCGGTGAATGTGCTGGAACTCACAACCTTCGAAAAACCCAGTCATAGACTGCACCAGGAAGCGATATGACGCCATGTTGGCATCTAGAGCATCCCATGTACCCGAGACTTGCTGCACCACCAGATCTGAATCTCCATAGCATATGATGCGCTGCACACCAACCTCCTTTGCTACTCGCAAACCGTGCACCACTGCCTCATACTCTGCTACATTGTTGGATGCCTTGAAGTGAATCTGCAACACATACTTGAGCTGATCTCGCTTGGGTGACGTCAGCACCACACCAGCACCAAGGCCTTCCTTCACCTTCGAGCCATCAAAATGCATCTTCCAGTAGTTAGAAACTGGAGCAGGAGGTTCATACTGCACCTCGGCCCAGTCCACAAGAAATTCCGCCAGGATCTGAGACTTGATGGCGTCTCTTCTCGCATATGCGGGAGCATACGCGGCTAGCTCAATCGCCCACTTGGCTACTCTGCCACTCGCCTCCTTGTTGCCCATGATGTCCGAGATGGGAGCAGAACTCACAACAGTGATGGGGTGCTCCTGGAAATAATGTTTCAGCTTCCTGGCGCCCAGGTACACACCATATGTCATCTTCTGGTAATGCGGATAATTTTGCTTGGAGCTGGACAGCACCTCACTGAGATAATATACTGGGCGCTGCACACTCTTGCCTTCTTCTTCTCGTTCCACCACAATCACCACGCTGACTACTCGGTTAGTCGCAGCAATGTACAGCAGCATTGGCTCCTTGGGTAGCGGACTAGCCAAGATGGGAGCACTTGCCAGCATTGCTTTCAGCTCATTGAATGCCACGTCCGCTTGCGGAGTCCAGACAAACTTGTCACTTTTCTTCATCAGCTGGTACAGAGGCAGGGCCTTCTCGCCCATTCGACCCAGAAAACGGCTCAGAGATGCCAAACAACCTGTGAACTTCTGCACATCTTTCAGTGATCTCGGTAAAGACATGCTCTCAATAGCTTTTATCTTAGAAGGATTGGCTTCAATGCCCCGACTAGAAACCAGAAAACCGAGTAGCTTTCCAGCCGGTACACCAAAGGTGCACTTACTCGGATTCAGTTTCATTTTGTACTTGCGTAGGTTAGCAAAGGTTTCCTCCAGGTCGGCAAGCAGAGTATGTGTTTTATTCGTTTTGATGACAATGTCATCTACGTACACCTGCACATTCTTGCCGAGCTGGTCGTGCAAGCATTTCTGCATGCATCTCTGATAGGTTGCACCCGCATTCCTCAAGCCAAAACACATGACACGATAGCAATAAGCCCCGTACGGGGTAATGAAAGCAGTCTTTATTTGATCAGCAGGATTGAGTGCAATCTGGTGGAAACCAGAGTAGGCATCTATGAAAGACAACAGTTCACAACCAGCGGTGGAATCGATCACCTGATCGATGCGAGGTAGCGGGAAAGGATCCTTGGGGCATGCCTTGTTCAAGTCGGTGTAGTCGACGCACATGCGCCATGCAGTGGCAGCCTTGGGATCCTCCTTCTTCTTCTCGACCATGACCGGGTTGGCTAGCCAATCCGGGTGCAGCACCTCCATGATGAAGTTGCTTATCAGCAGCTTGGTGATCTGGTCACCTATGGCCTTCCTTCTCTCATCTCCGAAGCGGCGCATAGCCTGCTTCACTGGTTTGGCGTCAGGACGCACATGTAAAGAGTGCTCAACCAACTCCCTCGGGACTCCTGGTAGATCTTCATTGGACCAGGCGAATACATCCCGATTCTCACGGAGGAAGTGGATGAGCTCGCTTTCCTATTTCTCCGCCAACCCGGAGCCAATGATGGCTACACGGTCGGGGAACTCGGGGTCAACCTGGACCTTCTTTGTCTCCTTGGCAGCTTGGAAAGCGGTACCATGCTAGGTACTCGGCACACCTTGTGCACCGGCTTGCGCGGACTGAGCCATGGCCACCACCTCGTACATCTTCTTCTTCTCGGCAGCAATCACCATCGACTCCGCCAACTGGGAGCTAGCAGAGGCACACTCCATGGACTTCTTGTAATCTCCAGAGATAGTAATGATACCATTGGGACCAGGGATCTTCATCTTCAGATATGCAACATGGGTAGAAGCCATGAACTTGCTCAGAGCAGGCCTGCCGAGTAGAGCATGGTAAGGACTCTGATGATCCACCACCTCAAACTGCAGGCGCTCTGTGCGGCAGTTCTCCCGGGTACCGAATAGCACATCGATCCACACTCGGCCAATCGGGTTGCACGAGATCCCGGGCACAATGCCATGGAAAGTGGTCTTGCTAGGCAGCATCATGTTCTCGGCCAAGCCAAGCTTCTCGAGTGTGTCGTTGTACACAATGTTGATGCTGCTGCCGTTGTCGATTAGCACCTTGCTGAACCTCACATTCTTCTCGGGACCCAGGAAGGTAGGATCCAGCACCAAGGCATAGCTACCCGGATTGGGCATCACCTTGGGATGATCTGCTCGGGTCCACCTGATCTCCTGGTCACACCAATACATGTAGTGAGGGACAGCAGGAATCACTGCATTGACCTCCATGGCCCGCCTGTGCTGTGATTGCTTGTCGACTGGCTCAGAAGTGAAGATCATATAGCTTTCGTGGTGCTCTTGGTACTGATTGGAGCCTCCGCCCCCATTGTTGCCGTTGTTGTTGTTGCCCTGGTAGTTGTTGTTGTTGCCTCTGTTGTTGTTGTTGCGGTTGTAGTTGTTGTTGTTGTTGCGGTATCTCTCATTGTTGAAGTTCTCGTTGGCTCCTAAAGCCACCTGGTTCACATTTTCTCTTCTCGGGTACACTGGCGGCCGAGCTGCGGGTGCGCGAGTAGGCTGCACATTGGCATTGGCTGCTGGCAGAGGAGGAGGAGGAGGCAAGCCATCACTCTTGATCGCCTCCCACCACTCGCACTGCCGAGTAGTGTGGTTAGCCGGCCTCGAGGGGTGATGAGTGTGAAAACTGCACGGGCCATCCTTCATGTCATCAAAGACAAACTTCTTCTGCTGCTCGGAGTTCCCGCTACCCGACTGAGAGGTGCGAAACGGCTTCTTGTTGCCTTGGCCCTGGTTCTGGTTCTGCCCGTAGGCTCCAGCAGGTTTCTGCCTCTGGCTGCCACCAGCTCCAACAGTCACTGCATTCACCTCTTCCGGATCATACCGATTATCTACTCGGCGCTTGTTGCGGAACTCGTTGCGCTTGCCGTTGCTGAAGTTTCTTCTCGGCTCAGAGGAGTCCATCAGTGGCTGAGTGGGATCACCAAGTGCGTACTGATCCGCAATCTTGATGGTCTCCGCCAGAGTGTTCGGCATCTCCCTCTGCAATCTCTGCCACAACATACTGCCATGCCTGCATCCCTGCGCAAACCAAGTGATGGCCTGTGCTTCATTCACACCCTCACAGGTGTTCCTCAATGTACTCCACCGAGTAAGATACTCGCGGTCTGTCTCGTCTTCTCGCTGCCTGCAAGCGGATAGCTGCTGTGGCCTATTCGGCCTCTTGTATGTGCTGGTGAAGTTGCTGATGAAGGCATCCGAGAAGTCCAGCCAGCAGTTAATGCTGTTCTTGGGCAAGTTGTTGAGCCAAGTGCGAGCTGGACCCTCTAGCATCTGTGGAACATAACGCACCGCCCATCTTCTGTTGCCATTCGCGATATGGACCGCGGTGACATAGTCATTGAGCCAATCTTCAGGCTTGGTGCTGCCATTGTAGCTCTTGGTGCCTCTTGCAAGCTGGAAGTTCTTCACGGACGGCTCGTTCATGATGCGCGGGCCAAAGCACTCGGGGCCGGGAGGACCCGTGCTCTCCAGCCGCGCCGACAAGCTGATCCGGTCCAACTGATGCCTCGCATCTCCTGGTGCCAGCATGCGCTCGCCAACACGGTCATGTACATCATAGCCAGCCATCTCCATGGCCGAGTAGCCATCATCATACCTGTCCACCTGCACAGCTGCAGGCTGCTCCACCGGGTTGGCGACTGGTGCCACTGCGCGCGGCTGCTGCCTCTGCCGAGTAGGCTGAGCTGCGGGTTGCCGAGAAGGACCTGGACGCGCAGCATCTCGGGCACGGCTTTGAGCTTGATGGGCTTGAGAGCCTGCTCTTGCAGCGTTGTGTTCCTGCCCGGGCTGCTGCGGCACAGCAAGCTGTTTCGCGGCAGCAGCCGGGTCATACACCTGCATTTGCCTGTCTCTGCCCGAGCGCCCGCTGCGGCTCTTCTCGCGGCTGGGATGCGGAGACGAGGCCTGATCGTTAGATCTAGCCGCGTGCGAGTGAACCACCTGCGAAGCCCCAGCACCCGGGTTGGCCTTCCGGAACTCCTCGTTCTGCCTAGCAGCCTCCAACACCAACTCGTTGAGCCTTTCCTGCTGCCTAAGACGCGCATCGCCATCTAGGCGAGGCAACTCGGCAGCTACAGCCTCTGCAGCTCTAAGTGTCTTGGCGGGTGTGCTATATCTGGGCCTAGTGGAGGTGTTTGCGGTGGCGGACTGAGCAGGAGCCTCTACAACTGTCGCCATCTCGGCACCAAGATTGCGCCGAGTGGCACCTACTCTGCTAGGCCTCCTAGCGACTGGCGTGAAGCCGTGAGCCTTGTTGTACTCGAGCTGATCTAGACTCAACTCCAACCGCACCTTATCCAACTCCGCCTGCTCGGCAAGCAGCTCCAAGCGTTGCCGCTCGAGCTGCTCCCTCATGGCCAGAAGCTCGATGTCGGTGGGAGTGGGCATGCCAGGTCGCGTGGCCGACGCGGGAATGACCGTAGACGTGGAAGGCGGCAAGTTGCTCTCCTTCTCGTAGGGCCGGTGAACCCTGCCACCAGTCGGTGTATCAATCTCCTCGACGACGGCCGCAGCGCCAGTGGCGGCTGCGCCAGTGTTTGCCGCCAAGCCCGTCACCATCACCTCAGCGCAGTTCGCAGAGCGGTACGCGGGCCTTCCGCGAGCAGCGATCACCGCGGGAGGATCCTCCGCGTCATGCACCAGCTCGGGATATGCGCGGTTGGCGACGGTGGCGACGTAGACGAGGTGAGAGCCGAAGGAGATCACCGAGCCGCCCTCCGGCATGGCCCTGCCGCCGAAATCGCCGGCGTTGTCGGTGACGAAGTCGAAGGAGCCGAATCTGTGGACAAGGCCACAGACCACGCGCTCCGCTGAAGAAGATCCCGTCCGAACAGAAACTCCAACCAGCGCCGCTGGTTGCCCCACGGTGGGCGCCAACTGTCGTGGTGGTGTCACGGCAGATGCCATGGGATGGCTAAAGATGTGGGGACGAAGGACGCTGGAGGTGCTCGGGGAGGGATCACGCAACGAGTAGCCGCGTGAGGTACGAAGTAAACACTGCAAACAACACGATCTACCCAGGTTCAGGGCCCTCGTGAGGAGGTAAAACCCCTACTCCTGCCTTTCTTTGTGTATTTTGGTGTCTCACCGAGTAGCCACAGTACAATGTTCTTGCTACCGAGTAGCCACTCTCCTCTCTAGATGATGAACTAGGTCAAGAATTAGGTCACCAAGTGTTCGATCCTCACGCAGGAGGCGGCGGGGCACCTTATATACACGGTGCCCAGCCGGATACGTCCAAACATGGACAAGTGTCGACATAGTGTGCACATCGTCCTTCTTCCGGGTTCCCGCTGACAGCTTTGGTTCCTAATCTTGGCTGCATCTAGAAAGTCGTTGGGCAAAACAAGGGGACAGACTGGTATCACTGTACCTAAACACAGAGTAGGCCCCCCTTATCCTGCCACGGCCTGCTTCCATGCTGTCACTGTCAGGTAGGCCGGTCCCAGATGAACAGTAGTTCGAATAGTGCCAAGTACGGACCCAGGATACGCGGGATCCTGTGTCAGAACGGCTCCTTTGACTTTCTGGCCCGAGTAGGTTCCCGCCAATTGTTCCCGCCAATTGTACTCGGGCCAACTCTTCTACTCGAATGGAGAGAACTTGAATGATTCTTCCTTCTGGTCATCTTGAGGTCAGACCGAGTAGCAGTCAACCGGGTAGCAAATACCGGGTAGGCGGCTACTCGACCAAACCTTTCTTCTGTAAGTCGCCTTTAGCACTTGCCTTTACCCTACTCGGGGGTAACCCCCCGACATGCACGCATAGACATAGGGGGAGTGTGTGTCGTGGTGGAGTCACGGCAGATGCCATAGGATGGCTAAAGATGTGGGGACGATGGACGCTGGAGGTGTCCGGGGAGGGATCACGCGACGAGTAGCCGCGTGAGGTAAGATCCACACAACACAAACAGCACGATGTACCCAGGTTCAGGGCCCTCGTGAGGAGGTAAAACCCCTACTCCTGCCTTTCTCTATGTATTATGATGTCTCTCCGAGTAGCCACAGTACAAATGATATCGCTACCGAGTAGCTTCTCTCTTCCCTCCGGGTAGAACTAGGTCAAGAACTTAGGGTTTCTAGGGTTCACTATGAGCATGGAGCAAGATCCCAGAGCATGCCTCGCGCAGGAGGCGGCGGGGCACCTTATATACACGGTGCCCAGCCGGATACGTCCAAATCTAGACAAGTGTCGACATAGTGTGCACATCGTCCTTTCTCCGAGTACCCGCTGACAGCTTTGGTTCCTAACCTTGGCTGCTTCTGTAAAGTCGTTGGGCAAAACTAGGGGACAGACTGGTATCACTGTACCTAGGCACAGAGTAGGCCCCCCTTATCCTGCCACGGCCTGCTTCCATGCTGTCACTGTCAGGCAGGCCGGTCCCATATGAACAGTAGTTCGAATGCTGCCAAGTACGGACCCAGGATACGCGGGATCCTGTGTCAGAACGGCTCCTTTGACTTTCTGGCCCGAGTAGGTTCCCGCCAATTGTTCCCGCCAATTGTACTCGGGCCAACCCTTCTACTCGAAAGGATAGAACTTGATTGATATCTCCTTCTGGTCATCTTGAGGTGAGACCGAGTAGCAGTCGACCGGGTAGCGAGTACCAGGTAGTCGGCTACTCGACCAAACCTCTCTTCTGTAAGCTGCCTTTACCACCTGTCTTTACCCTACTCGGGGGTAACCCCCCGACAGCAGTCCCCGAAGCTGGTTGAGTCTTGCGAACTTGTTCACTAGGCTCTGCCAGCTTAAAACCAGCCTTTGCATCCCAGCCCTTGAACCTCAAGATGCCGAGTAGAACCTCCGAGTAGCTATCTGGAAAGTACCTTGAGTTTCCTCTTTCCCGAGTAGCACTTGCTTTCTACTCTGTAACCGAGTAAAAAGACTTAGAGAAATTTCTCAGATTGAGCCTCTGCAGCACAGAGCACAATCCAGCCCTTCGCGCAGCAACTGCACACGTGTCAAGCATCCACGACCTTGTCGTTTCGTTGCCCAGGACACGACCTGCCACGCGTCCAGTTTTCACGCATTGGGTCCACCGGCCGTCATGTCCCATCAAGTGTAGTTATAGGCCACGATTCGGTGGTGGGATCAACTGTGGCCATTACGCGCGCAACCGGCGCTTGTGTGCGTTTCTAGCCGGCCACAGGATCCACCACACGGCACAATCGATCCCACTCACACGACGGTAACGGTAAACTCGCGGAGGAGATATAAATACCCCCGCCGGTAACTTCCTTTTCCCCTTCCCTCGCACTATTCCTTCTTCGTCTCCTGCTCTTCTCCGCCACCGTGCTCTCCGCCGCCGCGCAAGCTTTCGCGCCGCCGCGGACTCAATCCCCCAACCAACTCCTTCGATTTCTTCCACCTTCCCTACTCGCAACAATGGCCAAATCTGGCTGGGCCGGCTCCTCCGTTACCGCGGAAGATTGCGCCTGGCTCGTCAATACCAGGCGAGTCCCTCCCGGCGTGGAGTGCCGGGCGCCGGACGGTGAAATCGTGCCGTCCACGCGGGAGGGAGAGCGCGTCGTCTTCCTGGCGCATTTCGAGCGCGGGTTCGGATTGCCCGCCTCCGATTTCTTGCGGAAGTTCCTCAACCACTTCGGCATCCAGATGCACCATTTGCCCCCCAACGCCGTCGTCTTCCTCGCCTACCACGCCGTGGTCTGCGAGGCCTTCCTCGGCATCCGGCCCACGTGGGAGACGTGGCTCAGGTATTTCCACCTGCGCCAGCAATCTACCGGGAAGAAGGACTCCGCGGGCGTCGCCCGCGCCACCGACACCGGCTGTGCCATGATGGTGCAGCGGTCCGGGACGAACCACCCCCGCATCAAGGGGCTGGACTCCGTCAAGCTGTGGCAGAAGACGTTCCTCTACGTGAGGAACGTTGCCGCCGCGGAAGGAGCCCCGGTGAACGATCGAATCAACTTGCCCGTATGGAGCAACCGCGCTCCAATCGGGATGTACTGGAAGGACAAGCCCGTCAACGACGATGACGCCATCGAGATGGAGAATCGACTCGGCTGGCTGAAGGCGCAGGGCCTCAAGAACGACGATCCGGTGGCTTGCTGGATCCAGCGCCGAGTGCTGCCCTTGCAGGAGCGCTGCCATCTCATGTGTTACATGGGAGGCCCCCGCGACTGCACCAGGACCACCACCATCGAGATCGACAACATCGACGTTCCCTGGCACGCAAGGAACATCTTGACGACAAACCTTGGCGACCACTGGCAATACGGGTTCGTCCCGTATAGCCGTACGAAACCAATTGAGCGGGTACGCCTTTCTTACTTTGCTCTCTGCATACACTTTCCGAGTAGATAACTTCTCCTTCTTGCCTTGCGTTCCGAGTAGGACATCCAGCCGAATCGCCTTAGGCTTAGTATGCTTTGTGTTTGCACGCCTTGCCGGATAGCCTACTCGAGAACGATTCTTAGGCTTGATGTGCTTTATACCTGCACGCCCTTCCGAGTAATACCTTTCGGCAAACATGCTTAGGCTTAGTATGCTTTGTGTTTGCACGCCTATCCGGGTAGAATGCGTAGTAGACTGCCTAGGCTTTGTGTGCTTTGTACCTGCACGCCTGTCCGAGTAGAATTCCTTCCTGGTACTCGGCTAGTCTGTGATCCTTCTCTGCTTTTCAGGTCCTCACTCGCCAGATAATCGAGAGCTGCGAGGTTTTTGAGGGCAACTGGTCTCCTGACCGTGAGGAGGACGATGTGCCCTCTTTCGATGCCGCGGAGCAGACCAACCTCTCTCGCTCCCCCATCACTGATAAGCGCGACGCTCTCCGCACCTGGTCCGACGAGGATTTTGACGGTAACTACCCTTTCATTCTGTTTGTTTCCGAGAAGCATCAATCCCTCGTTTGCTGTTTCTGATTCTTTCCTCTTTTCTCTTTGATTCCCAGATGAGGTTGCCGCGGACAAGGACGACGAGGACAAAGACGAGAACGAGGGCGATGCGCCCCTAGTCGTCAAGCCCCTGTCCGTCGCCGCTCCTGAGACCCGCAAACGGGCTGGTAGCGGAGCACCAGCGCCTCCTGCCAAGAGGAAGAAGCCCGCCGAGAAGAAAGTGGTCGTGAAGAGATCCAGACGAGAGCTCAAATGCACCACCGCGTAAGCCCTCTTCTCGGTCGTTTCCCTTCTCGCGCGGTACTATTTTCCCCAAATTCCTTCTAATTTCTGGTTTCCCTTTCTCTGCAGACCTCCTATGGACGCGAACGCAGCTCTCACGTCTGATCACACTAAGGAAAAACCAGTACCTCTGGTCAATCTGGATGATGATGAGGACGACACCGCCAACGCTGCTGCTGCCAATCCACAGACCGCCGGTGCGCAAGGAGCAGCGTCTGAACCAGCAGCGCAGGACACTACCGTCCACGATGAGAGACCCCCTTCTCCTCCGGCTAGCAATGCCGAGGAGAACCAAGATCAAGAGATGCAAGACAACACCGCCGCCGAGCGGCCTGAAGCAGAGCAAGAGCAGCCCGCCACAGGGGCTGCTGCACAAGAGAGCCTCGCTGCCGCGCAGCGAGTAGAAGACACCACCGCCGCGGATGCCACCACGACTGACGCTTACCCATTGAGCAGCGTGCAACCGGGCGTGACACCAAGTAGCGCCCAGCCAGGAGCTGCACAGGGCGACGGATCCGCGGCACCACCAACTGCGCAAGGCCCTACACCACCAACTGCGCAAGGCCCTACACCACCAACTGCGCAAGGCCCTACACCGCCAACCTCCTCCTCGTCGCCGCAAAGTAAGGACGCATCCAGCCCTCCTGCCGGGCGAGTAACCAGGCAGCGAGCCTTGGATGCTCTGAAGGATGAGGTTGTCAGAAGGGCAGCCGAGAAGGAAGCTGCTGAGAAGGCCAAGGCCGAGAAGGAAACTGCTGATAAGGAAGCTGCTGAGAAGGCCAAGGCTGAGCAGAAGAAAGCCAGGGCTGAGCAGAAGAAGGCCGAGAAGCAAGCTGCCGAGAAGGCAGTTGCCGAGAAGGCGAAGGCCAAGACTGAGGGAAGAAGACTGAGGATCCCGAGAAGCAGAGGGTTGAGAAGGAGCAAACGAAGAAGCGGGCCAGAGACCAGAGTACACCCTCAGGCGGAGCGCTCGTGATCCACGAGTCCGGCCCGATTCGTGCTGCGCTCTCTGCAGACGCTCGCGCTGCTGGCCAGCCCTGCTACCCGGAGTACATGATTGAGGTTAGCCATCAGCACTCAATCGGCTTCCCTCCCAAGGACAAAGCTTTAGCTATCCAAAGGGGAAGGAAGGTTGTAGCCATGAACTCCCCTCCTCCGGACCCAAGCCAACCCCAGTCTGTCAACATCGCTTCTCGCGGAGTCCAAGACAAACCAATAACTTCCAAGGGTCTTGAACAGGTATTGGACACCGTTGGCCACATCAACGCCAGGTGGGACAGCAGGGTTCTCGGGGAGGAGAAATGGCACGGCCTGACCCTTGGCGGCATCGACCACATGCGCGTGGATTGGAACAAGGTTGATCTGGGACACAAGCCCATGTCCGTCTCCACCGAGACCGCAACCCTCGCAGCCAAGATGTTTCTGCACCGCAAGAACGCCGAAGACATCGAGCAGTCCTATGCAGTAAGTCCTTCTTGCCTTTTCCGAGTTGAAATTTCTTCTCTTCTATTCGCCTTTCTTCTTTCTTACCATCACCCCCAGTCCCCGAGATTCGGGTCGAGTAGGCGGATACTCTCCGAGTAGCCTCCTACTCGGGCTGAATCTTCTCTGCTTTGCCTAACTCATTTTCTTCTCGTTTCTCAGGATAGCGTTCTTAAGCGGACCCACTTATACCGCATTCTTCTCTGGAACCATTCCATCGCCAGGAGGCGAATTGCTGCATTAGAGAAGGAAAAGGCAGTTGCTGAGGCAGCCAGCAAGAACGCCAACGACAGCACCCAGCAGCTGGCTGAAGTACAAGGTACGCTTTTAGCTACGCGGTTTCTGCGTTTTATGTTTACGCCCGCTTCTGCTTTCTTATGCGCTAACCTTTCCTTCTCTGCAGAAAAACTGAAGGCCTTAGCAGACGAACATGAGAAGTGCCGCAGCTTCGTGGAGAACTCCGAGGCCACCATCAAAAGGCTAGAAGGTAAGCTTGTTGTTTACTCGGTTTGACTTTGAGTTTGTTTCTTCTCTGCTCCTCTGCTAACCTCATCTATCTCTTCGCAGAAGATTACAAGTTGTTTGCTGAGGCACACCAAGATTGTGTCAAGCCAGCAGAGGTGCAGAAGCAGCTGTCCGACCAGGCCGTTGAGCTGTTGAAGGACCACACCATGGAGACCGAGAAGCTGCAACTCCAGTTGCAAAAGGCACTCCAGGATGCCGTCAAGATTGGCGCCGAGAGGGACAAAGCAATCGCCGAGAAGGCCAAGGCCGAGACCACTTTCAGAGCCAAGGAGAGGGCCCTTGAGCAGGAATGCGAAACCTTAAAGAAGACCAATGCTGATCTCTTTGCTCAGATGGATAGCTTGCGCCTGATCCAAGAAAAGCACATTTCCAACGAGGAGTCCTGGAGGACCCAACTGCAGCGGCTGCGCAACGAACTGTCCGGTAAGTCTTTTCTTCGCTGCTTCTTTTCTTCTCGGTCGTATTTCTTCTCGGTTTTCCTCTACTCGGTTCTTCTCTTCTCGGTTCTGAAGTTACCACATGCTATTTCAGAGATCTGGCCTCATCTTGATTCCCCTTCTGCGCCTAAGGTGGCCAAGGCCCAAGCAGCTCGCCTTGCAAAAGGTGAGGCAGCAGATACCAGAGCCGGGATCGAGGACAGCTTGCTGGTGCTCAAAGGCTATTTCGAACAGCTGGCTGGTATCGGAACTGACTTGGTGCACGAGGGCTTTGAGCTCCACAGGCTGTTTTGGCCTCATGATGATCGGCCAACCACCATGAAGGGCCTAGCCTTCAAGCTGAAGAACGTGAAGAAAGAGTTGAAGAAGTGGCGTGCCTCGGGCGCCCGTGCTGGTGCAGACGTGATGCTTCTCTGCATAGCATCCTGGTATGAAAACCTCAATATGCAGCTCATCCGCGGGAAGCGCAATAATTCCAAGTGGGAGGTAGATCCCGACTGCGTGGCCACACGCAAGCAGATCGCCTACGAGGTCGCGGAGTGCGCTGAGACGGAGACCTTCATCGAGGGCCTCCCCGAGCCCGACACCGAGTACGAAGAGGACGAGGAGGAGGATGACGAAGTGGAATCCGACTTGGAAGGCCTCTTCGAATCTCCTGAGGGCAAGGCCGGGAAGGGGAAGAACGTCGCCGTCGCGAGTAGCGATGAGGACGAGTACGCCCACATCGACACCGCCGCACTCGACTTTGGCACCTCCTCAGGTGCTGCTCTCGACGACACGGTGCCCCCTCCTGGCCAAGCTTCAGGCTCCTCTTCGGCTCCAGGACCCGTCTCGGTGGCCACGGCCACTTCTGAGCAGGCGGCCACCCAGGATGATGCCGAGATGAAGGAATCCGCCACCGCCCAGACGGGAGCGGATGTCACCCATGCCAGCACCGAAGGAACAGCTGCCACGACCGCCACCGAAGAAGCTGCTGCCAAGACCGCCACCGAAGAAACATCAGCCAAGGCCAGCGCCGAGAACACTGCCTCCTCATCTTGAATCAACCTGCACTCTCTTTTACTCGAAAACTTATCAGATCCCCGGGATGCCGGGAGCAGATGTAATAGACTATCTTTGTTTTGCTTGCTACTCAGTTTTTATGCCCACTCTGTTTATTTCGACATTATTCAATTTGAACGACGCTGGCTTAATGCCGAGTTGCGTTTCCATGCGAGTCCCCGAGTTGCATTTCTTATTCACCCTATCTTTTCATCTCTGCTCTACCCGCGACTTGTCGCTTGTTTGGTATTCGAGTCACAAGAATCAAGTAGTAGGGCTGCAAATACTTAGCCGCTAGAAACAATCATGATAACGCAGCCCACCACTTAGCCGAGAAGACGAAAGCAGGGAACAAAAGTGACACACAATCTACTCGGTTCCTGCACTCCTTCTTCCTTAGTGATTTTCGTGTGCTCATTGACCTCTTGCTTGTTCTCTTGCTTGCCATGAAGCCGGGTTTCGGACAGCAGCAGAGTCGAAGAGTTGGCATATAGGTTTAAACACACTACTCAACGCACTTATGAGTTCTGAAGTGGAGCAACCGAATAGACAAAGGACCAAGCCGAGTAAAAACACTTAGAGCAAATTTGGACGAGGGCAGTCCCCGAGAACAATTTCAGATTGCAGAGTAGAATTTCAACTCGGATAAGAGGGTACATACACATCTTTGCTCATGAATGAAAACGACGGAGTAGAGCTACATTCCAAGGGCGCTTGGTTTCCTCTCCAGCTTTATCTGCCCTGTTCGCCTGCGACGGGCGCACATCTACAAGGTAGTACGCATCATTGTGCAGCGCTTTGCTCACAATGAAAGACCCTTCCCACGGAGGAGACAACTTGTGCATCCCGGCTGTGCGCTGCACAAGCCTAAGGACCATGTCTCCTTCTCGGAAAACCCTTGGGTTCACCTTTCGGCTATGATAGCGCCGCAGGTTTTGCTGGTAGATAGCCGAACGTGACAGAGTCAGTTCTCTTGCTTCTTCAAGCAGGTCAACGTCGTCTTCTCGAGCTTCTCTCGCCTCCACCTCAGTGTAGAGGGCTACTCGGGGGGAGTCATGCTCTAAGTCTATTGGCAACACGGCCTCAGCCCCGTATACCAAGAAGAATGGCGTGTAGCCGGTTGACCGGTTAGGGGTAGTCCTTAGACTCCACAACACCGCTGGCAACTCTTCTAGCCAACACCCAGGTGTTTTCAGCAATGGCTCAATCAGCCTTGGCTTGATGCCTGCCAGTACCATTCCATTTGCTCTCTCAACTTGCCCATTGGAGGCAGGGTGCGCGACTGACGCAACGTCTAGTCGGATATGCTTATCTCTGCAGAATCGCACCATTGCCCCCTCTGCAAAGTTGGTGCCGTTGTCGGTGATGATACTGTGCGGGTAGCCGTATCTCATGATCACATCCTTCACAAACTTCACAGCTGTGACCCCATCGCACTTCCGAATAGGTTTCACCTCGATCCACTTGGTGAACTTGTCCACCATGACCAAGATATGTGTCATATTGCCTTTAGCCGGCTTGAAAGGACCAACCATATCCAAGCACCAAACAGCAAATGGCCATGTGATAGGAATTGTCTTCAACTCGGAAGCAGGCATGTGAATCTTACTTGCGAACATCTGGCAGCCGGTGCACTTCCTCACAATATCTTCAGCTTGCTGCAGTGCAGTGAGCCAGTAGAAGCCATGCCGAAAAGCTTTCTTGACCAAAGTCCGAGATGAGGCGTGATGCCCACATTCCCCTTGATGTATCTCCACCAGGATTTCTTCTCCCTCTTCCGGGCTCACACAGCGTTGCAGCACACCAGTGGCACTTCTCTTGTGCAGCACATCTCGGACTATGGTGTAGCCCTTGGACCTTCTCTGAATCTGCCTCGCAGTCACCTCATCTTCAGGTAAAGTGCCGTCCCTTAGAAAGGATAATATGGGCATAGCCCAACTCGGTGTCTCCCGTGTGGGAAACACTGGTTCGTCCAGTTCCATTGGGACAGGCTCTGGCGGTTGCACAGGAGGAGTAGGAGCGCTTCTCTGTAGCCCAGACCGATTGGCGAGAACTTCTTCAATGAATGCGACAGCCTCTGGGTTGAGGGTGGCAGTCCCCGAGTAAGGAGTGGCAGTCCCCGAGTAGGGAGTGGCAGTCCCCGAGTAGGGAGTGGCAGTCCCCGAGTAAGGAGTGGCAGTCCCCGAGTAGGGAGTGGCAGTCCCCGAGTAGGGAACGGCAGTCCCCGAGTAGGGAATGGCAGTCCCCGAGTAGAGGACGGCAGTCCCCGGGTAGGGAACGGCAGTCCCCGAGTAGGGAATGGCAGTCCCCGAGTAGAGGACGGCAGTCCCCGGGTTCCCTGCAGCACTCTCCCAGTCAATCTCCATTGGGTCGGATTCTTCACTTGGCAGAGAAGGAACAAAGATGGATTCCGAGTTGGGGGAAGGCTTGATGGATGGCTTCCTCAAATGCTCCAAGGCAATCCCTGCCGGGATGGACTGCCGAGAAGATCCCAACTTGGATAGCTCGTCTGCTGCTTTGTTCTCTGCTCGGTGAATGTGCTGGAACTCACAGCCTTCGAAAAACCCAGTCATTGACTGCACCAGGAAGCGATATGATGCCATGTTAGCATCCAAAGCATCCCAGGTACCTGAGACTTGCTGCACCACCAGATCTGAATCGCCATAGCATATGATGCGCTGCACACCAACCTCCTTTGCTACTCGCAAACCATGCACCACTGCCTCGTACTCGGCTACATTGTTGGATGCCTTGAAATGAATCTGCAGCACGTACTTGAGTTGATCCCGCTTGGGTGATGTAAGCACAACGCCAGCACCAAGGCCTTCTTTCACCTTTGAGCCATCAAAGTGCATTTTCCAATAGTTGGAAACTGGAGCAGGAGGTTCATATTGCATCTCTGCCCAGTCCACAAGAAATTCCGCCAGGACTTGAGACTTGATTGCTTCTCTTCTCGCATACGCGGGAGCGTACGCGGCTAGCTCGATTGCCCACTTGGCTACTCTGCCACTCGCCTCCTTGTTTCCCATGATATCCGAGATGGGAGCAGAACTTACAACCGTGATGGGGTGCTCCTGGAAGTAATGTTTCAGCTTCCTGGCGCCTAGGTAGACACCATATGTCATCTTCTGGTAGTGCGGATAGTTTTGCTTGGAACTGGACAGCACTTCACTGAGATAATAGACTGGGCGCTGCACACTCTTGCCTTCTTCTTCTCGCTCCACCACTATCACCACGCTGACTACTCGGTTAGTCGCGGCAATGTACAGCAGCATAGGCTCCTTGGGTAGCGGACTAGCCAAGACGGGAGCGCTAGCCAGCATTGCTTTCAGCTCATTGAATGCCACGTCCGCTTGCGGAGTCCAGACAAACTTGTCACTTTTCTTCATCAGCTGGTACAGAGGCAGAGCCTTCTCGCCCATTCGGCCCAGAAAACGGCTCAGAGATGCCAGACAACCCGTGAACTTCTGCACATCCTTCAATGATCTCAGCAAAGACATGCTCTCAATAGCTTTTATCTTAGAAGGATTGGCTTCGATGCCCCGACTAGAAACCAGAAAGCCGAGTAGCTTTCCAGCCGGTACACCAAAGGTGCACTTACTCGGATTCAGTTTCATTTTGTACTTGCGTAGGTTAGCAAAGGTCTCCTCCAGGTCGGCAAGCAGAGTATGTGTTTTATTCGTTTTGATGACAATGTCATCTACGTACACCTGCACATTCTTGCCGAGCTGGTCGTGCAAGCATTTCTGCATGCATCTCTGATAGGTTGCACCCGCATTCCTCAAGCCAAAACACATGACACGATAGCAATAAGCCCCGTACGGGGTAATGAAAGCAGTCTTTATTTGATCAGCAGGGTTGAGTGCAATCTGGTGGAAACCAGAGTAGGCATCTATGAAAGACAACAGTTCACAGCCAGCAGTGGAATCGATCACCTGATCGATGCGGGGTAGCGGGAAAGGATCCTTGGGGCATGCCTTGTTCAGGTCGGTGTAGTCGACACACATGCGCCATGCAGTGGCAGCCTTGGGATCTTCCTTTTTCTTCTCGACCATGACCGGGTTGGCTAACCAATCCGGATGCAGCACTTCCATGATGAAGTTACTTATCAGCAGCTTGGTGATTTGATCACCGATGGCCTTCCTTCTCTCATCTCCGAAACGGCGCAAAGCCTGCTTCACGGGCTTGGCGTCAGGACGCACATGCAAAGAGTGCTCAACCAACTCCCTCGGGACTCCTGGTAGATCTTCATTGGTCCAGGCGAACACATCCCGATTCTCACGGAGGAAGTGGATGAGCGCGCTTTCCTATTTCTCCGCCAACCCGGAACCAATGATGGCCACGCGCTCCGGGAACTCGGGGTCAACCTGGACTGTCTTGGTCTCCTTGGCAGCTTGGAAAGCAGTACCATGCTGGGTACTCGGCACACCTTGTGCGCCAGCTTGTGCGGACTGAGCCATGGCCACCACCTCGTACATCTTCTTCTTCTCGGCAGCAATCACCATTGATTCCGCCAGCTGGGAGCTAGCAGAGGCACACTCCATGGACTTCTTGTAATCTCCCGAGATGGTGATGATGCCATTGGGACCAGGGATCTTCATCTTCAGATAAGCCACATGTGTAGAGGCCATAAACTTGCTCAGAGCAGGCCTGCCGAGTAGAGCATGATAGGGGCTCTGATGATCCACCACTTCAAACTGCAGGCGCTCTGTGCGGCAGTTCTCCCGAGTGCCGAATAGCACATCGATCCACACTCGGCCAATCGGGTTGCATGAGATCCCGGGCACAATGCCATGGAAGGTGGTCTTGCTGGGCAGCATCATGTTCTCGGCTAGGCCAAGCTTCTCGAGTGTGTCCTTGTACACAATGTTGATGCTGCTGCCGTTGTCGATTAGCACCTTGCTGAACCTCACATTCTTCTCGGGACCCAAGAAGGTAGGATCCAGCACCAAAGCATAGGTGCCTGGATTGGGCATCACCTTGGGGTGATCTGCCCGAGTCCACCTGATCTCCTGGTCACACCAATACATGTAGTGAGGGACAGCCGGAATCACTGCATTGACCTCCATGGCCCGCCTGTGCTGTGACTGCTTGTCGACTGCCTCAGAAGTGAAGATCATATAGCTCTCATGGTGCTCTTGGTACTGGTTGGAGCCATTGCCCCCATTGTTGCCATTGTTGTTGTTGTTGCCCTGATAGTTGTTGTTGCCTCTGTTGTTGTTGTTGTTGCGGTTGTAGTTGTTGTTGTTGTTGCGGTATCTCTCATTGTTGAAGTTCCGGTTGGCTCCTAAAGCCACTTGGTTCACATTCTCTCTTCTCGGGTACACTGGCGGCCGAGCTGCGGGTGCGCGAGTAGGCTGAACAGTAGCATTGGCGGCTGGCAGAGGAGGAGGAGGAGGCAAGCCATCACTCTTGATCACATCCCACCACTCGCACTGCCGAGTAGTGTGGTTAGCAGGCCTCGAGGGATGATGAGTGTGAAAGCTGCATGGGCCATCCTTCATGTCGTCAAAGACAAACTTCTTCGGCTGCTCGGAGTTCCCGCTACCCGACTGCGCAGTGCGGAACGGTTTCTTGTTGCCCTAGCCCTGGTTCTGGTTCTGCCCGTAGGCTCCAGCAGGTTTCTGCCTTTGGCCACCACCGCCTCCAACATTCACTGCATTCACCTCTTCGGGATCATACCGAGTATCTACTCGGCGCTTGTTGCGGAACTCGTTGCGCTTGCTGCTGTTGAAGTTTCTTCTCGGCTCAGAGGAGTCCATCAGTGGCTGAGTAGGATCACCGAGTGCGTACTGATCCGCAATCTTGATGGTCTCGGCCAGGGTGTTCGGCATCTCCCTCTGCAATCTCTGCCAAAGCATGCTGCCATGTCGGCAACCCTGCGCAAACCAAGTGATGGCCTGTGCTTCATTCACACCCTCACAAGTGTTCCTCAAGGTGCTCCACCGAGTAAGGTACTCGCGGTCCGTCTCATCTTCTCGCTGCCTGCAAGCCGACAGCTGCTGTGGCCTATTCGGCCTCTTGTATGTACTCGTGAAGTTGCTGACGAAGGCGTCCGAGAAATCCAGCCAGCAATTTATGCTGTGCTTGGGCAAGTTGTTGAGCCAAGTGCGAGCTGGACCCTCTAGCATCTGCGGGACGTACCGCACTGCCCATCTCCTGTTGCCACCCGCAATGTGGACCGCGGTGACGTAGTCATTGAGCCAATCTTCGGGCTTGGTGCTACCATTGTAGCTCTTGGTGCCTCTTGCGAGCTGGAAGCCCTTCACGGAAGGCTCGTTCATGATGCGCGGGCCAAAGCACTCAGGGCCGGGAGGACCCGTGCTCTCAAGCCGCGCCGACAAGCTGATACGGTCCAGTTGGTGCCTTGCATCTCCAGGCGCCAACACACGCTCACCGACACGGTCATGGATGTCATAACCAGCCATCTCCATAGCCGAGTAGCCATCATCATACCTATCCACCTGCAAAGCTGCGGGCTGCTCCACCGGGTTGGCGACTGGTGCCATTGGGCGCGGCTGCTGCCTCTGCCGAGTAGGCTGGGCTGCGGGTTGCCGAGAAGTACCCGGACGCGCGGCTTCTCGGGCACGGCTTTGAGCTTGATGGGCTTGAGAGCCTGCTCTTGCAGCGTTGTGTTCCTGCCCGGGCTGCTGCGGCACAACAACCTGTTTCGCGGCAGCAGCCGGGTCATACACCTGCATTTGCCTGTCTCTACCCGAGCGCCCGCTGCGGCTCTTCTCGCGGCTGGGATGCGGAGACGAGGCCTGATCGTTAGATCTAGCCGCGTGCGAGTGAACCACCTGCGAAGCTCCAGCTCCCGGGTTGGCCTTGCGGAACTCCTCGTTCTGCCTAGCGGCCTCCAGCACCAACTCGTTGAGCCTCTCCTGCTGCCTGAGACGCGCCTCTCCATCCAGGCGCGGCAACTCGGTAGCCACGGCCTGCGCAGCTCTGAGCGTCTTGGCGGGTGTGCTGTACCTTGGCCTTGTGAAAGTGTTCGCGGTGGCGGACTGCGCGGGCACCTCCGCAACTGTCGCCATCTCGGCACCCAGATTGCGCCGCGTAGCGCCTACTCTGCTGGGCCTCCTGGCGACCGGCGTGAAGCCGTGAGCCTTGTTGTACTCGAGCTGGTCTAGACTCAGCTCAAGCCTGATCTTCTCCAACTCCGCCTGCTCGGCAAGCAGCTCCTGGCGTTGCCGCTCGAGCTGCTCCCTCGCGGCTAGGAGCTCGATGTCGGTGGGAGTGGGCATACCGGTTCGCGCAGCAGACGCGGGGATGACCGTTGACGTGGAAGGTGGCAAGTTGCTCTCCTTCTCGTAGTGCCGGTGATTCCTGCGACCAGCAGGCGGGTCGTCAACCTCCTCGACAACGGCCGCAGCGCCAGTAGCAGCTGCGCCAGTGTTCGCCGCCAAACCCGTCACCATCACCTCAGCGCAGCATGCAGAGCTGCATGCAGGCCTTCCGCGAGCAGCAACCACCGCAGGAGGATCCTCCGCGTCATGCACCAGCTCGGGGTAGGCGTTGTTGGCGATGGTGGCGACGTAGACGAGGTGAGAGCCGAAGGAGATCACCGAGCCGCCCTCGGGCATGGCCATGCCGCCGAAACAGCCGGCGTTGTCGGTGACAAAGTCGAAGGAGCCGAATCGGTGGACAAGGCCACAAACTACGCGCTCCGCCGAAGAAGATCCCGTCCGAACAGAAACTCCAGCCAGCGCCGCTGGTTGCCCCACGGTGGGCGCCAACTGTCGTGGTGGAGTCACGGCAGATGCCATAGGATGGCTAAAGATGTGGGGACGATGGACGCTGGAGGTGTCCGGGGAGGGATCACGCGACGAGTAGCCGCGTGAGGTAAGATCCACACAACACAAACAGCACGATGTACCCAGGTTCAGGGCCCTCGTGAGGAGGTAAAACCCCTACTCCTGCCTTTCTCTATGTATTATGATGTCTCTCCGAGTAGCCACAGTACAAATGATATCGCTACCGAGTAGCTTCTCTCTTCCCTCCGGGTAGAACTAGGTCAAGAACTTAGGGTTTCTAGGGTTCACTATGAGCATGGAGCAAGATCCCAGAGCATGCCTCGCGCAGGAGGCGGCGGGGCACCTTATATACACGGTGCCCAGCCGGATACGTCCAAATCTAGACAAGTGTCGACATAGTGTGCACATCGTCCTTTCTCCGAGTACCCGCTGACAGCTTTGGTTCCTAACCTTGGCTGCTTCTGTAAAGTCGTTGGGCAAAACTAGGGGACAGACTGGTATCACTGTACCTAGGCACAGAGTAGGCCCCCCTTATCCTGCCACGGCCTGCTTCCATGCTGTCACTGTCAGGCAGGCCGGTCCCATATGAACAGTAGTTCGAATGCTGCCAAGTACGGACCCAGGATACGCGGGATCCTGTGTCAGAACGGCTCCTTTGACTTTCTGGCCCGAGTAGGTTCCCGCCAATTGTTCCCGCCAATTGTACTCGGGCCAACCCTTCTACTCGAAAGGATAGAACTTGATTGATATCTCCTTCTGGTCATCTTGAGGTGAGACCGAGTAGCAGTCGACCGGGTAGCGAGTACCAGGTAGTCGGCTACTCGACCAAACCTCTCTTCTGTAAGCTGCCTTTACCACCTGTCTTTACCCTACTCGGGGGTAACCCCCCGACAGTGTGGCTCAATCAATGAGTCAACACTACCTTTATAATGCATAAATAAACAAATCATGCCTAAATGATCATTTTTAATGACATCATGTGCTTCAATGATGAGTCTCGACAATGCACCCAAGATACATCTTCGCGGTGACATATCGAACATCCTCATACATGGTGGCTACGGCCACCGCCAACTTTCAATGAGACTTTTGTGTTCGTATGGTCACTCATTTGCCTTTTCACTTGTTTTCATATTTCATTTGTATCCAATGTTGCTCATTTCGTTCCTTTTTTTCCATTGGATACAAATGAACACATCATATGCATGTCATCATTCTCATTCCATTCGTGCACATGGTCAAATAAAATTGCTCTAAGAAACAAATTCCCGAAAAATGTGTTATTAAGACATTTGATTCACCTTGTTGTTGCTTGGTAGAATCTATTCATGAAATTCTGTTGAATTAAATCTTTCAATTGCTTGTTGCGCGTTATGGCTTGGTAGTTGTGTAGATCTTCTTTGCTTTTAAAATTTGTTTTACGAAAAAAAAAAAAACAAAAAAAACAAACAAACGAACACACACAAAGCCAACCCAACCCAACTGCCGAAACAAAAAAAAATCGAGCGCGTCTGCCCTCCCACCCCGGCCTCCCCCCCGCGCGCGCCGGCCCCAGGCTGGCCCTCGGGCCGGGGCGTTCGGCCAGTACCCCGGCCTCGCCTCCCGCCGCGATCCGGCCCCAGGCCGGCCCTTAGGCCGGGTCGTTCGGGCGCATGGACGGCCTCCCGCCCGGCCTCCTTCCCCGCGCGCCGGCCCCAGGCCGGCCGCCCCTCCCACCCATCCGCCCCGCACACGCGCCGCGCCGGCCAGGCCGGCCACCCGCCCGGCCCCAGGCCGGGGTGGGCGCTCCCAGCACGCACGCACACATTACACACACACGCACGCCTCCCCCCTCCCCACCAACCACTCCCAAACCCCTTCTTCCTCCTCTCTCCCCCTCCATTAGAGCACCTTGGTGCTCTTGCCTCCCCCCTCCCCCCCACCTCCCTAGCCCATCCCCACCGCCCAAAGTCACGGATCCGCAAGCCCTCGGACTTCTCCTCCCCCTCCTCCACACGGATTTCTCCTTAACCCCTTATTGGAGGAGATCGGGACACTCTATTGCCTAGTGTTTTTTGTTTGAAGATGGCTTCGAACTCGGGTAAATTTTCTTGGGCTCTTCTATGGATTAGGTGTATGTGAGTGCTCTCTATCGGTGTGCTAGTTCTAGTGTTCATGTGCTAGATTTTTTTTCCATCTATTCATGTTAGAGTTCATGCCACTCGTATGTCACTCGATTAAATATTATCCATGGGTGTGCTTGTACTAGGATTCATATGCTAGATTTTTTTCTCCATCTATTCATGCTAGGGTTCTTACCGCTATGCTATATTATGATTTGTTGATGACATGTGTTTCATCTATTCTTATGTTATGCCATCTTGATGTTCCATGCCCTATGATACTATGCGTCACCTACCCTTGAAAATTACTTTCTCATAGTTGGCCATGGTTAAATAATACAATTTCCACATTATTGATATGATTGTCCTCTCATTGTGACATAATGTGCATAATATATCCTAATGGTCTCTAGTATCATGTCCAATATTTTTTTCCACATCACACAATCCTATCCACATGCTATGATAATGTGCACACCCTCATACTATTGTGTTCACTAACTATTGGGCTAGTATTTCGTTCACCATGTCGTTGTCCCATAGATTCATGGCTTAATTTTTTTTAAAACAATGACCATGTGCACTCATCATCATGCTCCATACCCATGCATCATCTGTTTCAGGAGACACCAATCCTCATGATGAGTCTGAGGCTTCCCGCTCTCTCCGCCCTCGCACTTCCCGCAAGAAGAGTGCCCTGGATGTTGCTGGCTCTACTCCCTCACGGAGAAATGCTCCACCTCTCCCAATCAATCCAAAGGAGCCCGTGATCAAAAACTGGGGTGGTCTTAGTACCACCGACTTTGATGAAGCAAGGCTCAAGTTTAATCCTTATGAGTTTGGTGAAAGCACATGCTCGGATCCTCGGTTCTATTGCAAGATGCATCAAGTCATGCATGAATTTATTCTTGGCAAGCTTCAGCACAGTCATGTGGATCAACATTACTTTGACATTGAGTATGCTCGCAACAAGTGGCCTGAAGTTATGACAATCATGTACTACCACAACCTCACTCCTCTCATGGGTGACACCCTTGCTCATCCATTCTCTCCAGAGCTGCTTAGGGAGTTCTACTCCACCGTTCACTTCTCCTCTGGAGGCCCCACGCGTCTCCCACCTACTTTGACATGGATGAGCGGTGGCTCCAAGTGTGTGGCTACCATGGATGAGTTTGGTACTATTCTGGGTATCCCCGAGTATCGGTTTGACTATACCTTCTATTTCCGCATTCATGGGGATTCCAACAAGATTATGAAGGCCAAGGAGGGGATTCGCCATTGCTATCCCGAAGGTACCGGCTCCATGATATTCCCAAGATCAAGTTCTTTTCTGAGCATTGGTATATGATACATGCTATTCTCCGCAACACCATCAACGCCAAATTTGGTGAGAAGGGCGAGGTACGCAAGTGGATGATCAACCTTCTCTTCCACATTGAGTCTCAGATGAGGGCCAAGAAACAGTTGGATGTTCTGGACTACATGTGGCAGGAGATGCAGAATGTGGTTAGGGAGAAGCGGGTTCCCATCTATGGCTCCTATATTCAGCGTCTTATTGAGACCCGCATTCCAGAAGGTCTCATCAACAACTATGCCAAAGTGACTCCCAAGAAATCTATTCTTATGTCTGATGCTCCCATTGAGACTGCTGATCCGAGGCCTAAGCGCACCCGCACCGAGTCGGTTGCTCGCCGCTCTCCTTCACCTTCTGAGACTTTCAACCTCAAGAAGATTCTTCAGAAGATGAACTGCTTCTTCATTGATAAGCAACATCAGGATTATGAGGCTTATCGCAAGGGGAAAGCCTCTAGTCGCCATCAGCGCGCCATCCAGACTGCTCTCAAGATTCCCCTTAGTCCTCCCAGCTCCGAAGAGATTTCCGAGGAGAAGTGGAAGTCTAAGCATACTTATTGGTGTGGAGATGATGCTAGCTCACTCGGCTCTTTTGCGGGGCCATACACTACCGCCGAGGCTAGCTCCAGTCAGGTTCCTCCAGAGGACTTCGTTGATGAAGATGAGGACATGGGCGACGAGTGATTGGATTGCATCCTTCTCCCTTTTTGGTGTGTGATGCCAAGGGGGAGAAACATTCACGCATTGCATTGCATTTCATGCATTCATTTGCGTCTTATCTTCGTGATTTGCTTTCGTCATTCTTAAGTTGAAACTATTTGTGTGTTTGGTTGAACTTTGGTGTTATTGTAAGACTATGTCTTTATTTATCTATCGTACTCTTTATCTATGCGTGTGACAATTGATATATTGAAGATCATAGCAAGACTATCATGTTATTTCACCTACTCACTATTTCGATGTGTTGAAGCCATAATGAGGGTAGTTGTTATACATAAGAAGAATGCTATGGTAAGATCATTCTAGTGGTAAACATTATTGCTCACTTATGTTCATACATGTGTATCTTCAATGGCAAAATCATGGTTGGATTAATTCTTGCACTTCACATAAAAAATGTCATAGCCACTTCATTATCTTATAAAATATAGTGTGAAGTTGAGACTATAAAAGGAGCACCCATCATGATTATCAAATATACATGTCAATTGGTATGGGCACATAAATAGGGGGAGCACGAATATATGTTAATTCTCTCACAAATAGCTATGCAAAATTATTTCCTACGCAAATCCGTATGTTGTCATCAAACATCAAAAAGGGGGAGATTGAAAGAACATAGGTTCTAAATCCTATTTTGAGTGTTTGATTACAACATACAGATGGACTAATATGTTTTGCTAAGTGTACTCAGAAAATGTCGACCCGAAAATATCGTACAAGCTGCAGCAATAAGGGAGAAAAGGTTACGGAATAAGATAAGGAAGAGAAGAAAAGAAACGACAAAGAAAAGGGAAAAGGAGGCAAAGAAAAAGGGGTGGCCGGCCTCCTGGCCGGCCTGGCCGGGCTCCAGCCCGGGCTGGCGCAGCCCCACGCCAGCCCCACGCCGGATGCCAGGCCGGGGCGCTCGGGTGGGGGGCCGGCCTCGCCCCTCAGCCCCCGCCGGCCCCAGGCCGGGTGCCAGGCCGAGGTGCTCGGGTGGGGGTCCGGCCTCGCCCCCCGCCCCACGCCGGCCCCAGGCCGGCCCCCAGGCCGGGGTGGGTTTGGCCCGGCCCTGGCTGCCCCCAGGCCGGGGGGGCGCAGGAAAGGGAAAATCCCCCCCCCCAACGGCCGTATTTTCGACACGGGTATAAATAGGAGGTCACCACCTACCTCCTTGCTTTGTCAATCTCACCCACACTTTCTCTCACCACCATTGATTGACCAAGCTCAAGCTCAAGAACAAGATCTCCACAAATCCCCAACCGAAGCTCGTGATACTTTGGGATTTGAAGGAAACACCCCCGATCTACAACTCCACCGAGTCAATTAGAAATCCACCCACTCATCCCATAGGGATCTTGTCATTCTTAGTTCATTGGAGCTAGGAATCTTGTTGCTCTTAGTTCATCGGAGCTCGGAGCCTTGTTGATATCCCCGGTGCTTTTGTGCCCGTGGATCTTGCTTCTCGGAGTCTTGGCGGCTCGTGGGATTTGGTGAGGACCCTCCAATCTTGTGGAGTGTGCCTCATCCTTGTAAAGGTTCTAGTTGTCAACCTCAACGGCAACATAGTGATTCGAGCCTATCCACATCGGTGGAAGGACTCGAAGGAGATATGGTGTGGCATTTGAGGCCTACTCGGTGTTCCACTTTGGTGGCACCGCACCGCTCCAACGGAGATTAGCTTCCATTGGGAAGTGAACTTCGGGATACATCTCCGCGTCACTATGTTCGGTTATCCCTCAACTTACCTTTACTAGTTACTACTCGCTTAGTCATATACTTACCTTGTGCTAGTTGTACTTGCTCAACATATAGGATTGTTCACCTAGTTGCATAATCTAGATAATCTATATTTGAGCATTACCTTGTTAACTTGAAAAAGAAGTTAAAATTTGTAGTTAACCTATTCACCCCCCCTCTAGTTAACCTCTCGATCCTTCAAAGGTTTTCAATCTAAGCAACATAAGTGACTTGAAAAAATCCGTCTTTACAGACTGTTCTGGTTTTGACAGATTCTGCCATTTTTCTTGCATTTTCTCTTTTGCGATGTCAAGTGGATTTCTTTGCTTCACGAAACATCAGTGGTTGTAACTAATATTTAAAAATATAGATATCACTTGTTCCATACAGAACCAATGGATTTTTAATTGTTGCACTAACCCTCTAATGCGAATTACTCTTTGAGTGTGGTGTGAAGGAAGTTTTCAAGGTTCAAAAGAAGAGGTGATATATGTGATAAAGAAGAGTGCAAGGTCAAAGCTTGGGGATGGCCCCGTGGTTCATCCAAGCATATTTTTAGAAGACTCAAGCATCTAAGATTGGGGATTCCCAAGGCATCCCCTTTTTTAGCAACCATCTATCAGGTCACTTCTAGTGAAACTATATTTTTATTCGATCACATCATATGAAGTTTACTTGGAGCGTATGTTTGTTGTTCTTTTGTTTTCTTTTGATTTTTCTTTGTTTTATTTTGTTTTCCTTGCTGCAATAGTATCATTGGACCTAGATTCCTTGTTTGGAAGAGAGACACGCTCCGCTTTTTCGTTTGAATACTTGCTATGCTAGTATTCTTAGTTTTTCTTCTAGTTACTGCAGAAATTCTTGTTTAGCTCTTGTTTTCGTTGCATCTCTTGTTCAGAGCTGTTAGTTTTAGTAGTGTTATGTGAGTACTCTCATGTTTGCTTGCTGTAGAATTTAGAGATTTTTTGTTAAAGCATGTTTTGTATGGTGCTTATTGGGAAAAGAAATTGCTGCTTGAAGTAGAATTTTTAACGGTGCAAGTAGAAGCTTGTATAGACTGTGGCTAGATTTTTTCATATCATGCTAGATGTTATTTTAGTTCTAAAGCCTTGTGGTTATTGAGTAGCATGATTAGCCTCAAATAGCTGAGAGTGTTTAATGTGCCATTAAAAGAATCATGAGTTGTTCCTGTCATATTGAAGCATAAATTTGTGGCATAAAGAATCATGAGTTCTCCTTTGAATGTTTTATTTGGTTGACTTGGCGCATGCTCACACCATGTTTATGACTATGAACCAGTCACTTATAGCCTCCATGATCATTTATTTTTTGAACTTGTGGTACCACTTATGCTTTAATTAATGATGTTTATGCGCTATGCATGATTATGGCTCTTGTGATCTCTTGATTTGTCGCTCCTAGTCTTTTGCTAGCCTCCACCTATATTGAGTATGATCTCTACTCATGCATCCAACTCCCAAAAACCAAAGTTTTCCCATTGTATCCACCATACCTACCTAAATGTGGTAAATAACCACCACTCCAAGTAAATTGTTGATGTGCTACCTTTAAAACTTTCAAAATTACTCCTATTTTGTGTTCCGGTTTTTGCTCATGAGGACGTAAATAGAGAATCTTTATCTCACTTTTTGATTGGATTTCACACCCTGGACTAGTGGCTTCATCCGCTCATCCAATGATAGAAGAGCTGGCAGCGGGGTGCCCAGCCCCAAATTAATACAAACAAATTCTCTTCACTATTTTCCCCCTGATTTATCAGTCAAAGTATAATTATGTAAACAAAAGAGAAAGAGGGATGACCTTCTACCCAGATGCGTCCTTCATATGGGAGCCGTTCTTGTGAAGTCTAGTTGGCATGTGACGTACTGTATTTTCTGTTTACCATTTGTTGACATTAGCATACACCTCTCTTAAAAAAAATAGACACTCCTCCACGGTATGTGATTGTTCTCAGGCATCCGAGGATTCAGTTAGACAATGTCTGTGTAAGATGGATGGGAGGAGTGTCAACATTTTTATACCTCTGTTTAATAAAATAAAAGCTCTAGCACATGAGTGATCCATGCTTTCCTCTACGAAGAATCTTTCTTTTACTTTTATGTTGAGTCTCCATCTTCTAACTTTATGCACGATTGAGAGAGCATAGTTGCCATTCTCAGTTTTATGTGCATTTGTCCCAGAAACATTATTAATTGATTCATGATGTGTTATTGTGTGTTCTCTAATTATTTGTTCTAGTCTTCCTCATGAACTTTAAAGGTGTCCTGGCATTTATGTTTTCCCCACTCTTAAGGACTAGCGAAATATCACTTTGTCATGCTTTCTCTATACTTGAAACAAACGTATATCTTTTGTTGCATTGTTATTCATGATATTTTATTGGGTTACTTCTCGTGATGCAAGGTGATTTCTATGCTTTTTTATTAAAATTCTATTTATCATGCTTGTGTTGAAGTTCAATAATCTCAGCTTACATATGCTTTTACATTATTGATGATCAAGTTTATGTTGGTAGCATGTCACCTCAGAAATTGTGTGTTTTTATCGTTTACCTACTCGTGGACGAGTAGGAACTAAGCTTGGAGATGTTGATACGTCATAAACGTATCCTTAATTTCTAATGTTCCATGTTGTTTTCTTATTGTTTCCCACATGTTTGATATACACTTTATGTCATTTTTATCGATTTTTCGGACTAGCCTATTGACAAGATGCCACAGAGTCAGTTCCATGTTTTATGTTGTTTTTAGTTTCAGAAAAAGTTGTTCTAGAAATATTCTCGGAATTGGAAAATTCAAAGACCGAAAGTCTTAGAATCCCCGAAGGTTACGCGGAGTCCCGAAGAGACCCGGAGGAGGGCCACAGGGGGCCCACACCACAGGACGGCGCGCCCCCTGGCCGCGCCATGGGGTGGTGTGGGGCCTCCATCGCCTTTGCCCTTTCGCCTATTTATTCCCACCGAGATGTAAAACCTAAAGATATCCCACTTTGTCCGGAAAAACACCCAAGGTCGCCGTCATCGTCACACTGCCGAGAGGGAAATTCATCACCGGAGGGGTCTACACCACCATGCTCTCCTTCGAAGTGATGCATGAGTAGTTCATCCCTGGACTACGGGTCCATAGCAGTAGCTAGATGGTTGTTCTCTCCACTTTGTACCTCATGTTTAGATCTCGTGAGCTGCCTCACATGATCGAGATCATCTTTATGTAATGCTACATGTTGTGTTTGCTGGGATCTGATGAATGTTGAATGCTATGTCTTCTGATTATCAATCTATTATGTTATCTTCATGCTTATGTTATTTATGATCTTGCATGCTCTCTGTTATTAGTATATATCCGGCCAAGTAGATGCTAGTAACTCCAAGAGGGAGTATTTATGCTCGATAGTGGGTTCATGCCTCCTTTGCATATGTGCTCGAGTGACAGAAACGTGACGGATGGAGTATGTGTTGTTGCTATTAGGGAGAAAACAACGATGTTTACTTAGTTTATATTGTTTACATTACACACTTTTCTTACTGCGATTATCTGTTGCTTGCAACTTAATACCCAACATTTGTTCAGATGATATTTGGAGGGTGGATTATTAGTCATAGATGCAGTTGGATGACGGTCTATGTATTTTGTTGTAATGCTCGCATGAATCACATAGTAATCTTTATGTCTTGCATATGCACTACGGTGCAACCTTCATTTCTGTGAATTGCTCAACTGTAATTTGTTCACCACAAATGTTATTTATCTTTCACGGAGAGACACCACTAGTGAACTGTGGACCCCGGTCCATTTTCCTCATACTGATAAAACACCTACGGCTTTCATATTGTTCATACTGTTTTCCACACCATATATTTAACCTATTTGTGTTCAGCAAAACTGGTGAGATTGACAACCTCACTACTTCGTTGGGGCAAAGTGATTTGATTGTGTTGTGTAGGTTCCACGTTGCTGCTGAACCGGTAGTGCGCCCTGCCACCTCAGCTGCATCAACCTTCAGAGATTGCTTGTCCTCCTACTGGTCGATTCAACCTTGGTTTCTTTTATGAGGGAAAACTTGACGCTTCACTATTCACAACCTATCTCTTGGGGTTTACCAACGAGGGCATCAAAGCCATCAGTAACACAACAGTGAAAGCCCTTTCGCTATGAGATCATGTGGGAATCGCATCCGGAATTGACGGGTAAGGTGCATATGGGCTGGCAAGCGAGCCCTCCAGCCGGTTTGGTGCGTGATATTCATCGGAAGCTGCATGTTCTGTCTGTGGATCTGTTTGACCTTTGGTAGTGTGAAACAGGAGATTTCAAAGCTAAAAGTCCAATTGGCTAGGTTGTGGCATTCACCGGGAAGGACGGGCCCTACACATGCCGAACTGAAAATCAATGAAAGATTATTGGAACTATATAAAAGAGAAGAGGTAATGTGGAGGCATTTTCTAGAATTGAGTGGCTTAATGCGGGGGGCAAAAATACAAAAAAGTCCACATGAGAGCATACATCTGTATGCGGAAAAATATGGTGAAGATGCTGACCAAACCTGATGGGCATCCAACGGAGAACAACTCGGAGATGGAGGGATTAACATTGGAATTCTACCTTGATCTGTTTACATCGGAGGGGGTGATTAATATGGGGGAGGTGCTTTCTCATGTACCCCCTAGGGTCACTAGAGAGCTGAACGATAATACTAACAACACCTTACAACGATAGGGAGATCAAGTTTGCACTATTCCTGATGTTCCCAACTAAAGCACCGTCTCCTGATGGCTTCCCTGCTCATTTCTTCTAGTGACATTGGGATGTTTGTGGCCCTCACGTGACTAGTACTATACTTTGGATTCTGAAGGGGGTGGAAAGTGTTGAATGCATAAATAACACCAGCTTAGTACTCATACCAAAGGTACAAAGCCCAACATCTCTTTTCCCAATTCTTCCCTATTATTTTATGCAACGTCTTGTATATAATTTCCTCGAAGGTGGTGGCTAATAGACTGAAGCAAGTGTTGCTGAATATAATCTGAGAAGAGCAGTCCGCATTTGTCCCCGGGAGACTAATAACTGATAATACCATTTGCCTCATGTGAATGTTTGCATTTCATGAAAAGGAGCAGGGCCAAGGTGAAAGCCTATGAGTGTTTGTTCTTTGAAACTTGATATGATGGAAGTCTATGATAGGGCTCAATCGATTTATTTGGAAGCAATCATGAAAAAGATTGGATTTTACCACTCTTGGGTAGCAATTGTTATGGGCGTGGTGAGTTCATTTTACTTTTCATTTTTATTCAATGGTAAGAAACTTGAGGAGTTCCGACCATCCAGAGGTATTCGACCGGGAGATCCGATATCACCCTACATTTTCTTACTAGAAGCATAGGGCCATTAGTGCCTCCTAAAATCAAGACCAACGTCATCTCACCTGAATGGGATCAAAGTGGCTCCATCAGCCCCGTCGGTGAACCATATTTTGTTTGCATATGATAGCATGTTGTTTCTTAAGTCAAGTGTTGAAGGGGCGGAGGAGATGTCTACTCTTTTGTACATGTACTATGGAGCTTCGGGACAGTGTATAAATCGTGACAAATGCTCTATTTATTTCAGCAAGTATTGTCGGTGAAGGGGAAGTTAAGAATACTCTTCAAGTCCAAAATGAATCAATGTCTGAAAAATATGTTGGGATACCCACAGAGGTGGGACATTCTAAGAGTGGCACTTTCAAGTATCTCAAAAATAGGATTTGGAATTAACTAAATCTATAATGTTGGATGGATGTGACTTCAGGAAGGCTATGTGCGCTCGCTCTAACGCTGCATATGGGCCCAGATAGTTTGGGTTGCTACTGAAGTGGGCAGTTGTCGTGCGCTGGCCACGCGTTGGCCTGGTGAGCGACTCGACTTGGTTTTGTTGATTATGTTGGGCTAGCTGGGAGCCTTCTCCAACCTTCAACGAAGCCCGCACATGCAATCTCTCTTGGGGATTTCCTTTGCCTTCCGCGCAACTCTGATCCTTTGCCAGTCCACTACATCCCCATACTCCTCAATCCTCATCCATCCTCCACGTTGCCCACCGACATGGACACCATAGAGGCCCGCGCCCGGCTCTCTAAGCATAGGAAAGGAGGGCGGCAAACTCGAAGAGGCCGCTGGGGGAAGATGTCATGCTCTCAAGGCGGCCGATGATAAAGGAACTAGTGAGGTTGATGGAAGTAGGGAAGCGGAGGCGGAGAAGGAGGGTGATGGAGGCGTGGCCGATGCCCGTGCCAACCATGTAGATGTCCTTGGTGTTGTCGAGGCCCATGGCTAGAGCTGCAGCGGCCAACGAAACGCGTGGACGGGCTCGACCTTGGCTAGATTTGTACCCAAAGAAGATTTGACTGACGCCGATGTCGTTGGAGCAGAGGCGGGGGCCTCTGCGGAGTGATAACATGGAAATGACATGGGAGAGGCGGGCGCCAGCGGTGCGGAGGATGGAGGTAGGAAGGAGGGGTCTGCACCGACCAGGCTCTCCCCTCCCACGGAGAAGTAGCCGGTGGATATATTGATGGTTGGGTCATGGGTGGCAGAGAAGCCACCGTCACCGGCCTCCAGGAACTCCGAGAAGAGGCCGTGGTGAAAGGATCGTATGGGCACCTAGAGCGGGGTGAATAGGTGTTACTTCCAAAATTTTAATACTTTTTTATTTAGACTTGACACAAAGGTAAATTCTCTAGATATGCAATTAAGGTGAATTTACCTATATGACAAGGATAACACTAAACAAGAAATAAGAACAAAGTAAAACTAAAGGATAGAAGGAACCGAAGTGGAAGCGCAAAGAGACAAGGATGTATTCCCGATTTCCTCCTTTTTAGGGGAGTACGTCTCGTTGGAGGGGTGTGAGCTTCTCCATGAAGGTCTACTCAACGCCACTAAGGCCTCACCCTATTCTCCGACGAACTTCGCCACAAAGGCCTAGTTCACCTTCCACCATTGGAATCCTTCAAGGCGGAATCTAGAGCCTTTACAATGAGCTTGGGGCACACACACCCACAACTGAATTGGGGGCTCCAAAAATCACCACAAATCTGTTAGAAGAAACACAAGTGAATGAGGGGGAAAAGTAAATCAAATAGGTGAATATGTAGATCTTGGCCTTCTACTTCAATCCTCTGAAGATCAAAAAGTTTGGGTGGAATGGGAAGGAGATCTCTTCACTTTAGTGGGCTCAACATGGAGTTCTTGTAGTTCTAGTCGAGCAACTTCAGGTTGAAGAAGGGAGGGGTTATTTATAACCCCCCTCACAATTGTAGTCGTTTGGAGCGGTTGGCAGAGAATTGGGGGCCGGATTATCTGGGTTAAGTGGGGCCCACATATTTCGGCCCCCTGGAATATCCAGTCCTAACTGAAATGTCCTTTCAAATATTCGGGGGTGTTCTGCACACCACGCATAAATTGCTTAGCCGTTTGAAAATCTCCGGTGCCCCCCCCCCCCCCGAAACATCCGGCCAAATATCCGAGGGCTCTCTACACATTGCGCCAATTTTCCTTAGCCATTTTTCTAGGAGGTCGGATTACCCGGTGTCCTGTTACCCCGGATAATCCGATGTTAACTAGACTTTTCTGTTAGATTGACAAAGAGAAATCCTTTCCCTTAAACCTTTGTGTATTGATGGAACTAAGATAAAAAAAATTAAACCTGCAATACTTAGCATCCAATTAGATCCAATCTAGTGTTGTTGCATAACACACAAAAACTAGAGTAAGACAAAAAAATGTTCTTTCAATCTCCCCATTTTTTGTGTTAGATGACAACACTAGGATTTGCAATATAATTGTAGATGCTTCAAACAAATGTCACCAAAAAAATAGGGGCTCCGCCTTGATATTTGCACACTCCCCCTAAAGGTGTGCATGCAAATAATAATTTTAACAAGCTAGAGAGCTCCTTAACATATTTGAACACATTTGCATATGGATGACAAAAATAGACTTGGATGTTGCTTTGAGATAGATATCATACCTTATACATAATAATGAGGAGTTTTAACCAATGCATAAGAATATCATCATAGATAATTCCACACATCCATATTTTACACATAACTTAGTCTTACACAAGAAACATAGTCTCAAACATAAAAGGCAATAAAATGGCAAAAGCAAATGAGTTCAGCTAAAGATAAATGGACACAAGATCTAGATAAATGATAAAAATAGCATGCTCGTGTCCAACCCATGCAAATCCCTCGAATGAACCTAATAGAGCTACTTCTCCCCCCTTTGTCATCGAGAGACCAAAAAGGGAACAAGGAGCAATGTTACGTCCCACAGAATCACTCAGAGTATTCATCCTCCTCCTCTTCTTCTTCCTCAGAAGAACCTGCCATGTATACATCTTCCTCATCATCATCCTCTTCATCACCATCAGTAGCATCTTCCTTCTCAACATGGGGAGAAGTGGAACGAGAGGAGGAAGCAGGCTGACAAGGGTTGTAGAGTTCCTTCTCCACTTCAACCCAAGTGTACTGAGAGGTGCTCCACTTGTTGTAAGGAGTAGGAAAAGAAGAAGCAGGAGGGGCCTCCTGAGAACCACTGAGGCGGTGAAGGATAAGTTGTTGAGTGTGTGTCATGTCATGATCTCGGTGATATGCATTGTATTGCTCATGGTGAACGTCCACATTCATGCACGGAATGTTGCATTGAAATCAGCTGAGCTTCTTGATCTCAATTCTCAGGACTAATAGAAGTTGAAGGAGTGGGAACCTTATGGCGACAACGAGCACGAGCACCACTAGTACGAGCATCAGACATGAGAGAGCTAGTATTGGATGGAGCAATAGCTGGAGCAACCACGATCTTCTTAACATAGGGCTTCTTGAACTTGTGGTCCTCACAATCATCATTAGAAAGATCCTCATATTTCATAGTCTTCTTGATCAGTAGCATGATGTAAGGAGCATAGGGGATGGTGAATCTCGCAGCCATAACATCATAGATCTCATTGAAGATGAAATCCATGACATCAACAGTGAAATCCATGTCAGGATCTTCATTGGCAGCAACCTCCTGAGGCGGAATCAAAAGGTTGATTAGAGAAGAGTGAATGGCATCATTATTACCACCACTTAGAGCAATGTTCTCCCTGAAGATGCGCACAATCTGATCATATAGAGGTAGCAAACCGAAGATAGTACCAATAATGCCACCAGCTCCATACATATTTGCCAACAGGTTCTAGTCTGGCTTGTTAGGAGAGTGAAGCTGACAAACCACTGCATTGCGTCCATCAAAGGTGTACCCAAGAACCGCAGCAAATTCATAGAAACTGGCCACACTTTTGGTTGACCCAGTGATCCACTTCATGGTCTTGGCATCATCTGTTAGGGCGCATAGAGATAAACAAAACTTTTCTATGCGGAACTCCCAAGATCTAGCCGAGGTAGAAGGCTACGAGGATTACCACTAGATGTGCAGGTGCGGATTATCAATAAAGCACGTCGATGCAGTGTAGTACCACGATCCGATCCAGCCGATCCAATCCCGCGATCATCGAAGTGTTGATCATATAGCACCTCTGCCGGTATCCACAAGTACGAGGAGGAGCTCCGACGGCGGACTTCTAGGTCCGGTGCGGCGGCTGGACTGAGTGGGGCTAGGATTCCCAACGCATGGGAGTGTTGAAAAAACTTGTGCCCATTGGGCAACCTGCGTCCCTCCTTATATAGAGAGTGAGAGTGGGATGCACAACGCTTGTGGCCCATTTACTTCGTTAGTCCAACTCACTAATTCAGTCCATTTTCGGTTCGGGTGCGAACCTTCCAATATACTTGCTCCCGCTCTTAAGTCTGTGACCCCGCAAGCTCATGCGACTTGTACATGATTGGAGTCTAACTCCCAATCATTCAATCAGTAGCGCTCCTAGGAGAACGGGTCGACTCCCAAGTGCCATAAAGTTATGACGACAAACCTTCCAATGTGACTTTCATCTAAGTCCCTTTTGCCTCACGATGTATCTTGTCGAACTGTAGGCGAATTATCGTCATGCCTTAAATAGCTCAAATCTCTTCTCGGTCCGTGATATATGATTCATCCGACTAACTCTTAGTCAATCGACCCGGTTAACTCTTAATAGAATTGTGCATGGCCATGCTTCCGGAATCATATCACTCGAGAGGACCTAGAGAATATCTCTCCAGCCGGAGGGGGAAAATCCCATCTTGATTACCCACATCACACAACTCGATTCTCATCAGACCCAACTCTGCCTTTATAACTATCATGTCAAGAAACAACGTTTGACAGAACCTAAGTCGGTGATCCACAACTCAGATTGTGCGACAACCACTGGTCTAAGGATTACATTTATTGAGACATAAAAATGCCGACTTACTAATTTCATCTCAATATGGGTCAGTCTGACTCGCTAAATTCTTTAGCAGAGTATGTGTAAGTCTAAATGGCATCGCCATGCCCATGACAAGTGGAACCGAGTCATCATCCAACCTTCACATTAGTCTAGGTTGTGTGTCCAACACAACCTTAATGGCCAAGGACAATTTAGTATGAACATCATGAATACATAGTTCCACAACCAAAGCACATATTCGATGATACATATCAGATGTTCAAAACAAAGACAACTTAATAACTTTATGAATACATTGGGAATTACAACATACATGGTTGCCTCTAGGTCATATTCCCAACATCATCACCCTTCATCACAAGAGTGGAAAAGAACTGCTGAATGGGAGAGACGTTGTAGTTGCACTGATGCTCCATAAGGGTTTGCAAGCCCATCTATTCAATCACATTTGCAGCCTAAGAAAAATAATCCTTGCCCTTGAGATAATCCAGCTTGATTGGATACATAGGACGGAGAGGATGAGCCATGGATAAATAGATGCCCTTGTGAATAAACAACTGCTCAATACACCAGAAGCCAGAATCCTCCATCTCTGTATCATGAGGAGAAGCAATATACCAGTCACTTTGCCTTATGCGAGTGTACTCAATATTGTCCATGGTCTTGTAGTTGCTCCTTGGTTGCTTCCCTCTTTTCTTCTTAGGAGCAGCCTGCTTCTTGTTTCTTGCAGCCTCTTGTTGTTCTTAACAAAGCATGGGTTCATCAATGTGCGAACCATCTTCCCTGGTGCGTAGGTAGTGCTTGCGGATGCGTTTTGCTCCGGTATGACTAGAGCCACCTGTGAATTTTAGAGCAATAGAGAGATAGCATAGGTAAGTGCACACAAGTCAACCAGAAGAATGATGCTAGAACCATTAGAAAAGCAACGAGGTGACGATGCTGATTTAAACACAAAGAAATATGTGCTACCGAAAAAATTCCAGGGCCGGATAATCCAATCTGGTTTGTGTAACTAAACTACAGATACATGTTTCATAAAATTGTCTATGATCAATTCATCACTTGGTCTATCGTATTGGTTTTCCACATGTTGAAATGATCTACAACAACCATCTACTCCAAGATTAAAAGATAAATAACTCTACATTTGAAGATCTATATAACTAGCACCTAGGGTTTCAAAATGCAAGAATTACCCTCTTCCATTGGAGATTCTTCTTGGAGCAGAAGGTGCCCGGAGAAGGGGATACCAAGATCCAGAGGTCCGCTAGAGATTCTGGCGGAGGGAGAGGCTCCGGTGAGGCCAGGAGCAACGGTTTTGGAGAGTTGGGTCGGTGTGGAAAGAGGGGAACTAAATAACCCCTCCACCCCGACCTCCCTGTTTAAAAAAGACTGGTCGTAGGGCGGATAATCCGCCCCCTCCCCGAATATTCTAGCGTAAGCATGAATAAGTCCTGCTGAACCTGAAACCTCTGATTTGAGAAAATTGACTTGTGTGCTTAGACGAATTGTTTCAAGATAGGATAGGTGACGTGGGAATGACTCCTGGACATGTCGAGTGATCCTACCCCGTCCAAGGCCCAAGACCTAGGCCCAAAGATAGGTGCCACCCTGCGATTCTAGAAGGCCCAACTAAAGCCCACCCGCAAAGACTTGCGGGTCAAGAAGGAAGGCTTCCACCGACCTAAAACTAGGGTTTGTAACCCCCCCGGACACGGTTTGAGACCTAGCCACCTTTATAAGTCTTGGAGAACCACCGAGGAGGGGATCCCAATCTACTTTTCACCACCACAGCCTTAATACCCCATTGTAACCGATCTACTGATAATATAGATCGAAAGAGCAGGAGTAAGGGTTTTACCTCTACGAGGGTCCCGAACCTGGATCAAACTGTGCCCCCCTGTTAGCCGACGATCGTCACCAGCATCTATACATTCTCTTAATCGAAACCCTACTATATCATCCAAGGGACTTGTTGAGATGACTAATCGACAATTGGCGCCGTCTGTGGGAAGGGCAGACACTGGATCCACGGCATCTTCGGCCTCATCATCACCAACCTACAGCTGGAGCCCGGGAACATCGACTCCAGCGGAGCCGATCGGCTTCGGGTCGCTCATCTGCGCGCCCCACTTGCCGGAATCGCGCCCAACGTTCAGCGGATTGGAAAAGAGCGTCAGCTTGACGTTCGGGAGCTTCCACATCCACGCCAACAAGGCGGGAATCCTGCACTTCCCCGAGCAGATACATCTCCGCGTCACTATGTTCGGTTATCCCTCAACTTACCTTTACTAGTTACTACTCGCTTAGTCATATACTTACCTTGTGCTAGTTGTACTTGCTCAACATATAGGATTGTTCACCTAGTTGCATAATCTAGATAATCTATATTTGAGCATTACCTTGTTAACTTGAAAAAGAAGTTAAAATTTGTAGTTAACCTATTCACCCCCCCCCTCTAGTTAACCTCTCGATCCTTCAAAGTTTTTCAATCTAAGCAACATAAGTGACTTGAAAAAATCCGTCTTTACAGACTGTTCTGGTTTTGACAGATTCCGCCATTTTTCTTGCATTTGCTCTTTTGCGATGTCAAGTGGATTTCTTTGCTTCACGAAACATCAGTGGTTGTAACTAATATTTAAAAATATAGATATCACTTGTTCCATACAGAACCAATGGATTTTTAATTGTTGCACTAACCCTCTAATGTGAATTACTCTTTGAGTGTGGTGTGAAGGAAGTTTTCAAGGTTCAAAAGAAGAGGTGATATATGTGATAAAGAAGAGTGCAAGGTCAAAGCTTGGGGATGGCCCCGTGGTTCATCCAAGCATATTTTTAGAAGACTCAAGCATCTAAGATTGGGGATTCCCAAGGCATCCCCCTTTTTAGCAACCATCTATCAGGTCACTTCTAGTGAAACTATATTTTTATTCGATCACATCATATGAAGTTTACTTGGAGCGTATGTTTGTTATTCTTTTGTTTTCTTTTGCTTTTTCTTTGTTTTATTTTGTTTTCCTTGCTGCAATAGTATCATTGGACCTAGCTTCCTTGTTTGGAAGAGAGACACGCTCCGCTGTTTCGTTTGAATACTTGCTATGCTAGTATTCTTAGTTTTTCTTCTTGTTACTGCAGAAATTCTTGTTTAGCTCTTGCTTTCATTGCATCTCTTGTTCAGAGCTGTTAGTTTTAGTAGTGTTATGTGAGTACTCTCATGTTTGCTTGCTGTAGAATTTAGAGATTTTTTGTTAAAGCATGTTTTGTATGGTGCTTATTGGGAAAAGAAATTGCTGCTTGAAGTAGAATTTTTAACGGTGCAAGTAGAAGCTTGTATAGACTGTGGCTAGAATTTTTCATATCATGCTAGATGTTATTTTAGTTCTAAAGCCTTGTGGTTATTGAGTAGCATGATTAGCCTCAAATAGCTGAGAGTGTTTAATGTGCCATTAAAAGAATCATGAGTTGTTCCTGTCATATTGAAGCATAAATTTGTGGCATAAAGAATCATGAGTTCTCCTTTGAATGTTTTATTTGGTTGACTTGGCGCATGCTCACACCATGTTTATGACTATGAACCAGTCACTTATAGCCTCCATGATCATTTATTTTTTGAACTTGTGGTACCACTTATGCTTTAATTAATGATGTTTATGTCGCTATGCATGATTATGGCTCTTGTGATCTCTTGATTTGTCGCTCCTAGTCTTTTGCTAGCCTCCACCTATATTGAGTATGATCTCTACTCATGCATCCAACTCCCAAAAACCAAAGTTTTCCCATTGTATCCACCATACCTACCTAAATGTGGTAAATAACCACCACTCCAAGTAAATTGTTGATGTGCTACCTTTAAAACTTTCAAAATTACTCCTATTTTGTGTTCCTGTTTTTGCTCATGAGGACGTAAATAGAGAATCTTTATCTCACATGTTGATTGGATTTCACACCCTGGACTAGTGGCTTCATCCCCTTATCCAATGATAGAAGAGCTGGCAGCGGGGTGCCCAGCCCCAAATTAATACAAACAAATTCTCTTCACTATTTTCCCCTGATTTATCAGTCAAAGTATAATTATGTAAACAAAAGAGAAAGAGGGATGACCTTCTACCCAGATGCGTTCTTCATATGGGAGTCGTTCTTGTGAAGTCTAGTTGGCATGTGACGTACTGTATTTTGTGTTTACCATTTGTTGACATTAGCATACACCTCTCTTAAAAAAAATAGACACTCCTCCACGGTATGTGATTGTTCTCAGGCATCCGAGGATTCAGTTAGACAATGTCTGTGTAAGATGGATGGGAGGAGTGTCAACATTTTTATACCTCTGTTTAATAAAATAAAAGCTCTAGCACATGAGTGATCCATGCTTTCCTCTACGAAGAATCTTTCTTTTACTTTTATGTTGAGTCTCCATCTTCTAACTTTATGCACGGTTGAGAGAGCATAGTTGCCATTCTCAGTTTTATGTGCATTTGTCCCAGAAACATTATTAATTGATTCATGATGTGTTATTGTTTGTGCTCTAATTATTTGTTCTAGTCTTCCTCATGAACTTTAAAGGTGTCCTGGCATTTATGTTTTCCCCACTCTTAAGGACTAGCGAAATATCACTTTGTCATGCTTTCTCTATACTTGAAACAAACGTATATCTTTTGTTGCATTGTTATTCATGATATTTTATTGGGTTACTTCTCGTGATGCAAGGTGATTTCTATGCTTTTTTATTAAAATTCTATTTATCATGCTTGTGTTGAAGTTCAATAATCTCATCTTACATATGCTTTTACATTATTGATGATCAAGTTTATATTGGTAGCATGTCACCTCAGAAATTGTGTGTTTTTATCGTTTACCTACTCGTGGACGAGTAGGAACTAAGCTTGGAGATGTTGATACGTCATAAACGTATCCTTAATTTCTAATGTTCCATGTTGTTTTCTTATTGTTTCCCACATGTTTGATATACACTTTATGTCATTTTTATCGATTTCTCGGACTAGCCTATTGACAAGATGCCACAGAGTCAGTTCCATGTTTTATGTTGTTTTTAGTTTCAGAAAAAGTTGTTCTAGAAATATTCTCGGAATTGGAAAATTCAAAGACCGAAAGTCTTAGAATCCCCGAAGGTTACGCGGAGTCCCGAAGAGACCCGGAGGAGGGCCACAGGGGGCCCACACCACAGGACGGCGCGCCCCCTGGCCGCGCCATGGGGTGGTGTGGGGCCTCCATCGCCTTTGCCCTTTCGCCTATTTATTCCCACCGAGATGTAAAACCTAAAGATATCCCACTTTGTCCCGAAAAACACCCAAGGTCGCCATCATCGTCACACTGCCGAGAGGGAAATTCATCACCGGAGGGGTCTACACCACCATGCTCTCCTTCGAAGTGATGCATGAGTAGTTCATCCCTGGACTACGGGTCCATAGCAGTAGCTAGATGGTTGTTCTCTCCACTTTGTACCTCATGTTTAGATCTCGTGAGCTGCCTCACATGATCGAGATCATCTTTATGTAATGCTACATGTTGTGTTTGCTGGGATCTGATGAATGTTGAATGCTATGTCTTCTGATTATCAATCTATTATGTTATCTTCATGCTTATGTTATTTATGATCTTGCATGCTCTCTGTTATTAGTATATATCCGGCCAAGTAGATGCTAGTAACTCCAAGAGGGAGTATTTATGCTCGATAGTGGGTTCATGCCTCCTTTGCATATGTGCTCGAGTGACAGAAACGTGACGGATGGAGTATGTGTTGTTGCTATTAGGGAGAAAACAACGATGTTTACTTAGTTTACATTGTTTACATTACACACTTTTCTTACTGCGATTATCTGTTGCTTGCAACTTAATACCCAACATTTGTTCAGATGATATTTGGAGGGTGGATTATTAGTCATAGATGCAGTTGGATGACGGTCTATGTATTTTGTTGTAATGCTCGCATGAATCACATAGTAATCTTTATGTCTTGCATATGCACTACGGTGCAACCTTCATTTCT